>SJYV01031207.1:46729-223813 GCA_006410875.1 Neotragus pygmaeus | reverse complement strand
ACACTGCAGTTCAAAAGCATCAATTCTTCAGAGCTCAGCCTTCTTCACAGTCCAACTCTCACATCCGTACATGACTACTGGAAAAACCCTAGCCTTGACTAGACGGACCTTAGTCGGCAAAGTAATGTTTCCACTTTTGAATATGCTGTCTATGTTGGTCATAACTTTTCTTCCAAGGAGTAAGCATCTTTTAATTTCATGGCTGCAGTCACCATCTGCAGTGATTTGGGGCCCCCCAAAATAAAGTCTGACACTGTTTTCACTGTTTCTCCATCTATTTCCCATGGAGTGATGAGACCGGATGCCATGATCTTTGTTTTCTGAATGTTGAGTTTTAAGCTGACTTTTTCACTCTCCTCTTTTACTTTCATCAAGAGGCATTTTAGTTCCTCTTCACTTTCTGCCATAACGGTGGTGTCATCTGCATATCTGAGGTTATTGATATTTCTCCCGGCAATCTTGATTCCAGCTTGTGTTTATTCCAGTTTTGATGTCCCTTAAAATTGACTGATTTGATAAAGGGACTTTCGGGAGTCTTCTGCAGCACCAGAGGTTGAAGGCATCCATCAGTTCTTTGGTGTTCGGCCTTCTTTACAGTCCAACTCTCACAACAATACACGACCACTGGGAAAACTATAGCCTTGGTTATACAGACCTTTGTCAGCAGAGTCTCTGCTTTTCAAAAACTGTCTAGATTTGTCATTGCTTTCCTGCCAAGAAACTATCATCTTTTGATTTCATGGCCACTGTCAAAGTCTGCAGTGATTTTGGAGCCCAAGAAGAGGAAATCTGTCACCACTTCCACCTTTTCCCTTTCTATTTGTCATGCAGTAATGGGGCCAGATGCCCTGATTTTAGTTTTATTATTATTTTTTTTTAATATTTAGTATTAAGCCAGCTCTTTCACTCTCTTCCTTAACTCTCATCAAGAGATTCCTCTTTTTTTTCTGCCATTAGTGTGGTATTACCTGCATAGCTGAAATTGTTGATGTTTCTCCCACCTATCTTGACTCCAGCTTGTAATTCATCCAGCCTGGCCATTCTTATGATGTGTTCAGTGTAGATTAAACAAACAGGGTGACAGCAGACATCCCTGTAGTCTCCTTTCTCAATCTTGAAACAATCAGTTGTTCTGCACAGAGTTCCAACTGTTGCTTCTTGACCCACATAATAGATTTCTCAGGAGACAGGTAAGATGGTCTGATATTCCCACCTCTCTTAGAGCTTTCCATCTGATCATGACACTTTGTCATGATTCACACAGTCAAAAGCTTAAGCATAGTTGATGAAATAGAGATAGATGTTTCTCTGAAATTCCCTTACTTTCTCTATAATCCAGCAAATGTTGGCAATTTGATCTCTAGTTCCTCTTCATTTTCTAAACCTAGCTTGGACATCTGGAAGTTCTTGGTTCACATAATGCTGAAGGCTAGCATGCACTATTTAAGCATGACCTTACTAGCATGGGAGATGAGTGCAACTGTCCAATGGTTAGCACATTCTTTGGTACTAACCTTCTTGGTAATTGGGATGGCGATTGATCTTTTCCACTCCTGTGGCTCCTGCTCGGTCTTCTGGATTTGCTGACATAATTAACACAAAACCTTGATGGCATCCTCATTAGCGGTGCTTCTTAAGGCCCACTTGACTCTGCACTCCACAATATCTGGCTCTGGGTGACTAACCACACCATTATAGTAATCCTGTTCATTAAGATCTTTCTATGCAATTCTTCCATGGATTCTTTCCATCTCTTCTTGATCGCTTCAGCATCTACCAGGTCTCTACTATTTTTATCCTTTCTTATGCCCATCTTTGGGTGAATGCTCCTTTGATGTGTCTGATTTTCCTGAAGAGATCTCTAGTCTTTCCCCTTTGTTGTTTTCTTCTATTATTAAACACTGTTCATTGAAGAAGGCCTTCTTGTCCTTCCTAGATATTCTTTGAAACTCTGTATTTAACTGAACATACCTCTCCCTCTCTCTCTTGCTTTTTGCTTCTCTTCATTCTTTTGCTATTTGTAAAAACTCCTAAGATAACCACTTTGCCTTCTTGCTTTTCTTTTTCTTTGGGATGGCTTTGTTCACTGCTTCCTGTATGGTATTACGGATCTCTGTCCATAGTTCTTTAGGCACAGTGTTAACTAGATCTATACATTAATAGTTAACTTATCTATAATAAATAAGTTTAATGATGCTATATCTAGCCATATGTAGTATGATAAAGAAAATGCTTGAAAGAACTGCATTTATGCTTTATGTAAAAAAAAAAACCAGTAAAGAGTAGATCATTAAAATAATTTTTAAACTTTTTCCTCTAAAGGAAAATCTTTCTTAGGAAACTGAGGCACCAGGGAAAATGCCTTAAACATATGGAACATTTCAGTCAGTTATTTTTCACTGTCTTCAATTTACCAGATGTGATTATTCTAGTTGTTGAATTCACATTTTTTTTCAGTCAGCATATTTGCTGACACCTAAAATACATGGCAAAGTCATACCTTCAACTATTATTATTATTCAGTATCACACAAATTAAATTTCTGAGCTTAGTTTTTAGCATTCAGCTACAAAAAGCAAAGCTCTAACTTTTGAAGACTAAGAAAGGTCTTGCAAATCATTCTGTATTGCGATACATTTATTAATATGTTCATATAACTTTCTCTTTTAATTTATCAGCATGCTAGCTTACATTAGTATATTTTCTAATGTGAAACAAGATTATCATTTCCTGATTAGAAATTTATTGACCAATGATGTATGATGTATGTGTGTGTGAATTTAATATCAGTTGAATGATTTTACCCATATTTGCAAGGTTTTGATTTTATATTAATTGAAATAATTTTAATAATGTATTGTGCTTATTGAAGGAAATTTCTTATTTTCAGTTTTTAATTTTTTTTTTATTTTTGAGATACGTGCAAGTGCTTCCTTGAAATTGTCTTAAAACATGGATGCAAAAGAAATTGACTCTTTTTTTTGTGAATTTGTGTATATTTTAAGTTACTAATTTACTTTTCCCAATATTGTGCTTCTAATTGAGTTGTATATATATTTTTCCTTGAGTTAGATTCTTTAGGTGTGGTGCTTATGATGTTAGATTTGCGTTAACTCAAATGGTTGAATTATCAAAACAGACTCACAAGAAATCATAAATTCTACTCAACATCAATCATTATGAAAGATTCAAATGATAAACCCCAGAAACATATAAAACATTATTTTTCTAAAGGATCAAGAAATAGCCAAGTGAATCTGTGTATTCCTGCCACCTTTTATTAATATCTTCTGCTTCTGTTTTGTACATACCATTTCTATCCTTTATTGTGCCCAACTTTGCATGAAATGTTCCTTTGGTATCTCTAATTTTCTTGAAGAGATCTCTAGTCTTCCCCATTCTATTGTTTTCCTTGATTTCTTTGTATTGATCACTGAGGAAGGCTTTTTTTTTTTTTCATCTCTCCTTGCTATTCTTTGGAACTCTGCATTCAGATGAGTATATCTTTCCTTTTCTCCTTTGCCTTTCATTTCTCTTCTTTTCATAGCTATTTGTAAGGCCTTCTCAGACAACCATTTTGCCTTTTTGCATTTCTTTTTCTTGGGGATGGTTTTGATCACTACCTCCTGTACAATGTCATGAACCTCTGTCCATAGTTCTTCAGTCACTCTGTCTATCAGATCTAATCCCTTGAATCTATTTGTCACTTCCACTGTATAATCATAAGGGATTTGATTTAGGTCATACCTGAATGGTCTAGTGGTTTCCCTACTTTTTTCGATTTACGTCTGAATTTGGTGATAAGGAGTTCATGATCTGAATCACAGTCAGCTCTCAGTCTTATTCTTGCTGACTGTATAGGGCTTCCATCCTAAAGGAAATCACTCCTGAATATTCATTGGAATGACTGATGCTGAAGCTGAAACTTCAATAGTTCATCCACTTGATGCGAAGAACTGACTCATTTAAAAAGACCCCAATGCTGGGAAAGATTGAAGGTGGGAGGAGAAGGGGATGACAGAGGATGAGATGGTTGGATGGCATCACTGATTCAATGGACATGAGTCTGAGTGAACTCCAAGAGTTGGTGATGGACAGGGAAGCCTGGAGTACTTCATTTCATGGGGTCACAAAGAGTCAGACACAACTGAGTTAGTGAACTGAACTGAAGTCACTGATGATGGCTTGGTCTTGAGCCACACAATATAGAGTGGTAACTACCTCTACATGAAATATTAATTGCAGCCATATCCCTCTTTCACAGAACTTTTGATGTTATCTTAAATACCAAATTATTATTTTATTCCAACATCAATAGCTATTTGAATTTTTATACATGTATTGATGAGGAGATGTAATTATATGTTTAGATTTTCTAAGACCTGTTTCATTTTTTCCCCTACCCTATTGTTTTTTTGTAGCTATCAAATCAGTTTAGGGCTTCAAACTGGTCCCATAAAATCTTTTGTAATTCTGGGAATCACTAGGTACATAAATTTTATCTTCATTTAATTCTATTAATAAATCCATAGTCCTTTTATACCATATAACCCCATCAAGTAAGGTAATTTTTAACATACCATATATTAGTTAACTTATAGTACCATTTTCATTACTTTCCAATGGAAGTCCCTTTACCCTGCTTACCACCCATCTGCAGTAATAAGGGATGTAAGTAGAGGATATTATTCATTAAATTGCATACCCCATTTAGCTTATGGGCATAATTGTACCTCAGGTATCATATACAAGATTTTAGTGTCATTAGTTTCAAAGTATTATTATATAATATCCTCTTTAGTATAGAGAGAAACTGCGTTGATAATTCATTTGTTTTATCTCTACCACAAGACAGACATGTTACCTTTTTATCCATGGTATCCTTGTCATTAGAAAATATGAGTCCACACTATCCAGTGGCATCCTTTTCATAAATGCATCCCAATAAATTAAGCTTCTAGCTCTAACCTATAGCAACATGTGCATTGTTTTCTAAGTGTGGGTATTTGAAAACCATCACCTGACTTCACAGAGTGCAGTCTTATAAGGCTTTTTGTTCAAAGGGGAATGAGGTGAGAGAGAGAGACAAGTGAGGTGAGAGAGAGAGACAAGCAATGATCAGAGGTTGGAGAGACATCAACAGAACAAGCTCCACATCCGTTGAAATGTTGTGTTGAGACCATGCCAAGCCTCTGACTTGAACTACTAAGAACTGTGGCAGGAATCTTGATTTGAAGAGAACAGCCAGAAAAAGGTCTCAGTGGCCCTTTAAGGAAACAAGAAGGGTTTTCAAACCTACTAGCCCATATGCAAATCATTAGTATAGAAGTTAACCTTGGGGATCAGCAGAGGCTTCAGACTCTAAACAGCATATCATAAATCTCCCTGCACTCATTCTGGCCAAGAATGAAAAATTGGATATCCAGGCATCCCCAGAGAAAGAGAGAATGTTCCCATTGCAGCTGTAAATCAACTCTATAACCACATTACAATTTAGAATGATCAAAATATTCAACAGTTCTTGCTGGGCGAGCTTGTAGCCCTCTTCAGGCAAGGTTGACAGTTTTCGTAATCTATCAGCTTGGCTGACACTTTCAGTCCTCTTGTAGTTTATGAATCTCCCAAGATGACTACCAACTGTGGCCAGTATCTTAGAAAATATCAAATGATCTTGCTAGAGCTTGGTGATCACCATGAGGACACGGGAGGAACACCAGAGCTTCTGCTGCAAGGACTTGATCATTCTAACTTCTAGTATAATGCCAGGCACATAGTAGGCACTGCATAAACATTTGTTTGCTTAATATAAAATTTACTTCCACACCATGGAGTGTTCCTCTTGCCTCTAAATAGGCAAGTCTATTTAGTTTAATGATTTGTATCCATATTGTAAGTTTTGTTTGACATAGTAATCTGAGACTAGGTGTCAAATTTTGCCACAATGGGACCTGGGTTAATCACCTACATGTACTGTTGACATTGTATAACCCTGGCTTGAGTACAGTTTAAGTATTCTTGTGCACATAAACCTGAATCTTGAGTAGACCATGTGAAAAAAAGCTACTGTGTTGGGACTTCCCTGGTAATCCAGTGAGTAAAACTTCATGTTCCCCTGTGCATCCCTAGTTCAGTTCCTGGTCAAGGAACTAGATCGCACATGTCACAACCAAGAGTTTGCATGCTGTGATTATAAGAACCTGCATGGTGCAACTAAGTTCAAAGATCCCATGTGCTGCAATTAAGACTTGGTGCATCCAAATTAATTATTTTTTTTAAGCTACAGTGTACTCTATATAACATTTACTTGGCAATACTCTAGCTTCAGGCACAACTCAGTCTGGCTGTGGCTCCTCAAAAGCAAGAAAGGAGAGACAATAGTGCTATATGGCCACAATACCACTCTTTGGCCACTCTGTTCAGGGCTGCAAAATAACACTTCCTCCATCCCTAAATAAGTAGCACACAGCTCCACCAATTATGCAAATTTGACTTGCTTTCTTCTATCAGAGTTTGATGAACTGTAAGGATATATCAAAGCCAATTTCAAGAAAGCAAAGCAAACCTCCGTCTGTTGGGAGCTCCCAACAGATAATCAGGTAGCTTGTTTTGTCGTGGCTGGGAGCTGATCACAGGATTCAGAAACAGAACAATGAGCAGGCAGACCTCAGAGGGCTCTGTCATGACCCTTCAGGCAATCTGATTATGTATGTGTCAGTTTCCCCCTGATCTCCTTAATGTTTTATGATCTTGAATATGACATTTCCATTTTATCAATGAGCTCTGCTGATCAGTTCCTTTTGTACTTGAATGTTTGTCTTATATTACCCAAAACACTCTAGGTATTACCTGTCTCAGGATTACTTTATGTACTTCTGTGGTGGGGACATTTTCTACAAATGTTCAATAAAAAGCTAGCAATTATCTTTCAAAGGGCTATAATGAATGGCTGCATCAGGCAGCTTTTGAATCTAAAATCCCTGTGGTCTTTGCTGAGTAATATTATTCAGTTTGTGCCAAAGGTTCATGCTATGCTTTCTAGTTGTAGGCACTTTTAAAATCATCTGAAAATTCAGGTCATGAGATCCCAATGGGAATTGGGCCACAAACTTTTGTGAAGAGTTTAATGCCTGTTTCTGCTCAAAGCCCCTTTGAAATCCATATCTTTCTGGTGAGTTTGTGAATAGAAGCCAGCAGTAATCCTAACTGAGCAACGTGGTTTTGCCTAAGTCCAGTCTCGCCAGTTTCTGGGGTTCTTGTTCAGTGGCACTGTCAGTAATAAATAATAATTTATGTCTCACACTACAAGGGATGTTCCTAGTTTCTCCTGCTCATGTAGTTGGCAAACATTTCACAGACTGGGTTGGGCCTTGAATTTAGCTGTGTGTAAGCCACTCTCTAATGGTGTTATAGTGATTCTTCCTCTAAGGAATTATTGTATCAGCACTGTAGTACATAAACTTAATTTTGAAGATCATCAAGTGCAAATCTCACTGCAAGTTCATGAACAAGGTATAGGCAGATTTAGTGTCTGTTGAGAGACATTTTTCTAGTTAATAGGCAGCGACAATTTGCTGTGTCTTCACATGATGGCAGGGGCAAGGGAGTATTCTAGGGCACCTTTTATAAGGGCGCCAATCCCATTTATGAGAGTGCCATCCTCATTGTCCAATAACCTTTTAAAGACTCCACCTCTAGCTTAGTTAATCAAGGAAAAATGAGAAAAGACGCTGGCATTCAGGTTGGAGAACTCTACCAGTGCTTACAGAAAAAAAAAATTTTCAAATGTAGAGTGGATGGGTTTCATTTAAGAAAAGATTAAATTGAAAGCAACATCAAGTTAGATGGATTTAAGTGTGACTTGTGGCATGGAATTACAGACAACCCAACTCTGAGAATATTTATGGAAAATATATGCTTTGCCCCCAAAAGGACTACATTTTAGGTCAAACACACCCAATTGAGCTCTTGTCCTGTGCATGCTCAGTCATGTAAGACTCTTTGTGACCTCATGGGCTATAGCTCACCATGCTCCTCTGTACATGGAATTTTCCAGGCAAAAATAAGGAATGGTTTGTCATTTTCTACTCCAAGAGATCTTCCTAACCCAGGGATCAAACCAGGATCGCTGGTGTTTCCTACTTTGGCAGGTGGATTCTTTACTAACTGTGACATCTGGGAAGCAATATTTGAGCACCAGGGCACACATAATAGTAAAACACTTTCCCAAACAACATGGATGTTACCAGTGCTCAGTGGCAAATATGTGTTGGCTTGATCAGCAGTGTCCCTACTATGCCAAATTTCTTTGGCAATAGTAGAATCTGTATTTAGAGTATTGAATCAAGCAGAAATAACATTTCTTCAGGCTCATCATCAGGACCCAAATAATAATCATTATTGTTAATCCAAATAGGGATATTTGATAAAGCTCAATTCCAGGACAGTGGTGCAGCTGGAGATACAGCAGAAATCCAAATAAAGGCCCATTGAATGATGACTGTACCGTAATACCATTTCCATCAATGTTGCTTTTAGCAGGCTTTTGTCCTTTCCAAGGAGACCACTGGACATCTAATCCCAATGGAATCAACACTATTAAAATCTGTGGCTAAGTACACTAGACAATCAAGGAAAATCAATGAATTATGACAATTACCACTGTGTAGCGTGTAACTGAACAATATGGTCTTTTTATTGTTCTCTAACTGTGGCATATCTGACACCTAATATTCTCTGTAAAAACTGCATTGTGGTGTCTGTATATGATTACATCCGCAAACAACACAAAATCTAGAATTTAGTAAATAGTAATCCTTATTAAACACACAGGACACTAGGAATATATGATACAAGGAAAATACCTTTTTTTTTCTAATGAGATAAGAAAGGAAATGATGCTATATGCTATTTACTTCCTCAATATCTCTGATACAGCATAACAAAACCTGTACAGATTTACTGATAAAATTAAATAAAAACAAGTTTTATGTAAATGATGAGTCCAAGGTTAGAAAGTATTATGCAAAACTAAGGAAAAAACTCTGATATAAAATCCATGAAAACCAATAAGTGGGCCTCATTCTTAAAAATAAATAAACTTGAATGTTGATGTTAACACATATTAAAACTTCTAAATAATACCAGTTGATAAAGGAAAATCAATGATCAAACAAAGAAAAAGAATATCAAGGAATAAGTAGGTAAAGAGATATATGCTCAAAGTAACATAATTTGTAGATATATGTTCAAAGTAACATAATTTGCACTTCACTTCAGAAAGTTCAAATCATTGTCATTGAGAGTGTTTATTGACGCCTTTTTACTAGATATTTGAACACGTGGTAAGGAGATTATAAAAAACAGTGATCCTTGAGAAACATGTAGCAAGATGGTACTGACTGAAGTCCCAGAAAAGAGCAGGATAAATTCAAATAGGTGGCCTGTGAATCAACTCTTCATATGTTTTCTAGAATTTCCTGTAAATGGGGTGGAGGAGGAAGGCAGGAAATCAAAAATAGTCTCCTATAAATCTACTAATAACTACACAATTTGGTAAATAGATTGATTATGTCTTTCAGACAAATGATTCTTGTCTTTAGAACACCCTCATTAGAATACAATACAGAATGTCCCTCATTCAGGGTTGTTTATGGTAAAAAAAAAAAAAAANGTCTTTTTATTGTTCTCTAACTGTGGCATATCTGACACCTAATATTCTCTGTAAAAACTGCATTGTGGTGTCTGTATATGATTACATCCGCAAACAACACAAAATCTAGAATTTAGTAAATAGTAATCCTTATTAAACACACAGGACACTAGGAATATATGATACAAGGAAAATACCTTTTTTTTTCTAATGAGATAAGAAAGGAAATGATGCTATATGCTATTTACTTCCTCAATATCTCTGATACAGCATAACAAAACCTGTACAGATTTACTGATAAAATTAAATAAAAACAAGTTTTATGTAAATGATGAGTCCAAGGTTAGAAAGTATTATGCAAAACTAAGGAAAAAACTCTGATATAAAATCCATGAAAACCAATAAGTGGGCCTCATTCTTAAAAATAAATAAACTTGAATGTTGATGTTAACACATATTAAAACTTCTAAATAATACCAGTTGATAAAGGAAAATCAATGATCAAACAAAGAAAAAGAATATCAAGGAATAAGTAGGTAAAGAGATATATGCTCAAAGTAACATAATTTGTAGATATATGTTCAAAGTAACATAATTTGCACTTCACTTCAGAAAGTTCAAATCATTGTCATTGAGAGTGTTTATTGACGCCTTTTTACTAGATATTTGAACACGTGGTAAGGAGATTATAAAAAACAGTGATCCTTGAGAAACATGTAGCAAGATGGTACTGACTGAAGTCCCAGAAAAGAGCAGGATAAATTCAAATAGGTGGCCTGTGAATCAACTCTTCATATGTTTTCTAGAATTTCCTGTAAATGGGGTGGAGGAGGAAGGCAGGAAATCAAAAATAGTCTCCTATAAATCTACTAATAACTACACAATTTGGTAAATAGATTGATTATGTCTTTCAGACAAATGATTCTTGTCTTTAGAACACCCTCATTAGAATACAATACAGAATGTCCCTCATTCAGGGTTGTTTATGGTAAAAAAAAAAAAAAAATACACACACACACACACACACACTACTGTCCATAGAATACTTATATTATAAACAATAAGCCCCACGTATATGCATATAAATACATGTACATGCATGCGTACTCAGTCATATCTGACTCTTTGCGACCCCATGGGCTGTAACCTGCCTGTCTATGGAATTTTTCAGGCAAGAATACTGGACTGGGTTGACATTTCCTACTCCATGGTATCTTCTCGACCGAGGGATAAAACCCACATTTATTGTGTTTCCTGAATTGGCAGGCAGGTTTATTAACAACATAGAGATTCTATTAAACTAATATTTTTTCAAATGTATATTGAAGAATAAATTTGTGTGCTTTTATCACCTTATAAAATTTAAGGCATGATACAAAGATAACTAACGAAAAAATTAAAATGAGTTGTTAAGAACTCAACCAAATTCTATTCCTTTTTTATAAAAATATAGGAATAGGTTTAAAAAAATAAAGAAAGATAGTAGAGTTAATGCTATTGAAACATCTCATTTCATATGGGAAGAAGTATTGTATTCAGTAAGCAATCTGCAAATGGTTTGAAATTTTATAGACTTAACAATAAAAGTTTATTTCTCACCCAAGATAACAAACAAGGTTCAAACTACAAGTCATAAGACATTTTTTTTTTTCTCCCAATGGTAATTGAGAGACCCAGCCTTTGAATTTGGTTGGGGTTTTATCATCCATGAGGGAATCATTCTTATTTCTGTCCAGCTGGTGCAAGTTAGTGTTAAAGACATTGAGTTTTTAAAGGTCTGACCAGGAAATAACAGATATTATTTTCATTTTAAGTGAATTGCTCATTTCAATTCAGTTTGGTCGCTCAGTTGTGTCCGACTCTTTGCAACCCCATGAGTCGCTGCATGCCAGGCCTCTCTGTCCATCACCAACTCCTGGAGTTTATCCAGACTCATGTCCATTGAGTCAGTGATGCCAACCACCCATCTCATCCTCTGTCTCCTTATGCCCCCAATCCCTCCAAGCATCAGAGTCTTTTCCAATGAGTCAACTCTTCTCATGAGGTGGCCAAAGTATTGGAGTTTCAGCTTCAGCATCAATCTTTCCAATGAACACCCAGGACTGATCTCCTTTAGGATGGATTTGTAGGATCTTCTTGCAGGCCAAGGGACTCTCAAGAGTCTTCTCCAACAGCACAGTTCAAAAGCATCAATTCTTTGGCACTCAGCTTTCTTCACAGTCCAACTCTCACATCCATACATGACCACTGGTAAAACCATAGCCTTGACTAGACAGAACTTTGTTGGCAAAGTAATGTCTCTGCTTTTGAATATGCTATCTAGGTTGGTCATAACTTTCCTTGCAAGGAGTAAGCGTCTTTTAATTCCATGGCTGCAATCACCATCTGCAGTGATTTTGGAGCCCCAAAACTGCTAGAAATAGTCAAATAACCACAGCTGGATTGTTAGATTGACTCACATGTCTGTACTGTGGAAGGGGAGAAGAAATTTTGGTGGACAGTTGGCTCTATCAATAGCAAGACATAGTTTACTAGGTTGATAGAAGTTCAAAGTTGTAACTCCAGCCTTATCACTAACTTGCTACATAACCCTATGTACTTTTATTTTAAAGAAGATTTTAGCTTTAGTTCCCTAATTAATTAGTAAGAAAATGTTGAACTAAATAATCTCTGCTGCTGCTGCTGCTGCTAAGTCGCATCAGTCGTGTCTGACTCTGTGCAACCCCACAGACGGCAGCCCACCAGGCTCCCCCGTCCCTGGGATTCTCCAGGCAAGAACCCTGGAGTGGATTGCCATTTCCTTCTCCAATGCATGAAAGTGAAAAGTGAAATTGAAGTCACTCAGTCGTGTCCAACCCACAGCGATCCCATGGACTGCAGCCTACCAGGCTCCTCCGTCCATGGGATTTTCCAGGCAAGAGTACTGGAGTGGGGTGCTATTGCCTTCTCCAAAATAATCTCTAAGTAGTTTTAATTATACATTTAAATGTTAATTAACTATCTACCTCTTCAGTCACAAATAAACTATGTGATACAGACATTTTAATTGAGTATGTGTATATTTTAACCACCGTGTGATGTATTTATCACTCTTTTGCTATGCTTAGTCACTCAGTCATATCCAACTTTTTGTGACTCCATGAGCTCTAGCCTGCCAGGCTCCTCTGTCCGTGGGGATTCTCCAGGCAAGATTACTGGAGTGGGTTGCCATGCCTTTCTCTTAATGAAGAGTTAAAAATAGAATAAATTGATGTTAGAAGCTATTTCATGTTATCAGTTTGATGATATTTTAAAACATAAATCTTTGCACCCTCACCTAGAAGCCCAATGACAAATATTTGTAGAATGCATTATCTTCACAATTCAAGAATAGTATAATCTATTTAAAGTATTTTAGCTAATTTATCTATGAGATCTAGGCCCTGAAATCTATTTCTCACTTCCACTGTATAATCATAAGGGATTTGATTTACATCATACCTGAATGGTCTAGCGGTTTTCCCTACTTTCTTCAATTTAAGTCTGAATTTGGTAATAAGGAGTTCATGATCTGAGCCACAGTGAGCTCCTGGTCTTGTTTTTGTTGACTGTATAGAGTGTCTCCATCTTTGGCTGCACAGAATATAATCAATCTGATTTCAGTGTTGACCATCTGGTGATGTCCATGTGTAGAATCTTCTCTTGTGTTGTTGGAAGAGGGTGTTTGCTATGACCAGTGCATTTTCTTGGCAAAACTCTATTAGTCTTTGCCATGCTTCATTCTGCATTCCAAGGCCAAATTTGCCTGTTACTCCAGGTGTTTCTTGACTTCCTACTTTAGCATCCTAGTCCCCTATAATGAAAAGGACATCTTTTTTGGGTGTTAGTTCTAAAAGATCTTGTAGGTCTTCATAAAACCGTTCAACTTCAGCTTCTTCAGCAGTACTTTGGCCACCTCATGAGAAGAGTTGACTCACTGGAAAAGACTTTGATGCTGGGAGCGATTGGGGGCAGGAGGAGAAGGGGACGACTGAAGATGAGATGGCTGGATGGCATCATGGACTCGATGGACGTGAGTCTGAGTGAATTCCGAGAGATGGTAATGAACAGGGAGGCCTGGCATGCTGCGATTCACGGGGTCGCAAAAAGTCAGACACAACTGAGTGACTGAACGGAACTGAACTGAACTGAGCTAATTTATACTTTCAAGCAAATATGTTTTCCTTCTAATGTCAAAGAAGTTAATGAGTTGCCCCTATTTGCAAATTTTTTTTTTTTACACTTAGAGTTCTAAAGACATAAAATTGAGACCTTTTCAAGAAACCATCAGAGACAATGGTCTTTCTTATTAGACAAAAGAGCAGTAAAAACAATCTTGCATCATTATTGGTTTCAGAATTGAAAGGCTTTTAAGGTATAATTGGATTTTAAAACCTTCATTTATGTAGTAGCCAGAGGGTTAAATGCATCATTAGGTGAGTAGGGTGTACACTTTAATGTTTTAAAAGAATTACACTTTTACTATTTTTATAATTCTATTGTGAAGGAATTTAAGATTTTCAGTAATTAATTATCTACTTCAGTTCAATCTAGTTTCTGAAGAAAAAAAAAACATGTTTTTATTGTACTTAATAAAATCTAATCTTGTAGATAATATGATAGAATCTTAACATAATATATACAAACCCATCCCTCCCTCAGGCTTCAAAACCAATTTACATGTAGATGACACAATTTTATATCTCCTTTAGCATAATTTAGTTTGCATTTTCAGAAAGCACAAAATGAGCACTTTTCCCTCATGGTAAACAACAAAATTGTGAGTAGGTACTTCTCGCATAGTACAAAACACCATTTGAAGAACAATAATTGTGATGTTCTTTGGGGATTATAATTGATCTAATGCATGAAGTTAAAGATAATATAGTTAATATTTTCAAATAATAGTTTATTTTTTCTTAAAGGTTTATGATACACTGGTTTTCTTCTACACTATATCATATATGTGTGTATACATAGTCTTTATAGTTACAAATCTTATAATCATAAAAAAGCATTATAATATTCTTGAACAACATATATGAGAAATTTTTCTGCTTCACAGTCTGATGTACAATAGTTATTATCCCTCCAATGCACTGGAATATAGAAGTTGAACTTCTCTGCCCAGATTATCAGCATGCATTCTCACTACTCATATGCTCAGAGTGCTTACTTCTAGACAGTGGCTAGTTCTGCTTTGACCTCACTGTTAGAAACAGAACTGGTTTCTTTCCTTTTGACATGTGGCCACATTACTCAAAGAGTCTAAAGAAATACCCTGTTCTTCTATCTTCCACCACCTAAACACATCATCACCGTCTGGGGAGATATATGAAGTGACGGTAATAGAAGAGATAGGATCTTTCCTTGGTCACAGAACTCCCCTTGGAACTTAGGAGGAAGAATAACTCCCTTCTCTGCCTCTTCTTAGGTTACATCAGTCAAACCTCATGCTTACCAAAGGAATCCTGAAAGCTACTTTTGTTTTTTATCCTAAAATGCTCAGGAATGCAAATAACACTTCACTTATTGGCATACATTATTGCAAAGTAAATATAAGATTAAGGTTATTAGAAATAATCTGTGTAATAGCATGTAACATACAAGTAAATATCTCCATTGAAAATTAAACTTGCACAAACACATTAGCAAGACTGCTGATGAAAAACACTCTCCAATGTTAAAACATACATTCTGTATTTTAAGTGAGAAAAGATAAATATGACCAATAGAAACTATCTCTGACTTCTACTTTCAAAACCTAACTCTAAACATGAAAGTCTGATGTCCAAATTTTAAAATCCTCATTTATTTGAACTCAGTTAGTAAGAGCCAAGATGTTGCCCATGAGGCCCATAGTGTCAAGTGTGCAGATTTCATGTGGCAGACTTTAGGAGGGTCATTTCATGGACCAATTCAAACTGTATTCAAGCTCTTCTCTATAACTGTAAATTTGACATTCAAAAGAAGCAGAAGATATTAAAAAGAGGTGGCAAGAATTCACAGAAGAACTATACAAAAAAGATCCTAATGACCCAGATAATCATGATGGTATGATCACTCACCTAGAGCCAGACACCTGAAATGCAAAATCAAGTAGATATTAGGAAGCGTCACTATGAACAAAGCTAATGGGCATGATGGAATTCCACTAGAGCTATTTCACACTGTAAAAGATGATGCTATTAAAGTGTTGCACTCAATATTGCAGCAAATTTGGAAAACTCAGCAGTGGCAACAGGACTGGGAAAGGTCAGGTTCATTCCAATCCCAAATAAAAGCAATGACAAAGAATGTTCAAACTGAAAAACAATTGCACTCATCTCACATGCTAGTAAAGTAATGCTCAAAATTCTCCAAGCCAGGCTTCAACAGTATGTGAACTATGAACTTCCAGATGTTCAAGCTGGATTTACAAAAGGCAGAGGAAGCAGAGATCAAATTGTCAACATCTGCTGGATCATTGAAAAAGCAAGACAATTCCAGAAGAACATCTATTTTTACTTTATTGACTATGCAAAAGCCTTTGATTGTGAGGATCACAACGAACTGTGGAAAATTCTTCAAGAGATGGCAATACCAGACCACCTGACCTGCCCCTTGGGAAATAAGTATGTAGGTCAGGAAGAAACAGAACTGGACATGGAACAACAGACTGGTTCCAAATAGGGAAAGGAGTACGTCAAGGCTGTATATTGTCACTCTGCTTATTTCACTTATATGCAGAGTACATCATGAGAAACGCTGGGCTGGAAGAAGCACAGCTGGAATCAAGATTGCCAGGAGAAATATCAATAACCTCAGATATGTAGATGACACAACAGAAAGCAAAGAAGAATTAAAGAGCCTCTTGATAAAGGTGAAAGTGTTGAGAGAAAAAGTTGGCTTAAAGCTCAACAGTCAGAATACTAAGGTCATGGCTTCTGGTGCCATCACTTCATGGCGAATAGATGGGGAAACAGTGGAAACAGTATCAGATTTTATGTTTTGGGGCTCCAAAATCATGGCAGATGGTGATTGCAGCCATGAAATTTAAAGATGCTTGCTCCTTGAAAGAAAAGTTATGACCAACCTAGACAGCATATTAAGAAGCAGAGACATTACTTTGCCAACAAAGGTCCGTCTAGTCAAGGCTATGGTTTTTCATGTATGGATGTGAGTTGGACTATAAAGAAAGTTGAGCACCAAAGAACTGATGCTTTTGAACTGTGGTGTTGGAGAAGACTCATGCTGGTCCCTTTGACTGCAAGAGATCCAACCAGTCCACTCTAAAAGAAATCAGTCCTGAAACTTCACTGGAACGATTGATGCTGAAGCTGAAACTCCAATACTTTGGCTACCTGATGCAAAAAAAACCTGATTCATTGGCAAAGACCCTGATGCTGGGAAAGATTGAAGGTGGGAATAGAAGGGAACAACAGAGGATGAGATGGTTGGATGGCATCACCAACTCAATGGACATGAGTTTGAGTAAACTCCGGGAGCCAGTGATGGACAGAGAAGCCTGGCTTGCTGCATTCCATGGGGTCACAAAGAGTCAGACACAACTGAGTGACTGAAATGAACTGAAACCTAGTGTGTCTCTGTCTGAGTCAGTTAATCTATTTCTAAATCTGTTCTTAGATGCATCTCCTGGAACTGGAGAGGGAAGTAGTGAGTATTAGATTCAAAGATAGATGCAAAGGAAAGCAGTAAGACAGAAGCATGCTTGGAAGTAGCTACTGTCAGTGGAGCATCACTTTTTTTTTTAATTTATTTATTTTTAAATTTAACTTTACAATACTCTATTGGGTTTGCCATACATCGACACGAATCCACCACAGGTGCACTTTTAATCAATGAACTATATTTTACAAGTCTCTTCCCATCATTTTTTTAGAAATAATAGAAATGAAATGGCTTTTCCCTACCATCATAGGGACATTTAGGAAAGCAAACTGTACTGCAAGTTTTCTGTTAAACTTTAAGATTTTATTAAAGGATACATAAGAGAAGGAGAAATTTCAGAAATGCATTAAACATTTAAAAATAATACACTTAATCAGATACACTTCATATTTTACCAAATCCTTGTTTGTATTTTATTTCATTTAGAAACTTTTATACATTATTAAAACGTATTTGAATTGCAAAATACCTTTCATAAATAATGTAGTTTTTATAGTCTTTAGGACTTATTTTGAAGTTACTGTCTTTGTTGATCATATGACTTAGTTAAATCTACTAAATTATCAGGCAAAAACATGTTCATATATAACAACCCTGATTAAGCTGAGTTTGTATCCATATTCTTAAATTTTCTCTTTGAGTTGGAGAAGTTAATATAATAATATATTAGGCATAATATTCCCTAAAAAACTCAGGGTGAACAGAATCATATTGTTTTTATCAAAAACAATTAAAAGTTTAATGTAACATATCAGTTCAGTTGCTCAGTCATGTTCGACTCTTTGTACAACAGGAATTGCAGCACACCAGGCCTCCCTGTCCATCATCAACTCCCGGAGTTTACCCAAACTCATGTCCATTGAGTCAGTGATGCCATCCAGCCATCTCATCCTCTGTCATCCCCTTCTCTTCCTGCCCCAGTCCCTCCCAGCATCGGAGTCTTTTCCAATGAGTCAAATCTTCGTATGAGGTGGCTAAAATATTGGAGTTTCAGCTTCAGCATCAGTCCTTTCAATGAGCACCCAGGACTGATCTCCTTTAGGTTGGACTGGTTGGATCTACTTGCAGTCCAAGGGACTATCATGAGTCTTCTCCAAAACTATAGTTCAAAAACATCAATCCTTCAGCATTCAGCTTTCTTCACAGTCCAACTCTCACATCCATACATGACCACAGGAAAAACCATAGCCTTGACTAGATGGACTTTTGTTGCAAAGTAATGCCTCTGCTTTTGAACATGCTATCTAGGTTGGTCATAACTTTCTTTCCAAGGAATAAACATCTTTTANAATGGACTTTTGGCCTCAGAGGGAGTAGGAGAGGGCGGGATGATCTGGGAGAATGGCACTGAAGCATATCTACTATTATGTAAGAAACGAATCACCAGTCTATGTTTGATACAGGATGCAGGATGCTTGGGGCTGGTGTACGGGGATGATCCAGAGAGACGTTGTGGGGTGGGAGGTGGGAGGGGGATTCGGGATTGGGAGCTTGTGTGCACCTGTGGTGGACTCATGTCGATGTATGGCAAACCCAATAGAGTATTGTAAAGTTAAATTAAAAAATAAATAAATAAATAAATTTAATTAAAAAAATTTAAAAAAAAATTGATAGCCAGATAAAACATCATTATGAAAACTGATTCACCAGGTTGATTGCCATGTCCTTCACATTTTGTTAGAGGCTAGCTTTTCTTTGTTTTTAACTCAAAATTATTTATTTATTTATGGTTGCAGTGGGTCTTCACTGCTGTGAATAGGCTCTATTGGGTTGCACAGAGTTGGGCACGACTGAAGCGACTTAGCAGCAGCAGCAGCAGCAGCAACAGGAGCAGTTGCAGTGAATGGGGGGGTCACTCTCGTCGCTCTGCACTGGCTCCTTATTGTGGCAAATTCCCGTGTCGGGGAGCATAGGCTGTAGGTGCACAGGCTCAGTGGTTGTGGTGCATAAGCTTAGCTGCTCCATGGCATGTGGAATCCTCCCAGGTCAGGGATTGAAACTGTGTCCCCTGAATTGGCAGGCAGATTGTTACCCTCTGAACCACCAAGGAAGTTCAAGGGACTAGCTCTATTTGAGCCTGGATATGATTGTATCTCATAGGTTTATTTAATGCACTGATTAATAAAATATAAATATTTTATTTGATTTGAAGTGGCTTCTATTGCTTATATTCTCTTTACTCTTTTGCCTTCTATTTTACTTTCTAAAAATTGCTGAGGGAAGAGGGTTGCTCTGAACCACAAAACCATCTGCAGCTGTGAATTTGAGTTATGTGCTGTGACTCACCCCTGTCTCTAGTGACTGTGCCAGTCATATCTGCAGGGAAAAGACAGTTGTAAGATTCTGGGAAAAAAGAACTTTCCCATTTTCTCTAATTCTTTGGCCAAGTTAAAAGAAAAAAAAAAAATAAAGGGATTAGCCTCTTCATCTTGTTATTGTCATGGCTTAGTGGCTCTGGAATCAGTTTGCAAGATCAAATAATACTTGGTGAAAACTTTGCCTCTATCCCAACATAATGACTGAGAGCAGGGTTAATACACTCATCGGGAGAAAGATGTCATCTTAAAACAGATCCTCCTGTTGAGTGAATGGAATTTTTATTGGAAATGTTTTTTCTGCAATTTAATACTTTATGTATATTTTTCTCAAATAGCTAGCTCTTTGTTGGTGTGAAAATGCAAATGAGGTTTATATTTGTATGGTGCGTGATGTGTTTTGTTACAGTTAAATGTCCTGACAGCCTCCCCCAAAATCTCAACGTGGTGTCTTAAAACAATTATTTTCTTGGACCTTATCTATAGGTGGAGCATATTGCTGTAGAAACTGTCTAGTTTCATATTATCTTTTAACACTATCCTGTCAGAATATACCCTCAAGGCAAACTTTTGTAGATTTCATGCTAAATGATAGCAAAACACATCATAGGGATTTAAATTGTATTCACTATGTTGTCTAAAAGTTTATTATGCCTATGATTTCAAATGAGTTTCTTAAAATGGTAAATTATATATAGGAATCAAGATCATTGTCATGTTGAAAAAAGCAATATCGGTATCCTTATTTTCTCTTTTGAACTATAGTTTTTCTTTAATATGTGTATGCCCATCTCAGAAAATGAGAAACTTCTTCTGGAAAAGCAAGACCATACTTAGGAGAGTAACAGTCCTGGGTATGAATTCCAGCTGAGATATTTAGAGGTTTATAGTCTTGGTCAAGTTAGCTAACTGCTGTCCTCATGACCTGTAAACAGAGATAACAGAGACCTTCTGCAAAGGGGTATTTTAAAGATTAAATGTGAGGTTCTTTAAGAAGTTTCTGGAATATAGTCAGCACTCAATATGTTTTTATTTTAATTAAAAAATCATCAATAGTAGTATAGAGTGATTGATGTAGACCAAATACTTGTGTTCCTCCTGTCACGAAGCATTTAACAGGAGGCTTCCTGTGTGCTGTTTTGGATCTGTCAGGAATTCTTTGCTCCTTATTAATTCCTGAATACTCAGGAATTAAAAGGAGAGGCAAGCCTCTCCTGGGGGCTGAAGAATCCAGGTATTTCCTTCACTAGTTTTTCTATATAGTGATAAGTACCCTCTTCCTTCTTGTGAACCATCTGGTAAAAGTGATTGTTTACAACTCTCTCTCTCTTTAATATAGATCGCCTATGTTTTGTAAGTCTGGAATTTTAATCTTTTTCTTTGCTGAGAATAACTACCTTGTAAGACAGTATATATACCCACACCATGTTGATTAAAACACCTTTGCTCCATCAGAGCTCTGGTCCCTGTGTCTTTCTTTCTCTTTCTCTCTCTCTCCCTCTCTCTCTTTTTCGGGCTGATCCCCTAGAGTGCAGAGGCTCTCTGAGTTCACACTCCTGCCCAGGGTTCTAAGACCCTCTCGAGAAGGTGCTCTGCACCTTCACCCCATTGAGAGGGCACCTGAGGCCTTCGTGAGCAGAGCAAGCCCCGTGCAGGGGCTTAGTTGGCTTTCTGCATAAACCAAGGAATATCAGCCTCTTTCTCTCCACTTTACTTTCTTATTGGTTGACTCCGGATCACCAGGTTCTGGTCCATTAAAGGACCTCAACATCCTCCCAAATTCATATATTGAAATTTAACCCCCAAAGTAATATAATTTGGAGGTGGGGCCTTTGAGAGATGATTAGGTCATGAGGGTGATTGTTGTTATTTAGTCCTTAAGTCATGTTCTACTCTTTGCAGACCCCTTGGACTGCAGCAAGCCAGGCCCCTCTGTCTTGTACTATCTCCCCAGAGTTTGCTCAGATTCATGTCCTTTGAGATGATGAGGCTATCTAACCATCTCATCCTCTGCCACCCACTTCTCCTTTTACTTTCAATTTTTCCCAGCTTTGAAGTCTTTTCCACATCAGGTGGCCAGAGTATTAGAGCTTCTATTTCAGCATCAGTCCTTCTAATCAATATTCAGCGTTGATTTATTATAGGATTGACTGAGTTTGACATTCTTGCTGTCCAAGTGACTGTCAAGAGTCTTCTCCAGCACCATAATTCAAAAACATCAATTCTTCAGTGCTCAGTCTTGTTTATGATCCAACTCTCACATCAACACATGACTACTGGAAATACTACATCTATGACTATATGGGCATTTGTTGGCAAAGCGATGACTCTGCCTTGTAATATGATGTCTAGGTTTATCACAACTTTCCTTCCAAGGAGCAAGCATCTTTTAATTGCAAGGCTGCAGTCACCTTCTGTAGTGATTTTGGAGCCCAAGAAAATAAAGTCTTGCCAATGTTCCTACTTTTTCCCCGTCTATTTATTATGAAGTGATGGAACTGGAACCCATGATCTTAGTTTTTTGGATATTGAATTTTAAGCCAGGCTTCATTCTCCTCTTTCACCCTCACCAGGAGGCTCTTCAGTCCCTCTTCACTTTCTGCCCTTTGGGTGGTGTCATCTGCATTTTTGAGGTGTTTATATTTCTCCTGGCAAACTTAATTTTAGCTTGTGATTCATCCAGCCCAGCATTTCACATTTCATATTCTGCATATAAGGTAAATAAGCAGAATGACAATATACAGGCCCAATGTTTTCCTTTCCTAATTTTGAATCAGTCCTTTGTTCCATGTCTGATTCTAACTGTTGCTTCTTTATCTGCATACAAGTTTCTCAGGAGACAGGTATGCCAACAAGGGGGCCTTAAGAAGTGTTATAAGGAACAAAGTGATGGAATTCCATATGAGCTATTTAAAATCCTAAAAGAGGATGCTGTTAATGTGCTTGGATGGGTTGTGAGGTTGGAAGGAGGTTCCAGAGTGAGGGGACATATATATATTTACAGCTGATTCATGTTGATGTATGGCAGAATCTAACAAAATATTGTAAAGCAACTTTCCACCAATTAAAAATAATTAATTTTTTTAAAAGTGCTATACTCAGTGTGTCAGCAAATCTGAAAAATTCAGCAGTGACCACAGGACTGGACAATATCAGTTTTCATTCCAATTCCAAGAAGGGCAATGCCAAAGAATATTCACACTTACATTCAAGTGCACTCATTTCACATGCTAGCAAGATAATGCTCTTAATCTTTCAAGCTAGGCTTCAGCAGCATTTAGACAGAGAACTTCCAGATGTATAAGCTGGGTTTAGAAAATGCAGAGGAACCAGAAATCAAATTGCTAGCATTTGTTGGATCATAGAGAAAGCAAAGAGGAGCCAGAAAAAAAATTCACTTTTGCTTCATTGACTATGCTAAAGCCTTTGACTCTGGATCACAAAAAACTGTGAAAATTCTTGGAGAGATGGGGGTACAAGGTCTTGAGTATGCAGCCTTCATAAATGAGATCTGTACTCTTATAGAAGGACACTTAGAAGAAGGCTGTCTATGAACAAGAAAGGGAAGCTTTCACAGGAACCCAACCATACTAGCACCCCAATCTCAGGCTTTCAGCCTCCAAAACTGTGAGAAATGAATTTCTGTCATTTATAAGCTGCCCAGTCTTTAGTAACTTGTCATAGTAGCCTGAAAACACTAACGGTGATTGTTTAGGAAAAATAAAATTAAATAGGCATTTGAACCTGCTTACATGTTACTTTAGAAGGACACTTGGTAGTTTTAGAGAACATTGAATAGACTTAGATCAGGGATGAACAAATCAGTGATAAATATCTAAACTTAAGGAAGGTCATCCACATCTATTGGGTAGAAATCCTGCTACTGCTAAATTAGTTTATATGTGTGCCTCTGTGTCTGTACGTGTGCCACATTTTCAGTTGAAAGGCATAATGTAAACTACATGCTGAAATTGTTGAGTGCGGGGAATGGAGAACATTCTCTAAATTCCTGTTGGATTTGCTAAATGAATAAAATGTATAATGGAGTCATTTAAATATATTCCAAAATGTATAACATTATCAAATTTAATTGCTATCTAATTTAACTTATAGGATCTGTGATTTTTATTTTATTTTATTAATTAATTAACTTATTTTAATTGGAGGATAATTCTTTAAAATATTTTAGTGGTTTTTGCCATACATTGACATGAATCACCCATGGGTGTACATGTTTCCCCATTCTGAGCCCCCTCCTCCTACCTCCCTACCCATCCCATCCCTCTGGGTTGTCCCAGAGCGCCAGCTTTTAGTGCCCTGCTTCATGCATTGAACTTGCACTGGTCACCTATTTTACATACAATAATATATATGTGTCAATAGTATTTTCTCAAATAAAGCTGAAGGAAAATAGTTATACCTCTGAAAAATAATGCTCTTGTTTAAAAAAAGTGTTGCTTTTAGGTATTTTCAGGTTTACATTTCTCAAGAAACTATTACAGGTAGGTGTGATTTCTTCAGCAGCATCAATTAATTTTGATTAAACACAACATGCCATTTCATTTTGTAATTTAAGTGCCAGATGTTTAAATACCAGGATTTATTAACTTATCCAATATTTAATAGCCTTCAAAGAATCTTGAAATAATAATTGGATAAATCTGAGTAGGATTAAATTAGAATTTCTCTGTATTAAGCCAAGTATACTTAACTCATTCTTTTTTGTAAAACTAGTCAAAATAGTTTGTAAAGTATTTTATTTATCTTTCTCTTTGGCAATAAATGCATTTTCTTTTTCTTGTTTATATTCAAAATAATAACAGGTACATTTAAATTAATTACACTTAATTAAATTGCATTTTGCTTACTATTAATTGCTAGTAGTTAGAATAATAGTTTACAATATGCTTATATTAAAGTCCCAATTGATTGTCATAAAAATAAAATTAAAGCATGTCAGAAAAGTTAGATTTTAATATGTAACTTTCCTTTTTAAAAAACAATTATACAAAAATTTTATTTTATAAAGAACCCTCTAAACTCAAATGTACCTCCAGTTAGTCCCTTAAAAGTGGGGGGATAAAAAGAAGCTGAATTTGTAAAAACAGAGAGTAAAATAGTGGTTACCAGGGCCTTGGGGGTGGGCACAAACTTGCAAATAGTAGATAAAATAAATCTAACCTGGTGATTATAGATGACAATGTTTTATTATAAACATCAAACCTACTAAGAGAGATTGTATCTTAGTTATTCTCGACTGCAAAAAAGACATTATTTGTGACCTAATAAGGGTAGTAAAGTTAATAATGACAGTTACTGCAATGTATAAATGTATCAAATCAACATGATGTATAATGTTATATGTCAGATATATTTCAATGAAAAAAGTCCTCACTGAATCATATGAAACTTATAATTCAGAGGAAAACAGCATGTAGGCTTCCACGTTAAACCTACACTTCTGAACAGGGGATTAAAAAATGTGGATTGTCTAAAGAAAAAAATTCTGCTAATTATTCCATTTTTTGAACATCAGTTGAATCACTTCGTTCATATTAAAATAGCTGACAGTGAAACCTACCAGTAGACAAGTTTCACTCGTGTGCATGAGAGTCTCCTGTCAGCTTTTCGTGGATCTTTTAAATATGTGTGCTAGTCTATGATGGTTAATTTTATGTGTCAAGTTGACTGGGCTAAGGGATGCCTAGAATGCTGGTAAATTATTTCTTTATTTCTGGATTTGTCTGTAGTGATATGATATCTATAGCATAGATTAGCATTTGAATTGGTAGACTGAGTAAATACATATACTACTATGGTATGTGTATATATATACTATATACATATATGTGTATATATTTATATATATACACATACTATATACATATATGTGTATATATATATCTACCTCTGTATGTATGTTTACTTTTACAACAGTATTTTGGTTTATGGTTTTTCCCCTAGAATTAGAATAGTTGGAAATAAATACTTTACTCAGATAAGTTCTAATGTCCTTTATTACAACCTTTGAATTCTGGAACTATATGAATAATTCAATGATAAACATTATAAAATATAGCTATTACAAATAAAAAAATTCATTTTATGTTAAAGCTACATTGCTTTAAATGTGTTTTCACAATAATTCAAAATTAAAGAAATATTTTCAATCAAACATGAAATTCATTTTATGGGGAAAAAAGGATTTAAATAATGTGCTAAAATGTTTATAGTAATAAATGTATGTATATTCATTCTATTCATGGAGAAAAACAAGTGTGACTCATTTCTTTCCAATTTTAGATATGAATTTATTTTTACTTACATCCTTTTATTGTTATTATATTTTTTTCTGTGATTATTATCACAGACTCACAAATATAGTATATTTTAAAATACACCACAACACTTCGATATGAAGATAGATGAAGACTTACTTAGTTTCAGTGTTTTTATCTCTGAGACAAAATGCACAACCTTGTGCAATCATAGTGTCATGATGTTCTTCAGTTCAAGATGTACATTATATAAATGCAATGTTTATATAATTTAATCATTTGTAAAATACTCTTCATTATGCAGAGGAAGACTCAAAACACCATATTACTCATGGACTAGATAACATAATGATGATAGTCAGAATCCTTAAATCCATTGTTGGAGAGATCATTTTATCAAAACTCAGTACCAATTTCAAAACATTGAGATGATACCTACCACAGTAGTTTTGTTTTTAATTTGTGTGAGGTAAAGTTTAAGGCCCAATATTATTTATAATGTTATCCAATTACCTGAACTAAAATACTGCTAACAAATTCTTAGGAAATAGATAATTTTTTCAAGTTTGTTACATTAGTTGATGAAAGATACTTTTTATTTAAGTAGGAACTTTTTTGCTTGTCCAAATATCTACAAGATACCTTTCCTTTCTTTGTCTCCAAGCTAACTCAGAAAGAATGCATTAAGATCAGGAGAGCTAGATCCTTATGTTTTATTACGGTCCCTGTCAACAAGTCTGTAGATTAAGAATGATGAAGATTGCTTAGTATGTTTGTTGCATGAGCTGGGGAGGCAAGAATTTAGGTCATAGTAAAAGCCTCTGCCTACAGTGCAGGAGACTAGACTTCAATCCCTGGGTCAGGAAGATCTCCTGGCGAAGGAAATGACAACCCACTCCAGTATTCTTGCCTGGAAAATCCCATGGGCAGAGGAGCCTGGGGTCACAAAGAGTCGGACACAACTGAGCAACTTCATTTTCTCTTTGTAGTGTGAAAATTTCAGTATTATGTGCTTAGCAATGAATAGGACTTCCCAGGTGATTCAGAGGTAAAGAAGCTACTTGCCTATGCAGAAGATGCAGGTTCAATCCAATTCAGTGGTAAAGGAGCTGCTTGCCCATGCATCTTCTTTCCTGGAGTAGGAAATGGCAACCCACTCCAGTATTCTTGCCTGAAAAATTCCATGGACAGAAAAGTCTGGAAGGCTACTCACACATGAATCAGATAATATGTAATTGCTCAGTTTTCTGCAGGTGAGCTGGACCTTTGGGGATGATCAACTTCTTATTAAATAGATACAAGTGGCTAAAGTATTATGATAGGAAGGCAGTGGATTTGGTGCGAGGGAATTCGAGAACCAAGTATCCCTGTCTGTATTAGGCAAAGTCCGATCCATTTTGTGGGCTCCCCTGGCAGCTCAGAGGTTAAAGCATCTGCCTGCAATGCGGGAGACCTGGGTTCCATGCCTGAGTTGGGAAGATCAGGCTTACTGGAGATCACATAATATCATAAAATATCATTTCCAGATTCTGTTTACCAGGCGTTCTTATTCCCACATGGACTTAGAATTCATAAAAACAGAGGTAGTCAATCTTTCTCAGGTGGTGCTAGTGGGAAAAAATCTGCCTGCTGATGCAGGAGACATAAGACATGTGGGTTGGATCCCTGCGTAGGGAAGATCCTCTGGAGAAGGAAATGCCAACCCACTCCAGTATTTTTGCCTGAAGAATCCCCTGGACAGAGGAGCTCAGTGGGCTATAGTCCAAGGGTTAGCAAAGAATCCGACACAATTGAAGCGACTTTGCACACACAGTTTCAATATTCATTAAAAATAGTTTGAAGCCTTAAAGTAATGGGATTTGTAGCTCATAATTAAATAAAAATAATCATATATCAATTTTTAGTTTAATATTTTACAGATGCAATCTAATGCCAACTTCCTGTTAGGAAAATGCGCCACTTTTTTATTTTACAAGGAAAGACAAATGTCTGTAGTTAAAAAAAAAAAAAGCATGCACTAACAATTTGTGTAAGTCCATGAGTAGATGAAATGAAATAATATATATCTAATTTACTGATATTATTGACATACAGAGCACCAAATGAGATAAATAATAAGAAACAGTACTATAGCTAATTTATAGAGAGCTTAGATTATCTTCTCTCAAATATTCATCAGTTGGACATACAGGAATACTTGCATAATGGAAACCATGGACTATATTAGTATTTTTTGAAGAAAATAAAAGGTGGAACTTTTGCCGTTAGAGCTTTTCCTGCTCTTTTATACAATATATTTAATTAGATAACTTAACCTATAATGATATTCATAAAATGTGATCCAAATACAAGCCAAAGAGAAAGTATTACAGAATGACTGGAAGCTTACTTGTAGTATCCATTGAAATTTTCATATATTGCACTGTGAATAATCAGTAATATTGACTGAGGTAATGTGAAACTATTTAAGAAATAATTTGACCAAAAAGAAGAATAAAAGAGGTAGATACTTTGATAACTTGATACAGAAAATGCACTTCCTTAAACTACTGGGAATGTATGTATGCAATATAAAGTTAAAGATTTAAAATATATTTATTAAAAGAAAAGTAATATTCAGTTCAAATGTCTGTGTATGTAAACACTGACTGCAGAAAGATAAGATTTTTAAATTGTTAATAAAAATTATTCACACAATACTAACCAAACATTATATAAAACTGTACTCAGTAAGCAGGGCACACTAGGAGGAGGGTAGGCTGACATCAGGAAGGGCTGATGAAGTTTCTGTTCAAAAGCTGTATGTTATGCTGTAAGAAGAAAATCTCATCTAAAATTCATGGCCTACTAAAAGCTAGCAAGAAGAAGTGTAAGATTTACAATTCTAGACATTGCTCATCTCTTAAATGCTCACTGATATAGAAGGGCAGGGAAGTAAAAGCAATGGCCCGCCAACTAATAAGGGGGAAGTGAGAGGTCAGATCTGAAAGGAAAGAAAATAGAACTCTGAGAAGCTGAAGCAGCTGAAATGAAAATCACGGACCAGAGTAATTTATATACATGCCAGCACTAAACAAATAAAAAATGTATAAATAGATAAATAAATAAAAAGAAAGGGAAAGATGGCAAAAAGACGAACATAGTGAAGAAGAGAAAAGTAAATTACATTAAAGTAAGATTATTAGTCCAAGTGAAAATAGTTTTAACTTTAGGAATTAGACTTGTGTGTGTATGTGTACATGTATACATGCTTATACATATATATGTGTGTGTGTGTGCGTATACATATACACACATACAAAATGAAGTAGATACAAATTCAAAAAAAATTAGGAGAGAGAGTTTTATATACATTAGCATACACATACACATATGTGTTGGGAAGATCCGCTGGAGAAGGAAATGGCAATCCACTCCAGTATTCTTGCCTGGAAAATCCCATGGGCAGAGGACCTAGCAGGCTACAGTCCATGGGGTTGCAAAGAGTCAGATATGACTGAGAGATTAACACTTTCACTTTCACTTTTACCCATAAGTATGGGTATACTTATGTATGAGTGTGCGTATATATACACATGACCTTTCCACATACAGTTGAACATGCTTTCCCTCAGCCTGCTTCAACTCTCTCAAGCCCTCTTACCCAGACCTTTTTTTTCATAGCAACTATCACTTTTTAATTCAGTGTATAAGTTATATATATATATTTTGTTTTCTTTTTTATTGAAAACAAATAAAAAATGTATCCCAAGGACCTTGAGTGTTTTCTGGTCCTCAATAAGATTTACTTTTATGAATAAATAATTTAATAGCAACTGACTAGCTGCTGAGGCTTCCCAGGTGGCACAGTGGTAAAGCATACACCTGCCAGTGAAGAAGACACAGGAGATGCTGGCTTGGTCCCTGAGTTGGCAAGATCCCCTGGAGTAGGAACTAGCAACCCACTTCAATATTCTTGCCACTCCAATATTCTTGCCTGGAAGTTCCAAGAACAGAGGAGCCTGGTGGGTCCATGGGGTCGCAAAGAATCAGACATGACTGAGCTACTTAGTATGCATGACAAGCAGTTGACAGAGGTATTTAGTAGAAAAATGTAAGTCTCCTGTGGATAGTTACACTAGAATGTGGTTCACAATATCTGGTCTGTGAACAATTGCTATGATAAAATATTTGCCAGTCCAAATGTAAATGCAAAAGACATCAGCAGTGTAGTTAGTTTTCCATAGTATTATGATTATACAGTTAAGTTTCTATTTTATTATAACATTAATTTATTTTTACCCTTCATAGTAATAAAATTACTCCTTATTGTAAAATTGTAAATTGAAGAAAGTAGGGAAAACCTCTAGACCATTCGGGTATGACCTGAATTAAATCCCTTACTATTATACAGTGGAAGTGACAAATAGATTCGAGGAATTAAATCTGACAGGGTGCCTGAAGAACTATGGATGGAGATTCATTACATTGTAAGGAGGCAGTGATTAAGATCATCATCAAGAAAAAGAAATGCAAAAAGGCAAAATGGATGTCTGAAAAGGCCGTTCAAAGAACTGAGTGACAAAGAGAAGCTAAAGGCAAAGGATAAAAGGAAAGACATGCCAATCTGAATTCAGAAGATATTAAGAAAAGGTGATAAGAATACACAGAAGAACTATACAAAAAAGATCTTAATGACCCAGATAACCATGATGTGTCATCACTCACCTAGAGTCAGATATCCTGGGGTGTGAAGTAAAGCGGGCCTTAGGAAGCATCATTACAAACAAAGCTAGTAGACATGATGGAATTCTAGTTGAGCTATTTCAAATTCTAAAATATGATGCTGTGAAAGTGCTGCACTCAATATGCCAGCAAATTTGGAAAACTCAGCAGTTGCCACAGGACCAGAAAAGGTCAGTTTTCATTCTAATACCAAAGAAAGGCAATGCAAAGATTGTTCAAACTACCACACAATTGCACTCATCTCGCACACTAGCAAAGTAATACTCAAAATTCTCCAAGCCAGGCTTCAACAGTACATGAACTGTGAACTTCCAGATGTTCAAACTGGATTTAGAAAAGGCAGAGAACCAGAGATCAAATTGCGAACATCCGCTGGATTATTGAAAAAGCAAGAGAGTTACAGAAAAACATCTACTTCTGCTTTATTGACTATACCAAATCCTATGACTTTGTGGATCACAACAAACTGTGGAAAATTCTTCAAGAGATGGGAATACCAAACCACCTTATCTGCCTTTTGAGAAATTTGTATGCAGCACAAGCAAAAACAGTTAGAATCGAACAGGAAACAATGGACTGGTTCAAATTGGGAAAAGAGTATGTCAAGGTTTTATACTGTAACCCTGCTTATTTAACTTATATGCAGAGTACATCATGTGAAATGCCAGGCTGGATAAAGCACAAGGTGGAATCAAGATTGCCGGGAGAAATATCAATACCCTCAGGTATGCAGATTGCACCACCATTATGACAGAAACAAAAGAGGAACTGAAGTGCCTCTTGATGAAAGTGAAAGAGGACAGTGAAAATCTAATTTAAAACTCAACATTCAATAAATGAAGATCATGGCACCTGGTCCCATCACTTCATGGCAAATAGATGAGGAAACAGTGGAAATAGTAACAGATTTTATTTTTGTGGGCTCCAAAATCACTGCAGATAGTGACTGCAGCTATGAAATTAAAAGACACTATCTCCTTGGAATAAAAGTTATGACAAATATGTACAGCATATTGAAAAACAGAGACATTACTTTGCTGACAAAGGTCCATCTAGGCAAAGTTATGGTTTTTCCACTGGTCATGTATGCATGTGAGAGTTGGACCATAAAAAAGATCTCAGTGCCAAAGAATTGATGTTTTTGAACTATGGTGTTGGAGAAGATTCTTGAGAGTCCCTTGTACTAGGAGATCCAACCAGTCAATCCTAAAGGAAATCAGTCCTGAATATTCTTTGGAAGGACAGATGCTGAAGCTGAAACTCCAATACTTTGGCCACCTGATGGGAAGAACTGACTCATTGTAAAAGACCCTGATGCTGGGAAATATTGAAGGCAGAAAGAGAAGTGAATGACAGAGGATGAGATGATTGGATGGCATTACCAACTTGTTGGACATGAATTTGAGCAAGCTCTGAGAGTTGGTGATGGACAGGGAAGCCTGGTGTGCTGCAGTTAATGGGGTTGCAAAGAGTCAGACATGACTGGGAGACTAAACTGACTAATAAAATGCTTGATTTTTTGTTTGAAAATGTTAGCTATTGTGAGGAAATGACATTTTATTATAGGTATAGATATATTACAACAGAAAAAATATGTATCATGTATTCATCAGCATTTTTAATTCCACTGATTTGTGACAAAATTACATTTGGGACTTTTGTGGTCCAAGAGTAGTTTTCAGAGCTTTGACTGGTACTGCATAAGGAAAAGGTACAGGAAGCCATTTAGCAATGAAATCTCTGAATTTTACTGAAAACTTGAAGGGAGGTCCTTCTTCATTCTTCTCAATCTGCACATAGACAGACCAATCCAAGTAGGGCCGGAGCCTCATGGAACAAAAGACCTGGAAATAACCATTGCCACACACTGAGGAAGAGTAAGCTACTTTGACTTAGGGTTGACTCCAAGAAAGCCAGGCTTAAATATTATATTAGTTATCTCTGATAGTCTAGAAGATTGTGCATTCACAGAATTGCATCCACTAAGGAGTAATGTCAAAGCTATGGGGGAAAAAAGCATTTGGGAGCAAAAAAAAGTAAATCCTCTAAGTGTAACAGAAAACTCCAAGTACATAACACATCCGATTGTAAAGGCAAAAATCTGAACAGGCTAAATGAGCATAAGCACAATCTTTGACCAATAAGTAGATGATGATTATTCAGAGATGACCACTAAGCAGCTAATCTGAGATTAAAAACATGGGTGAGCAAAAATGGTGGAAGAACATCAGAAGCTGCACATTGAAGGGGAAATATGCTTCACAAAACTATTCATCTAAGTCAATAAATATGTAAATAATCAATGAAGAATACCACAAGAGCAGCTACATGGAGGAAGGGATCAGCATCCACAGTAGCAAAGATACATTTTTCTAAAATTCCAGTTTTCAATTAAAAAAATTTTACAAGACAGGCAAACATAAAAGTATCATTAAACAGGAAAATAATAGATGATAGAAATTGCTTTTGAAGGAGCCAAGAGCACTGCAGCCAAGGGTCCCACATCCCAGGCCTGTCGCAAAAGAAGCAAATATCTAAGCTGAGGCAGTGAATGCCCTCTCTCTCTTCCACCACATCAACAATCTGAAGTCCCCCGGAAATCTGGAAGTCATGGGAGAGACCACAGAGCCACAAGTAGAAAATGAGTGGCTTTCTTTCCGTGCTTGAAGAGAAGCTGCTCCAGTGAGCTGCCAAATGAAGGAGCCAAGTTCTGTCTTAAGTGACAGAACTCAAAACAGCTATTATGAACATTTCAGAGAATGAGAGAACATCATTCGTTAGTAAGTAAAAATAGTCTGATGGCATTGAAGCATATATACTATTATGTAAGAAACGAGGCGCCGGTCTATGTTCGATGCAGGATGCAGGATGCTTGGGGCTGGTGTACGGGGATGATCCAGAGAGACGTTGTGGGGTGGGAGGTGGGAGGGGGATTCAGGATTGGGAGCTTGTGTACACCTGTGGTGGATTCATGTCGACGTATGGCAAAGTCAATAGAGTATTGTAAAGTAAAATTTAAAAAATAAATTAATTAATTACAAAAAGCAGTCTGATGACCACATTTCATCAAATACAGAATATAAAGATACTAAAATTTTTAAAAATTAACAAAACTAAAATTCTGGAGTTGGAATTTGTAATTTATTTATTGAAAAATTGCTGGAGACATTCTATAGCAGATTTCATCAGACAGAATCAGTGATCTTGAAAAGATGAATAGAGACTATACAACCTGAAAATCAGAAAGAAAAAAAATAATAAAGAAAGTCTAAGAGAAATATGGGACATCATTAAGCACACCACCTTATGCATAAGAGGAGTATCAAAAGGACAGGAAAGGAAGATACATCATTTTTCTAAACTTACAGCTAAAGACTTACTAAACTTGAAAAACATTAGTCTATATGTGCATGAAAGCCAACAAACTCAAAATAAAAGAATTCAAAAGAATAGCAAAATCTACCAACATAATGTGTTTAGTATTAGAAGGTACTTCAGTTAACAACAGCTGAATACACAGCCTTCTCAAACTCATACAGAATATTCACCAAGAGACTGCATCTTGGGCCATAAAACACAATTTTAACAAATTTAAAATAATAAGTTTCAAGAGAAATAAAAAATAGTTTTAACAGATAAAAAAATAAAATACAGCTTCAAGATGTGCCAGATACAGCAAAAGCAGCACTTAGAGGAAATTTTGTATCAATCACTGAATTCATCTATTAGAAAAGAAGAAATATATAAAATAAAAAAGCTTCTGCTTAAAATACTAGAAAAGGAAGTTAAATTAAATCCAAAATAGAGAAAAGAAAAGAAATAATAGTTGTGTCTGACTCTTTGCCACCCTGTGGACTGTAGCCCACCAGGCTCCTCCATCCATGGGATTCTCCAGGCGAGAATACAGGAGTGGGTTGCCATCTCCTTCTCCTAATAAAAGTTAGAGCAGAACAAAGAAATTGAAAACAGAAAATCAGTAGAGAAATTCAATGAACACAAAAGCTGCTGCTGCTGTTGCTGCTGCTGCTGCTGCTAAGTCGTTTCAGTTGTGTCCAACTCTGTGCGACCCCATTGACACCAGCCCACCAGGCTCCCCTGTCCCTGGGATTCTCCAGGCAAGAACACTGGAGTGGGTTGCCACTTCCTTCTCCTGGTTCTTTGAAAAGATCAGCAAAATCAATGAAACAGGCTAAGAGAGCAAGAGGAAAGACGCAAATCACTGATATCAGAAACAATGTGACCATTGCTATCAATTTCATTGATATTTAAAAATATTACCATTTAAGAACTTTGTGCTCCAAAATTTGATCAGCTAGATGAAATGGACCAATCCCTTGAAATACACAGTCTACCAAAATTCACACAAGAACCAATAGATTCTTGAATAGGTCTATACATATTAAGGAAATTGAATTAATTAGCTAATTACCTTATAAAACAAGATGAGTTTATTGATAATTTCTATCAAACAGTTGGATTAGAAATTATGTTGATTTTCCAACCTTTCTTCCATAAAATAGAAGCCAAGAGAAAACGTCCTAACTCTTTCATTGAGGCCAGCAATATCCTAATACTCCAACCAAAGAAGACATGATAAGAAAGGAAAATCAAAAACTAATATCTCTCATGATAAATGCAAACATCCTCAGTAAATATTAGCCAAATTATTCTAAGAAAGTATAAAAAGAATTATATACCACAACAAATATAATAGATAGGAAAGGATGTTTCAATTCTTGAAAATCAATTCACATGCTCCATAAAATCAACAGACTAAAGGATAAAAATTATGACTATGTTAATAGATGAACCTTGAAAACATTATTTAAATGAAATAATCTAGTCACAAAAGATTAGACTTCATAGTGTAAAATTACATTTATATTAAATGTCTAGAATAGGCAAATCTATAGAGATAGAAAGCAGATTAGTGGTTTCTCAACCTTAGAGGGGTGGGCAGAATGAGAAGTGACTGTCAGTGTGTATGGAATTTCTTGCAGAGGAAAATAAATCTTCTAAATTCAAATTGTGGGGATAATTGCACAGACTAGTGAATACATTAAAAGTCAATTTGATATATTAAATACAGGTTGTATGGTATATGAAATTGTATCTTAGGCTCTCAAAAAGAAAGCATTACCAGAGGACTGTAGGTCTTATTCATTTTTTGGAAAAACTTGCTCTTAATTTTATTTGATATTTGGTTTCCCTCCTTTTTTACTTAATTACTTCAAATTTGTTTTAATAAAACTCAATTTCCACATTGTATTCATTTTGCTATTCTTTTTATACATTAATGCTTAAGATTAAACATTTTATTGAAGTATGCTCATCTTTTGATTCTTTCACTTGTCCTAGGGGGAAAAAAAAAGAAAAGAAAACACTACATTTTCCTTTGAATGGAGTTTTTGACTATATAACATAATGTGTGTGTATGTTCAGTTGCTGTCATGTACAACTCTTTGCAACCCCATGGACTATAGTGCTCCAGGCTCCTCTGTCCATGGGATTTCCCAGGCAAGAATACTGGAGCAGGTTGCCATTTCCTCCTCCAAGGGATCTTCCTATCAGGGATCAAACTTGCATCTCCTGCATTGTCATGTGGATTCTTTACCACTTGAGCCCCCTGGAAAGCCCATATACCATAATATTTCATCTAAATTTTTCATTGACTTAATAATTTTAATTTCACTTGATTGCTTTGCCTTGATTTTGCCTTGATTCAAGTTATTCAGAAAGCTATATTTTTATTTAATTTTCAAGAGGATAATTTTTAAAAAATTATTGTTGCTATCAATTTTCAAATATCCACTGAAAATACCGTGATCTGTAATGTATATTTTCCCATCTAACAAATTAGTGTTTGTATTCAAGGATATGGGTAATTTTTAAATAAATATTCCATGTGAATCACATTATGTAGTGAAATGACATCAGTCCAGGTTCGATGCATGATACAGGATGTTCGGGGCTGGCACACTGGGATGACCCAGAGGGAGGTGGGAGGGGGGTTCAGGATGGGGAACACATGTACACATGTGGTGGATTCATGTTTGATGTATGGCAAAACCAATAACAATATTGTAATTAGCCTCCAGTTAAAATAAATAAATTTATATTTTTAAAAAATCTGGTAACGATAACCCTATATGCAAGATAGCAAAAGAGACACAGATGTATAGAACAGTCTTTTGGACTCTGTGGGAGGGGGAGAGGGTGGGATAATTTGGGAGAATGGCACTGAAACATGTATAATATCATATAAGAAATGAATTGCCAGTCCAGGTTCGATGCAGGATACAGGATGTTTGGGGCTGGTGCACTGGGATGACCCAGAGGGAAGGTATGGGGAGGGAGGTGGGAGGGGGGTTCAGGATGGGGAACACGTGTACACCCGTGGTGGATTTATATTGATGTATGGCAAAACCAGTACACTATTATAAAGTAATTAGCCTCCAATTAAAATAAATAAATTTGAATTTAAAAAAAGCATTTTGGACCAATATTTCCCAAAAGTTTAAACTTATCAGAGATTTATCAAATCATGAAAGAACTATATATTAGTAAAAGTATAGAAATAAGGAAATAATCTGTTGATAATTTGCAAATAGAGTAATGTAGCCTGATGTGGAAAGATAGGAAAATCTCTCTCTTCTGTAAATGACACATCTGTACCTTGCTCTTAATATGTGGAAAATTTGGAGATAAATTGCCATCTATGCCCTGAGGTGTTCACCTCAGTGGAATAGCCTTCAACTGAGATCTAAGTGTGGTTCAGAAAAGAATGTCAGGTCTGTCAATCCTTAGACATCTGGATATGTAACAGTAATTCCTTTCCCTGAGTCCAGCTGAATACTCTACGACAGAGATTTAGGTTCATTATGAGTATAAAATTGAGCAAATTTTAATGCAAGTACATAGAAAATGCCAAGAACTGGCAGTGTTATTTTTATACCAATTTTAATTAGGAAATCAAAATAAGCAGATTTGACTAACTTTAGTGTCACTCAAGGAGACTTTCTTTCCCAGGCCTTTACAAGTATTACATGATGAAGTTTTGTATTATAAGTCAACCAATGAAATTGAATGAATATTGTTTACATCTTATTCTTTATATTTAGTATCAGTTATTTTCTATTGATAAAATTTATTGATATAAAGTTGTGGGGCAAATCCTTACTCTATTTTCAGTTAGCTTCTGGCTTGCAAGAAAAAGAAAGTTACTTTATATGATTATTGCATAAAGTGATTTCTATTCTAAAATATTCATAAGTCTCTCATGGATGATTGCAGTGAATGGCAATGTTTTCTTAACTAGATCAGGCTTAGCAGTACTTACAGAAAGAAATGCATCCAAGCTTAACTAAGATAGGGGTAGCTATCTTTTGTTTGACAAAAATATTATGACAGACAAGCATTAGTGTTTTCTTAATATTTCACTGACTGGGTAAAACATTCAGATGTTAAAATAGGGAACTGATAAAGCCAACATTTATAGAATATTTTTGCAAAAGCTAAAAACTAAATATACAAATTAAAATATAGAAATATATGATTTCACCAATATAAGGGCTTTTACTCTAATTTCCTTATTCTTAGTTCTATAATATCTTAGCTAATGCCATTTTCTGTTCCATATATATTTTATAATACTGCATAGTAAGTTAAAAAGTCAAGGATGGTAACCATTTCTTAGTAAATGAAGCCAATTCTAAAACTCAAACTTAAAAGCGTTTTTTTTACAGATGTTGAGAATATTTGAGAGGAATGAAATAAAGGAACAGAATGGGCTAATTTTCTTAGAAAAAAAATATGGCATGGCTTAGTATCATATAGCAGAAAATAAAGAGTGAAAGTAATAAGAAATTAAAATCAATTTGAAAAATTCAAAGAAACTTCTCAGTTAAATGTTAACATTTAAAAATTTTTAATATAACTGAAATTGTTTAGAGTAAGAACACTACTGTAACTGCAACATCTTCAGTTCTCAGAACTCTGAAATTCAATTATATTGAGTGCCTAAACAGCAGCACACAAATAGTAACAGTTTTAGAATTAAGGGACCAGTTTCTAAATATAACTCTCTACATCCACTCATTATCTTCTGCATTAAGAAAGTTTGCTTTGAGTATTATTTCAAAGTATTTGTTAGTTATGGGTGTATTCCTCATTTTCTTAGCGTGGAAAGCTCTAAGGTAATCTTAGTTATTTCCTAAAGTTAAAGGCAAAGGAGAAAAGGAAAGACATACCCATCTGAATGCAGGGTTCCAAAGAATAGAAAGGAGAGATAACAGTCTTCCTAAGCGATCAATGCAAAGAAATAGAGGAAAGCAAAAGAAGGAAAAGACTAGAGATCTCTTCAAAAAAATTAGACATACCAATGAAACATTTCATTCAAAGATGGGCACAATAAAGGAGAGAAACAGCATGGACTTAAAGAAGCAGAAGGTATTAAGAAGAAGTGGCAAAAATACACAGAACTATTCAAAAAAAGATCTTAATGACACAGAAAACCACGATAGTGTGATCACTCACCTAGAGCCAGAAATCTTGGAGTCCAAAGTCAAATGGGCTTTAGGAAGCATCACTATGAACAAAGCTAGTGGACGTGTTGGAATTCCAGTTGAGCTTTTTCAGATCCTAAAAGACAATGCTGTGAAAGTGCTGCACTCAGTCTGCCAAAGAATTTGGAAAACTCAGCAATGGCCATGGCACTGGAAAAGGTCAGTTTTCATTCCAATCCCAAAGAAAGGTAATGCCAAAGAATGTTCAAACTACTGCACAACTGCACTCATTTCAAACAGTAGCAAAGCAATGCTCAAACTTCTCCAAGCTAGGGTTCAACAGTATGTGAATGAAGAAGTTTCAGATGTTCAAGCTGAATTTAGAAAAGGCAGAGGAAGCAGGGATCAAATTGCCAACATCTGTTGGATCATAGGAAAAGCAAGACAATTCCAGAAAAGCATTTACTTCTGCTTCATAGACTATCCTAAAGCTTTTGACTGTGAGGCTCACAAAAAATTGTGGAAAATTCTTAAAGTGATGGGAATACCAGACCACCTTACCTGCCACCTGAGAAACCTGTTTTCAGGTCAAGAAGCAACAGTTAGAACCAGATGTGGAACAATGGACTGGTTCTAAATTGGGAAAGGAGTATGTCAAGGCTGTATATTGTCACCCTGTTTATTTAACTTACATGCAGAGTACATCATGGGAATACTGGCTGGGTGAAGCACAAGCTAAAATCAAGATTGCTAAGGGAAATATTAATAACCTCAGATATGCAGATAACATCACCCTTATGGCAGAAAGTTAAGAGGAACTAAAGAGCTTCTTGGTGAAAGTGAAAGAGAAGGGGTGAAAAAACTGGCTTAAAACTCAAAATTCAAGAAACAAAGATCATGGGATCCTGTCCCATCACTTCATGGAACGTAGATGGGGAAACAATGGAAAGAGTGACAGGCTTTATTTTCTTGGGTCCCAAAATCACTGCAGATGGTGACTACAGACATGAATTTAAAAGACTCCTTTGAGGACAAAGTTTTGTCTATGACAAACCTAGACAGCATAGTAAAAAGCAGAGACATTACTTTGCCAACAAAGTTCCATCTAGTCTAAGCTATGGTTTTTCCAGTGGTCATGTGAGAGTTGGACCATAAAGAAGCCTGAACACCAAAGATTTGATGCTTTTGAACTAGAGCATCAAGTTGAAGAAGACTTCTGAGAGTCCCTTGGACTGCAAGGAGATCAAGCCAGTCAATCCTAAAGGAAAACAGTCCTGAATATTCACTGGAAGGACTGATGCTGAAACGCCAATATTTTGGACACCTGCTGTGAAGAACTGACTCATTGTAAAAGACCCTGATGCTGGGAAAGATTGAAGGCAGGAGGAAAAGGGGATGATGGAGGACTAGATGTTGGATTTCATCACTGACTCAATGGACAGGAGTTTGAGCAAGCTCCAGGAGATGGTGAAGGACAGGGAAGCCTAGTGTGCTGCAGTCCATGGAGTCATAAAGAATTGGACATGACTGAGCAAATGAACTGAAGTGAACATTTAAATTAAAAAAAAACACACACACAACAGAATCTATACAAATAAAAAGGGGTTAAGTCTCAGAAATATGTTTATGAGAGTTTCCTGAAACCAATACTATGTTATGTGCATCTAGTTTTTTGTTATAACAACATGCAATTGGAAATGAGTAAGCAAACCAGTTTCCCTATTAAATATAAATGCATCTCAGAGCATATTTTGCATATTAAACTTCAAATACATATCGGTTATTATTTAAAGGAAAAGGTGAGACAACTCTCAGTCGACAAAAGACAAAATGAAAGAAAACAGAAAGAGAAAGGAAATTGAAACTTTTAGTGATTCGTATCAAGTAAAAGTGATACATGACCAAACACTTCATCACTATTTTCGGCAATTAGTAAAAAAAGATATAAGGCAAACAAAAACCAATATGCAAAAAAATAAAAAGTTCTATATACAAGTCCAAAAATTATACGATACTGCTGACTCCTATCTGCAAATAACAAACACCATGAACATAGCTAATAAAAGTTCAATTTTTTAATGCCAAGTTTTTTTTTATGTATAATACAAATAAGACTTTGATTAACCATACAGACAACCAAAAGAGATATAGTATATGAGATTAGAAAGCAAAACACTTACTTTCTCTTCTATGAAGAATTGTTTGAAAATTGTACGTTGATCATTGCTATGAAAACTGGACTTTGAAGAACTAAATGAAAACCATTAACTCAAGAATAAGTAGTCAGGTATATGAGTACTAAAATATCAGTGGAGACTACTAAACGTTTTTATGGTAATAAATCTGAACATAAAATTTAGTTTTCAGAAAATGTGATTTGCAATATAAGAACAATATCAATGTAAGAAGACACATTTAAATATTAACTACCTATATTTTATAATTTATGATCATTACAGACTATATTCTTCAATTACAATTCTTTCTAAGAAAACAATATAATGTGAATTATTGAAAGAATAGGAAAATTGTGCCTTTATATGATAATATATACCATTCATACAAAAAATACTAGAAGTATGAATTATGATATATCTTTATAGCAAAATTATATCAAGGTTATTTTCATTTTTATGATTTTTATATCTGAACTTCTTGAACAAGTATTTTGCTTACAATAAAACATCCAGTAAATGTAATTTTTAAAAGTAGAAACAATGAATAATGGGCTGGAGTTAGATTCTTGATTATCTTAAATGAAAAATTGAAAACTGTGCATTTTACTTCACAGTATGTAGAGTAATTGTATATTCTTGAAAAAGAGGATTATTTAATCAGAAATGTAATTTAAGGAGAAAAATCTGTCTACAGCAAATGAAAGTAGAGTTTTGAGTCATAAAACATATTTCAGACATTGTGTGTGTGTGTGTGTGTGTGTGTGTGTGTGTGTGTGTGTGTGAACAATCAGGTAAAATATATAGAAGACTTGAAGTGTGGAATAATGAGAAAAATAAGAAATTGAAACTGAAGAGAATGAAGAAGTAGAAGTGTCAGAAACTGGCACTCGATTATATAAAGGTTAGAGGGTGAATGAGAGGTCAAAACCTGACTTAAGATTTTTACTCCAGTGACAGAAAGAATTGCAAAGCTATTAACAAAGATGAGGAATGGGAGAGAAGCAGACATGAAGATGAAAGAAGAGATAAAATACCTAGAATGTAATGATATAATCTGTCACTAGATCTATCTTAGTATTGAATAAAATTATGTCTGAAGGCTTAGTATCGATTAAGTGAATTTTTTAAAAAAAATTGTTTTGACAGTTTTGGAGAAAAGTAGAATTGCTGAGGCCTTTGATGAGTTCCAGAAATCTGAAATTCCGAGTATATTTCATAACCAAGTGAACCATCTATCATGTTTCTTACTGTGTCATACTAGAAAAAAAATGCAAAAGTTCACATTTTTTTCCTCACTAGGAACAGAAGGTAGAACCAACAGCGTGTTGTTTTGTCACTGCAGTTTTGTTAGAAAAATGCTGCTTTCAGTGGGGAGTAAATACTTTAGAAATTCAGTGTCAGCCATGTTATTATCAATACATGCCTTAGTTATGAACTCACCTTCAAAACAAAAAAAGCCACTCATATAAAACATCTCATAAAATAAATTATGAAACAAGTACCTTTTATTTGTATTTATGTGTGCAAAAGTCACCATTATCATCACCAAAAAGTTTTCATTAAGTACACACATGCATTTCATTGCCCTACATGTTTTGCAAAAAAGTTGGCCCTGGTTCACTCTGATTTGTAGCTGCATGCCAGGCTCCCCTGTCCGTCCAGGAAATAGTGAAGGACAGGACAAAGAATCAAATACAATTTAGTGACTGAACAAGAAGCCTACACAAAATTGCAAGCCTTATTCTTTTCAAAAAAAGATAATATTTCGAATATCTAGGTTTTTGTTGAGAATTATGCATAAGATTGGAGTAAATCTTTAAAAATTAATCAGGAAAAAATGGACAAACTCAGTAGGGAGATATAAATCAGTTAGATTCTGTAATAAACCTTTGAATTAGTCCAGCAAAAGGAAGAATCGAAAAAGTGGTTACATAGATCTAATGCTTAGCAGCACTGCTAAGAAATGATCTGCAACTGTTAACAAGAGTTAATAGACAAGTTAATTTTTCTCACTAGCTTAAAAGCCCATTGGAAAATGAAAAGGATACTATGATACTATATTTTATTATATACATGAATCTGAAAAGTCAGACAAAAATTAATAAATTAACAAGAATTTTATTTGTGGTTTGTTGTGAAATTATAGTGAAACTTAATCAAGATCATATTAGTAAATAAGAAATGCTCAAGTTTCCTCATAGAGGTAGAACACAATTATTACTATCTACTCTGTCACTCTATATATAACTAAAGCATTATACAAAAGCAACTGATGGTCATAAAAAATAGCCTGAGTGTCTAGATGAATAGAAGAGATGAGTGATTTATATTCTGTTTAATCTTGAATTTTAATGCATATTATTTGTTCTAAGCCTTTGAAAAATGCTCATTTTGATGTTGCATATGTAAACACATATCTTTAATAATTGATTTCTTTCATCACTAGAGCTCCACTGTTGAATGGAAATTTTATTCTCATTAAACCTTTTAAGAGGACATTTAAAATATATAAAACCAGGGCAATATTTAAGGTCTTATGTTCAGCAGTAAGAAAAGTAAAGTTACATCTACACATCTAGAAATTTTTAATTATTTCTTCATTGTTCAGCTATGAACAGTGAAAGTGATTCTTTAATGTTTTATTCCTATAATTTCTTTAACTTTTCAAAGTTCATCCTAGGTATCAATACGGGTTTATACTGAGTAAATATATTTGCATGCTATAAAATATATCATATATAACTTCACATATCGTACTATACAGATGTCAACTTCCTGGATTTATTTCTCTAGTTCTATAATACAATTAAAAAATAGAAGACATATAAATTTTAATGAATTCTTTCTTATAACAATTGATAAATGTCTACCAATATCCCTCTTTGGGAGGAACACTATTTGTGTTCTTATAAACATAAGTTCTTATGTTTTTATAAACTTTAATTTATAAGAAATTAGTGCATTAAAAAAAGAAATTAATGCATTATTAATCTCTTCAGCCCTGCCAATCCCTATTCCCACATCTAATGATTAGAAGAATAGTATCCCATTACCAAGTCCCATTTTAGTAGAAAAATCTTTGAAAATAATGGGAATGTGGGGTCAACTATGAGCAATGTCTTTTAACATATTACCTTCTCCTGGTCCTGAAAAGACTCAGGTTATATGAGTTCATATGGGGAAAACATAATCCAACAGGCCTGGTGTCCTATTCAGAAGAGAAAGTGAGCTCTCTTTCTGAGCAAACACAAAGGAAAAGCCACATGAAGACATAGGGAGAAGGTGAAGTGAAGTGAAAATCACTCAGTCATATCTGACTATTTGCGATGCCATCCATGGGCTATACAGTCTATGGAATTCTCCAGGCCAGAATACTGGAATGGGTAGCCTTGCCCTTCTTCAGGGGATCTTCCCAACAGAGGGATAGAACCCAGGTCTCCCTCCTTGTGGGTGGATTCTTTACTAGCTGAGCCACAAGAGAAGCCCAAGAGTACTGAAATGGGTAGCCTATCCTTTCTCCAGCAGAACTTCCTGACCCAGGAATCAAACTGGGGTCTCCTGCATTTCAGGTGGATTCTTTACCAACTGAACTATGAGGGAAAACCATAGCTCATAGGGAGAAGGTGGCCATCTATAAACCAGGTAGAGATTTCTCACCAGAAACCAAATCTGCCACCACCTTGATCTTGGACTTCCTGCCTCCAGAATAAATGTTGTGCAATCTCCCTGCTGCTCCCAACAACAACAAAATCAACCAATCAATTAATCCTGCTATTTTCATTTTATTTTTTATTTACTTTATTTTACTTTACAATACTCTATTGGCTTTGCCATACATTGACATGAATCCACCACAGGTGTACATGAGCTCCCAAGGCACATTTCTGCTCAGTCTCACACATATGCATTTCACAAACTAACCAATCCTTCCAATATTTTGTATATATTGAAAATTATGTAATCATAGTTACTTTCCAAAATTTCTCTGAAATGTATGTTTTTTCAGTGACATATTTGAAAAAAAATGAAAAAACAAAATGAAAACAATTTGATATCCAAAACCAAAATGAAACAAAAAATAAACAAGCCACCCACCCTTAAAAAAGCAAACCCACAAAGCAAAACAAAATGTAAAGGAAAATTATGGAAAAGCAAATATTGATGCTTTCCATGTGAAAAGCAAGGATTCTACCAATTCTACAGCAGGAACATCTACAGGATGCCTGCAATAGAATCAGCAAAAATCTGGCTAGTTTCTAATTTGAAGAGAGAAGCTCAAAATTATGGCCTGTGGTACTTGAAAGCAAACGGGCACAGAAACTGCAAAACTACCTGAAATCAAGGTCCAGTCTTCTGGCTACTTGTGATAACCCATGTGGATTTGAGAGACTTTCCCTGATACTTTGCTGTACCCAATACAGGGCTTTTGTTTGATCTAGAGATAGAAATAAAGTCCAGTTGGTAACTAGGAAAAACTTTTTTTACACTATTTTAAACCAGATGTGATTTTATTTTTGGAAACACTTGGTAACGTTTCTTGCATATACAAGAATATGAAATTACAGTTACTTTTGTCATTTAAGGATTAGGATGGTACAAAGGTTAAATTGCCTTCTGTGAACAATAAACTTTATGAATAAACTGAAATTTTTCATTGCAATGAATCCAACTCACTTTGGCCATTAATAATGAAATTGACTTTACTAGAATTAGTTGTGCATTTCTAAATAGCTGTATATCAGATTGTTTGATCAGTAAATAGTTGTTTTTGTTCTCTTAAGACTCGGTCTGAAAAAACAGCACAGCTTGTCTCAAGAAGTAGAGAGCCTTGTGTGTAACCTGAAGGGGCTCTGCAACCACTGGGGGACCTATTGTGCCCTGCTCTGAGCCAAGACTCAGGACATTGCTCTGGTTTTCCTACTGGATTGCACCCACTCTTTGATAGAAAGGACATTTTTTTCTCAGGATATACTTACACATAAGTGCAGATATTTAATTTTGTTTTCATTTTAAACTTGACTTTTAGATAATTAGTAGATTACCAATTATATTTCATCTTAAGAAAAACTTTTGGAATAATTTTGGAATACAGTCATCTCTATGCAGTCGTCTCTTATAAAACATATATTGAGTACTATTCTACATTTTACTTTTAGGAAGCAGACATAATTATAGTAATGGCTCTGCAAATCCACATAATCTACTTGAAATAAAGAGAAGAAATTGAAAATAAACTTTTTTAAAATTATGCAGACACTAATAAATGAATAGGGTTTGGGCTAAGTTTTAAACACCTGAAATTTTTAGATTTTATATTCTACATGGTATATAAATGTTTGAAAATATTAATTTATAATTTACAGTTTACTATAAATTTATTGTATTATTTACAGCAATCATTAAAAAGACAATTACAATAGATTAAAAGTAGAGACATAAGTAAGTTAACTATCTTACACAGGTCATAAAAATAGCATGTGGCAGAACTGGGATTCAAAATGTTTTATGACTTGTATGAGCAGGATACTATGAAAGATGAAGGAGGGGAAGATAAGGAACACTTTGCTGCCCTGAGAGGTAACTGAAGTCTTTGATGTAGAAATATCTTTGGGGTTTGAAAAATATTTGACAGACAGGGCATATTGGAATCAGTCAGAGCTGGAAAATATAAACCCTCTCTAGGCAATTTGCATACCTGTATATTCCCTGACCATTTATCCTACTCCTAAAGCTTTTGTTTACTTCAGCACTGGGGTGAAATCTCAACCTGTTTAATAAGGTTTTTGTAAGCATCAAACACAGTGATACTTATAAAATTCTTAGCATGATTCCAGGCCTAATAAATTTTAAAATAATGACAATAAATGATGAGAAAGAGCTGGCAAGAGAAAAAGGTGCAATGGACAAAATTTTAGGAAAAAGGCAGAGGAACCAGAGATGAAATTGCCAACATCTGCTGTATCATTGAAAAAACAAGAGGGTCCCAGAAAAACATTTACTTCCGCTTTATTGACTATACCAAAGCCTTTAACTATGTGGATCACAACAAACCGGAAAAATCTTTAAGAGATGGGAATACTAAACCACCTTACCTGCCTTTTGAGAAATCAGTATGCAGATCAAGAAGCAACAATTAGAACCGAACATGGAACAGCAGACTGGTTCCAAATTGGGAAAGGAGTATGTCAAGGCTGTATATTGTCCCCCTGCTTATTTAACTTATATGCAGAATGCATCATGCAAAATGCTGAGCTGGATGAAGCACAAGCTGAAATTAAGATTACTGAGAGAAATATCAATAACGTTGAGTATGCAGATGACACCACCCTTATGGCAGAATGCAAAGAACTAAAGAGCCTCTTGATGAAAGTGAAAGAGGAGAGTGAAAAAGTTGGCTTAAAACTCAACATCGAAAACTAAGATCATGGCATCCAGTCCCCTCACTTCAGAGAAAATAGATGGGAAACAATGGAACCAGTGAGAGACTTTATTTTGGGGGCTCCAAAATCAATGCAGCTGGTCACTGCAGCCATGAAATTAAAAGACGCCTGCACCTTGAAAGAAAAGCTATGACCAACCGAGACAGCATGTTAAAAATCAGAGACAGTATTTTGCACACAAAGGTCCATCTAGTCAAAGCTGTAGGTTTTCCAGTAGTCATGTATGGATGTGAGAGTTGGACTATAAGGAAAGCTGAGTACCAAAGAATTGATGTTTTTGAACTGTGATGTTGGAGAAGACTCTTGAGAGTCCCTTGGACTGCAAGGANATGTGGACCACTGTAAATCCTGCTTCTACCTAATAGTAAATCTATACATATTTTTTGTGCTTGAGCAAAATTAGAGATGAAATCTAGTGTTTAATCAAGGCTCACCATGCACAGAACATTGTATCAGATACTGTGTTGTGTGGGTGTGTGTAAGAGAGAGACTTTAAAGGGTAGAAAAGAACAAGATGGTGAGGGTCATTGTTCTTCGAGAATATATAAGGCAGCTACAAAATGCACTACAAATTAGGAAATGATAGCGAATAGCTTGAATACATAAGATGATAGTTAAAGTTTTAGACATGAAGAAGGGTACCTGGGTCATGGATGTATATCAGAGGAAAAGGTGGGACTGTGGGCTGAACTCTGGATGCACTCCAATTGACAGGTAGAGGTAGGGTGATCCCTGAGAAAAGAAGAAAAACCAGGAGGGCATGGTGGCCTGGGAGCTAGGGGGATGTATGTCAAATGCTGCTGAGCAATGACTGACATGAGAATTCTAACTACCAGTAAGAATTGATCTTTGCATATGGAGAGATGAAATTTCCTGNCAAATGCCATGATCTTCGTTTTCTAAATGTTGAGCTTTAAGCCAATTTTTCACTCATATAGCACACATATAGCAGAACATGAAGAAGAGCTAAAGAGCCTCTTGATGAAAGTGAAAGAAGAGAGTGAAAAAGTTGGCTTAAAGCTCAACATTCCGAAAACTAAGATCATAGCTATTTCTCCCATCACTTCATGACAAATAGATGGGGAAGCAGTGGAAACAGTGGCTGACTCTATTTTGGGGGGCTCCAAAATCACTGCAGATGATGACTGCAGCCATGAAATTAACAGACGCTTACTTCTTGTAAGGAAAGTTTTGACCAACTTAGACATCATATTGAAAATCAGAGACATTAATTTGCCAACTAACGTCTGTCTAGTCAAGGTTACGGTTTTTCAGTAGTCATGTATAGATGTGAGAGTTGGACTATAAAGAAAGCTAAGTATGGAAGAATTGATGCTTTTGAACTGTGGTGTTGGGGAAGACAGCTGAGTGTCCCTTGGACAGCAAGGAGATCCAACCAGTCCATCCAGAGAATATCAGTCCTGAATATTCATCGGAAGGACTGATGATGAAGCTGAAACTCCAATACTTTGGCCACCTGATGNTGAACTGTGGTGTTGGGGAAGACAGCTGAGTGTCCCTTGGACAGCAAGGAGATCCAACCAGTCCATCCAGAGAATATCAGTCCTGAATATTCATCGGAAGGACTGATGATGAAGCTGAAACTCCAATACTTTGGCCACCTGATGTGAAGAGCTGATTCATTTGAGAAGACCCTGATGCTAGGAAAGATTGAAGGTGGGAGGAGAAGGAGATGACAGAAGATGAATTGGTTGGATGGCATCACTGACTCAGTGGACATGAGTTTGAGTGAACTCTGGGAACTGATGATGGACAGGGAGGCCTGGTGCGCTGCAGTCCATAGCGTCTCAAAGAGTCTGACACGACTAAGTGACAGAACTGAACTGAGAACAAGCACGTGTTCGTGCAAGCCTAGTCGCTCCAATTATGTCCGACTGTTTGTGATGCTGTGGACTATAGCCTGCCTGGATCCTCTGTGCATGGTATTCTCCAGGCAAGAATACTGGAGTGGATTGCTATGCCCTCCTCCAGGGGATCTTTTAAACCCAGGGATCAAACCCACAACTCTTATGTCTTCTTCATTAGCTGATGGGTTCTTTACCACTAGCGCCACTTGGGAAGCCCTAAAACAAGCATACCAAAATATAAAAATTCAAAATAAGCTTCATCCCCTTTCAATAGTGTTTTAGTTTATTTGCGATACTTTGAAAAATAATTCAGTCTCTAACTGTGTCATCATCTTTACTTATAAAGTAAGGAATAAAATAGTACCTATAGTACCTCATGGTTGTTGTGAGAATTAAATATGTTACTGAATATAAACACATGTTATAATGTCAGCACATAAAGTCAACAAATGTTTGTTCTTATTGTGTAGAATTTTTTTAAGGCATCTAGTTCAGAGTTTCATTAGAAATATTCTGCTTTTCATCACTGAATTCTAATTACTGTTGAAACACTCTATTTAAGACACTTTTTAAGCTAATGTAGCAAAATAGCTTCATACTTAAAATTAAGCCACAGTACATAATTTTATTCAGAATAATATTATAATATACGTTAAAATATCAGGGCCAGAAAAAAGTTCCCTTTATTTTATCCCAAGCCACAGTTTTTGCTACATTGCTATTTTATCCCAGCCACTGTTTTGGCTACATTGTATCAATGAAATTAGTACTTAAAAGCTCAGAAATTCTATCTAATCCCTTATTTTTATTCCATTTCTCAAAAGGTGTACAACAGAAAGAAATGAAATTTAAAGTAAAATTTGAAAATAGTTTATATAAATAGAAAAGTAAGGTTCTAGGCTACCTACAGTTTCATAAGTGTCTGGGGTAAAAATATCTGTCATATTGTCAGAAAATATGACAGGCTTTCTGGCTTAAGACCAATAAACACTACATAAATAATAGCTTCCTATTTTCTGGTATTCAATACACCATACTCGTGGAGAATGCTAAAAATAGTCTCTTGCTAGAAAGAAACATTGGTTCCCATGTCCTGAATCAAATTCACATCCTACTTCTCCACCCACATTGTAATTTTAGTCTTTGAACCTTAATGATTATAGGTTAGTAGAACACAGAAATAGCTTGCCTTTCTTCCGAAGGACTTGTTGGCTCTTATTGTGTGGATATACTGCAGGTGGTAATTTAATCTATTGTTAAGAATCATTAAGCAAAATAATAATTGCATATAGGATCTTCCAGATTGATACTGGAATAAGAAATCCTGGAACTTTTGTATTTCATTTCCATGTCTTAAAGAGAAAGAGAGAGAACAAAAGAGACTGAATCCCTTTCTATAGTCAAACTGCTTCCTATGGATGATTACACAGCTGAAACTGTCACTGAATTATGCTTTTCTCAGCAATGCAAAATAAAGGTTCAAAAAGTACTGGGTACCTCTCAACCTATCATTTAGTATGAGATTTAAAGCAATCACTGGTGTCACATTATTAAGGTATAAGGTTTGATGTCATGTTGACACTAAACTCCATTTAAAAGCTTCCAAAAATATGCAATGTGTCTGATTATGACTTTTACAACATTCAATACAATCGTCTTGAGAAGTCTTTTAAGAGAAAGAAATCAGTAAACTCCTTAATATAGAGAATCAGGACAGAGACATTTGCATTCTGATGCCTTGACCCTGAAAATGTGCAAGGCAAGAGTAATGAGTTGGGCATATGGCAATGTAAGTGAGAAATGATGAGAGCCTGGACTTCAGCTGGAAAAAGGGCATACATCAGTGAAATAAATAATTAAAGAGTGGATTGGATCAGGAGACCTATTTGTGGTTGGGAATGGAAAGGAGAGAAATGGAGGGCAGATAAAGGACCTCTTGTTTTTAGAGTGGGTAGATGGACATGCTATTAATCTTCATATACAGGTAGGCTAGAATTTTCTAAAGAAAAGCCTAGAATTACTGCATCCATTAAGAAAGTCTGGGACAATTGCCCTGAGTCAACTCCACTCTATACATTATGAGCTAGTGTGGTTTCTCTCAACCTCAGTTTGCTCTGCCTTCTTTTTCTCTGGCCCTGGGGCAAATAATTTGAATCAGGCTCTTCTTTACTCAGAATGGTGAGACCAGAAATTTTATCTGCAAATGTGATTCAAGGCTTTCAAGTCCAGGAAAAAGTGCAGTACAACCTAGATCAGTTACGTACTTCATTATAGTTTTAACATCAGGCCTTTATTTCATTGTGAAGTAAGAAAAAAACAGAACAAACAAAAATATCCAAAGTCATTATTTGAGAATCATCAAGCTTGAGTCAGACACAAGCTCAGTCATGTCCTACTCTTTGTGACCCCTTGGAATGTAGCCTGTCAGGCTCTGCTGTCCATGGAATTCTCCAGGCAAGAATACTGGAGTGGCTTGCCATTCCCTTCTCCAGGGGATCTTACCGACCCAGGGATTGAACCTGAGTCTCCTGAGCTGCAGGCAGATTCTTTACCATCTGAGAAACCGAAGAAGCTAAAGCTAGAGATGAATTAGGATGGAGTTTTGAATTATCCATAGTAAAGTACTAGTTATTTATCTGGAAAAAATATAATCTGATACACATTAATATTTATACAAAATAAAAAAGTAAATCACTAAAAAATAGTTGAAATGTAAACCAAAATTCTATTATTATGATTACATTTAATTTTGACATAAAATTACTCTGCCAGTTTGCTGTAAAAGTTTCTAAATGCTTTATGTTATGCAGAATGACAAGAGCTCAAATACTTCTGGTTTGCCAAACAGTATCAAACATATTCAGAAAGTGAATCCAGGGACTTTGCTGGCAGTCCAATGGTTAAGACTTCATCTTCAAATGCACAGGGTTTGATCCCTGGTCAGGGAGCTAAGATCGCACATGCTTAATGGCCAAAAAACAAACAAAAAAAACAAAAAAACATAAAATAGAAAATATTATTCTAACAAATTCAATAAAATCTTTAAAAATGGTCTACATTTTTTTTAAGAAAGTTATTCCAAAAGGAAATATTCTAATAAACACTACTGAAGAATGATAGAGATGTGATTGGGAAAAGTACACGAAATGTGCAAAAGTCTTGAACCAGAACAAAAAAAGAAAAAAACTGTAATGTCATTATTAAAAAAAAAAAAATTTACTAGCCAGACTTTGCAGCCTAGTAGCAGAAAGGTGGTACCTCCAGAGTTGAGAGTTTTTCTATTTTTGACTGGATGGAAAGAATGGGATGTTGGAGAATAGGAGTAAGAGAGTTGAAACTCAAGAGTGGGATTTCTGAATCTGAGATTAGACATTTGAATTCCTTTTGTATATTTAGATCTCCATTACAGAAAAAATTTAGAATAATAATATTGGAGTCTCCTAAAATATGTCACTTCATGCAAATAGATGGGGGAAAGTGGAAACAGCAACAGGTTTTATTTTCTTGTGCTCCAAAATACCTACAGATGGTGACTGCAGCTATGAAATTAAAAGATGCTTTCTCCCTGGAAGAAAAGCCATGACAAACCAAGGCAGTGTGTTAAAAAGCAGAGACATCACTTTACCAACAAAGGTCCAAATAGTCAAAGCTATAGTTTTTCCAGTAGGCATGTACAAATGCAAAAATTGGGTCATAAAGAAGATAGAATGCCAAAGAACTGATGCTTTTGAATTATGGTGCTAAAGATTCTTGAGAATCCCTTGGACAGCAAGGAAATCAAACCAGCCAATCCTAAAAGAAATCAACTTTGAATACTCATTGGAAGGACTGATGCTGAACGTGAAGTTCCAGTAACTTGACCAACTGATATGAAGAGCTGACTCCTTGAAAAAGACCTTGATGCTGGAAAAGACTGAAGGCAAGAGGAGAAGGGGGCAACAGACAGTGAGAAGACTGAATGTGGACATGAAGTTGAGCAAATTCTGGGAAATAGTGAAGAACAGGGAAGTCTATCTGCTGCAGTCCGTGGGTCACAGAGCGTAGGACACAACTTAGTGACCGAACAACAACCAAATACCGGATTGCATCCTTATATAAGTGATCACATGTTCCTCTTTTCAGCTTTTGTTTTTTTTTCTTTGAGGCTACAGAGTTGTCCAACAGGAACATGTTCTCTGTCTTCCACTCAAAGTGTAGACCCTTTTTCAAATGGACTATTTACATTTCCATCTGAATATCTTTATTTATAGATGATACTTTATGGAGGAAAGGTGACCTGATAGAAGTTTATTGACTGCTATTCAATCTACTATTCAAAATGTTACAGGTAAGAANTTTTTTTCTTTGAGGCTACAGAGTTGTCCAACAGGAACATGTTCTCTGTCTTCCACTCAAAGTGTAGACCCTTTTTCAAATGGACTATTTACATTTCCATCTGAATATCTTTATTTATAGATGATACTTTATGGAGGAAAGGTGACCTGATAGAAGTTTATTGACTGCTATTCAATCTACTATTCAAAATGTTACAGGTAAGAAGTTTTTGACATTTCCACCCCCATTTGTGGAAAACTGTCTTCAGTATTTTTTTTTTATGACAAGTAAAATTTTATATTGAATTGCAAGGAATTTGAATTCTTGACAGATTTAATGATTTTGACAGCAGCTAACTCAAATGGAGTTTCACGGATCTCTGGGGACTGCAAAGTAAAGAAACTTAAATTATTCCAGTGATGGAAACGGATCTCAAAATAGAGTAACAGGCATTTACCTGATGAACCAACTTTTGAAGCTTACCCATGATTACTAAAGAACTCTCATAGAAGTTTCTCTTCTCAAAACATTTCTACATATAGAGAACCACTTCAAGAGAGTGCCATCTATCAAGTGTGGCAGGTCAATGGGCATTCATATAATGGAGATATTTTAAAATAATAATTCCAAGAATTTCATAGGAAACTCTCTACAGAAACTGATGAATTTAACTGAGTATTTAAAAAAAAAGTGATAGCAAATTTAATCCTAAAATATTGATGTGGTCTTATTTTATGAAACAATATACACATAATCATATATAGTATTAGCACAAAGTGAAGAGCATGCACATATAGGAAAACATATAATTTTCTAGATCTATAAATATATATAAGATGACACAGTGGTGAAGAATCCACATGCCAATGCAGGACACACAGAAGGTGTGGGTTTAATCTCTGGGTCACGAAGATCCCTTGAGAAGTAAATGGCAACCCACTCCAGTATTCTTTCCTGGAAAATTCCATAGATGGAGGAGCATGGTGGGCTGCTGTCTAAGGGGTCACAAAGAGTCAAACATCACTGAGTTTTCATGCACACGCACACATTAATACACATAAATCTAGTACTAGTGTTGTTTTACTTGAAGAGGGTAATTACTCCAGTTCAATTCACTTCAGGTCAGTCGCTCAGTCATTTCCACCTCTTCACAACCGCGTGGACCACAGCACACCAGGCCTACTGACATCAGGAATTGTGATAATCACAATTATCTTTCAGGAATTCTGAAAGAGATGGGAATACCAGACCACCTGACTTGCNCCCATGATTACTAAAGAACTCTCATAGAAGTTTCTCTTCTCAAAACATTTCTACATATAGAGAACCACTTCAAGAGAGTGCCATCTATCAAGTGTGGCAGGTCAATGGGCATTCATATAATGGAGATATTTTAAAATAATAATTCCAAGAATTTCATAGGAAACTCTCTACAGAAACTGATGAATTTAACTGAGTATTTAAAAAAAAAGTGATAGCAAATTTAATCCTAAAATATTGATGTGGTCTTATTTTATGAAACAATATACACATAATCATATATAGTATTAGCACAAAGTGAAGAGCATGCACATATAGGAAAACATATAATTTTCTAGATCTATAAATATATATAAGATGACACAGTGGTGAAGAATCCACATGCCAATGCAGGACACACAGAAGGTGTGGGTTTAATCTCTGGGTCACGAAGATCCCTTGAGAAGTAAATGGCAACCCACTCCAGTATTCTTTCCTGGAAAATTCCATAGATGGAGGAGCATGGTGGGCTGCTGTCTAAGGGGTCACAAAGAGTCAAACATCACTGAGTTTTCATGCACACGCACACATTAATACACATAAATCTAGTACTAGTGTTGTTTTACTTGAAGAGGGTAATTACTCCAGTTCAATTCACTTCAGGTCAGTCGCTCAGTCATTTCCACCTCTTCACAACCGCGTGGACCACAGCACACCAGGCCTACTGACATCAGGAATTGTGATAATCACAATTATCTTTCAGGAATTCTGAAAGAGATGGGAATACCAGACCACCTGACTTGCAGCTTGAGAAATCTGTATGCAGGTCAGGAAGCAACAGTTAGAACTGGACATGGAACAACAGACTGGTTCCAAATAGGAAAAGGAGTACGTCAAGGTTGTGTGTATTGTCACCCTTCTTATTTAACTTATATGCAGAGTACATCATGAGAAACGCTGGGCTGGAAGAAGCACAAGCTGGAATCAAGATTGCAGTACTTTGGCCACCTCATGCGAAGAGTTGACTCATTGGAAAATACTCTGATGCTGGGAAGGATTGGGGGCAGGAGGAGAAGGGGACAACAGAGGATGAGATGGCTGGATGGAATCACTGACTCGATGAATGTGAATTTGAGTGAACTCCAGGAGTTGGTGATAGACCGGGAGGCCTAGCGTGCTGCGACTCATGGGGTCGCAGAGTCGGACACAACTGAGTGACTGAACTGAACTGTGCATGTCATATTGATGAGTGATAGATCATAGTTTTGAATGCAGACCCTGGGAAATACATTTTATTTAGCACCCTCAAATAGCTTAGTAGTGATCTGTTGTATATATTATTCTAACCTTCCAGTAACAAAAATGCTGGACTGGATAAAAGAGACTTAAGATGTGTTTCAGGTTCTTGAAACATATGGTTATGCCATTTTGAGTAACCTCCTGTCTCTAAAAGACTCTCACTATTCTTCTTAAAAATGTGGCTGAAATAAGTTTTAAAGTTCTATTCAATGTGAGCAATTTATACATAAAAGACTACTAAATAATTATGCAATGATTATTTGATCTAGAATGTCTTTATCTTCAACCAGTCAATTCATGTTTATAAGTTATAGGTACAAGGCTGAAATAAAAGATTGTAGACCTATGTAATGCAATCTAGCACATCATTAACAGAGACTAGAAATGACTCAGGATATATGCCCATCAAAATGATGTTTTAGTAACATTTTCATAAACACCAGGAAAATTGATAAATATATATTTTATATTCTAAATAATATGTTCTTTCTGAATGTGTCTCAAAAATTATCTAAGCCTTTCCTTCAGATTGTTATGTGAGATATCAACAATTTATGTGTTTCTGAATAACTGGTTCTTAAGTACTTTATAGTAGAAATGACACCAGTTTAAAAGTCAGATGTGAGTCTTTATTTCACAAGTAAACATGAAAAAAAAGTAGTGTCCATTTTGCCGCCCAGAAATCATTCTAAAATCTTTGGAAAGACTGAGGGAGAAGGAATTGATATTGTTTTAAAACTAATACTATTCTGGAAGTGAGAGAAGTAAATATCAGGGAAACTTTATGAAGATTTTGTCCTCAATTCCACTACTATGAGTTGCTTACAATTTTAAGTCAAATGGAGAGCACCTTAAACTTGTGAACCATGTGTCTTTCTTAGAAGAATTATAAGACGCAATCACAGAAATGCACAAACATTCACATATGAACATTTTTCCATGTCATTAACAAAAGTTTACTTTTAAGACCAAGAATGTATAGAAAGGATATAATTTCACATCAAAACATGTATTATTCAGTATACAAATCTGTTTGACTGCTAAGTTAAGACAACAAGGTCAGCTAGTAATAGAGTACTTCCGTAAGACAATTCCATTACAACAATTCATCTGTATGTCCTCATTTCTGGAGATTGGATAGGGTGTAGAGAGTAAAGGACATCTGGCATTTGGCTTTATGAAAAAGTTCCTACAGTGACCTTATTTTTCTCATTTTGAGAAGAGTTAAGAGAAGCATTTTTGCTATTAGCAAGCAGCTTCTGATTGCCAAAATAGATTTCCAAGAAAATATGGTTTATAGATTGCTGGCTTAAATAAACCAATAGGCATTAAAAAGCAGATTTGCAATAATATAAAATAAAACACAGTTTTAGAAATAAATAACTGTAAACATATCAAAGACAATTCATTTTTCATAATTTAAAGAACCATTTCTGGGTTCAGTCCTTGTTAAAACACATCAAGTGGTTTCATTCCTCTTAGGTCTATTCCAATCACTTCTATACATTCAATTTGGGAAAATTCTATTTCTTTTAATAATAGGAAGATTTCCATCCTTTAAAATATAATTTTTACAAAACGATTCAAAATATTTTAGAAATAAAGGACAAATTTCTGTGTGGTTGTTATAATTTGTTTTATCATATTAAGGAAAATAATATTAACAATATTAATAAATCATATTGAAATCCTGATGAACTAATAGAATGAGAATTGACACTGCATCTGAAAAATGTCTTAAATAGTAGGAGAATCAACATAAATCAATCCACTTTCTTAGCTTAAAAATAGTATCCATCTCTCAATTTTTCATTTTCTTATAATGTTAGAAAATAAGAATTTGATATTTAATCATACAGTGTACACTGGATAAAATTTCTCATACAATGTCCCAATAAAAAAAATTTTGAGTATGGAATAACAAATAGAAAGACAATGAACTAGCTTTTAAAATTTGAAAGAGACCCTGAAACACTGATATGATCTTTCAAATAGAGAAAAAAGGTATGCAATTTAAAATTTTAATCTAGTATTATTTGAGATTGTGCCATTTTAATAAAATCTCATTTCACTTTCTTTTTAACATCATAAGGCCACATCTTCTGTTGGTCACAAATTATTGTGCTTCTTTAACTTACAGCTACATAGGCTTTTTATACTCAAGAAATATTGTGATCAATGTCTAATTTAGCACACACATTTTTTTGTTTGATTATATTTAGAACAAAATCAGTAGATGAAAAGTAAAGTAAAACAGCATGAGTTAAGGATACAATTCAAGAGTTTCTTACATAAGATTTTTAAAAAACTGAAATTTATTCTGAAATATAAATTCTGTAGTTTTTTAAAAAAATCACATTATATTATAGTTTGATATAGGTGTCTCATTAAATTAGAAATGTTTCTGTTTAGCACATTTCTCATACCTCTGATCAGATTAAATTTTCCACCTAGAATCCTAATGAAAGTAATATATCCCTTTGCTTTCTTAATTTCTTCCTAACAAAACTTTTGTGAGGATGAGGAAAATAGAGAGATCACCTTTTGATGATAAATTAAAATGAAAGCATTTTATGATGGACAGGAAATTTGCATTAGTTTACAGTATTATTTAATTAAGTCTTCTGTTTAGTTCATCTGGCACAACCTAAAATTAATTATTGATGACAAATGGTCGAAACTGTTGTATTTTCCAATCTGTTCTATTTTTATTTGGGGACATTGGAGAATTGTTTATAAATGTGTCACATATTCTACCTCGTGTTATTTTTGCTAGTTTACACAAAAACTCAATGATTTTTTGACTCTTTCATGTCTTTCATAAATATTTATGTATAATATCATTTTCTTGTAAACAGGATTTTTCCAGCCCAAAGGGAGAAAAAACAATTTGTGTGTTAATTTTATCTCACTGGTTTTGTTCAGCTTAAATAGTTGTGTATATAAAAGAAGAGATTAGATAAAGGGGAATACAAGCAACCCCTGTTGCTAACATAAAGAATTTTAATTAGCATGATAATAATTTTGCAGGAATTCAGGTACATTCTACCCTTTTGCTCATAGTTCAAACCAGCTGTTAAATGTTTGCTGTCAGTAATCCTTCAATATTTATTTTGCTTAGATTTTGCTGCCCCTTGCAGAATAACCAAAAGCATTAATGAGTTTGGAGTCTACCTGTAACTTCAGGAAGAAAGCATTTTCACCTTGATATTCTGATATAAATCTATTTTATGTAGTAATTATTACTATCACTGCTTGATACATCTTGCATTACATGTGGCAATCCAAATTTTCCTCTTGATAATAAACTAAAGAAATAAAAAGTATTCCTTTCAATAATTGCTTTTATATTTTCCACATGAAAAGATAGTGAATAATATATAATATAAGCTAAATTATATTAATAATATATAATATAAACTAAAATTAGAAAATATACCATGCTGAAATCAAATGACTTATTGTATCATGCACTACTGTATAGCACAGGGACTCTATTCAGTATTCTGTAATAACCTAAATGGGAAAAGAATTTGAAAAAGAATAGATTATATGTACATGTAAAATTGTCACTTTTCTATACATCTGGAACTAACACATCATTATAAATCAACTATAGTCCAATGTAAAAATAAAATAAAATAAAATAAAATAAAAACTAAAAAACTTAAAAGAATTAAAAAACAAATCATTTTTGTGCAAAGCGATTACAAATTTTTATGTAGCTATCATGATAGGGTAATACTGTGAATCAATATTGTGGAAAGACAATGAGTAAAATAGGTGAAGTAGATTAACAGGTATAAATTTCTAGCTATAAAATAAATAATTCATGGGTACATAATTTATAGCATAGGGAACACAGTCAACAACAAGGTAATAACTTTGTGTGGTGAAAGATACAAATTTAGATAACTAGATTATTTAAAGTATTAAAATATTTAATCATATGCTGTATAATTGAAAATTATATAATGTTTAAGGCAATTATACTTCAGTATAAAAATAGAAAATATTGAGATTGCCTGCAATACAAAGGAAATGCAACATAAATTTTATGACATCCCAGAAACACAGGCTATACCATTGCTGGGACACTTTCAGTTGAGAATCAATGTCAGAAATTCAGCCTGATCAGACTACAAAGCATGCATGTGAAGCAGGTTGTGGAATTCACCTACTAAATTACTACTTTTGAGATTCACATGGTCTTGGACTGTTCTGTTGGGTCATGCCATGATGACTTTTTTCATTGTTATGAGATATTCTTGTTAAAAGATTTAGTGACACTTGTCATTTCAAGTTGTTGGGAAGACTGGGGGGTGGACAGACCAGCTGTGTTTTATCTGTGTCAGGAGTGCTGACTTTGAAGTCAGGAGTGAAACATGCTCACAGAGCAATAAACAGTCCTTCTTCAAGGGGCTTCTAAAATAATAAGGCAGATGAGAAATGATGAGAGATGGAACAAAAAGCTAATGAGAGTAGTCATATGGAAGACAGAAATGATTTGAGAAATGTTCCCAAGGCAGAAGTGACTGCATTTGGAACACATTTTTGTCAGAAGGAGGAGGCATATATAAAAGGAACAGATTCATACTACAAACACAAATTTATATGACAATTACCCAAAGACTCATGTTTATAACATTTTACAACAGACCCAGACAGATTAACACTCACCTGATAAAAACCTCATAATAAATCTATGATGAAACAGAAAAAAAAAAAAAATCAAAGGTCACACCAAAATTACAACTATTTATGGAACAATTGTGTATGACAACTACCTGAATATTGTCAGAAAAGATTTTCCACAACCAAAAATATGAAGAAGAAACCAAAAAAAAAGGGTAAAAGGGACAGAGATTCAGCATAGTCAAGTCTCACACACCCAGGTAGGCAACTTACTTACAAGAGAATAATCACAATTGCAGAAGTTGTCTCTAAGGAGCAAGGAGCTCAAGTCCTACATAAAGCTTCTCAGTCCATGGATCCTGTCATGGAGAAATGAGACCCCAACATCTTGCTTTGAGAGTCAATGGCACTTGCATATGGCAATGCTGAAGGGCTGTAGGAATAAGAGTTTGTTTATAGAGTGCTTTCAAAACTTCACATGCTCTAGGTCCTGGTACAGGGGCAGTAAATTGAAAGGAGAATGGGTCAGATCCACTTACTGATTTTGGAGAGTCTCATAAAGAACCTGGAGGCAATGGAACTCCTCCTGGAGTTGTTGGCAGCAGTTTGTTTTAGGCACTCATTCTATTCTGTTATTACTAGTACTGATAAGTGCCATTTTGAATTCTTCCTCTACCCTGTTAGCTCTGGAGGCCTAGTTGCACACCACAGGCTGACATTAATCCTGGGAACCCAGGGATGAGCAGCCAGCCATACAAGAAACTGACCAGACCTACCTGTGGGCTGGTAGTCACCATAAAAATCAAGACTCGCAGCCAGCCAGTTAAGGGGCCTGCTTCCTTACTATTAAGGGTAGTTGACCCCACTATAAAAAAAAAAAAAAGGACTCATGCAGTGCACATAGGAGACAGATCTACATCATAGAACCCTGGTAACCAGAGGAGAGGGTGCTGCTGGATGTCTCCTACATAAGGCCACTTTTCCAAGAATGGGAAGTGTAATGAACTAGGTAATACATATAAATAAACACAGAGAATTGAGCAAAATGAGAAGACAGAGGAATATGTTCCAAAGGGAGGAACAAGACAAAGCCCCAGAGGAAGAAACAAATGGGGTAGAGATAAGCAATGTAACTGATAAAGAGTCTAAAATAATGATCCTAAGATATTCAAATGAACTTAGGACTGAATGAACACAGTGAGAAGTTTAACAAAGAGTTAAAAAAGAACAGACGACCCAAACAGATATGAAGAATGCAGTAACTGAAGTTAAAAAAAAAAAAAAAAAAACACTAGAATAAATCAATAGTAGATTACATGATGCATAAGAATAGGTCAGTGAACTGGAAGATAGAGTAGTAGAAATCAGAAGAGTTGAACAGAAAAATGAAAAACTAATTTTAAAAAATGAGGATGGTTTGAGAGAACACTGGAAAAACATCAAGTGTACTAATATTTGAATTATAGGGGTTCCAAAAGGAGAAAAGGAAGAAAGGGGCAGAGAATTTATCTGAAGAATTAATAGCTGAAAATCTCCTAACCTGGGAAAGGAAACATACACTCAGGTCCAGGATATAGAGAAATCTTAAAGAGATATGAGCCCAAACAGATCCACACTGGGCACATTAAAGTGGCAGATATTAAAATTAAAGAGAGAACCATAAAAGCAGCAAGACAAAAGCAACACATTACATATAAGGAAGAGAAGCAAAAGGCAAGAGAGAAAGGCAAAGATATACCCAACTGAATGCAGAGATCCAAAGAACAGTAAGGAGAGACAAGAAGTCTTCGTAGGTGAATGATGCAAAGAAACAGAGGACAATAACAGAATGGGAAAGATTAGAGATCTCATCAAGAAAATTAGAGATACCAAAAGGAACATTTTGTTCAAAGACAAACACAATAAATGACAGATACAATAAGAATCTAACAAAAAACAAACGATATTAAGAGGAGGTGGCAAGAATACACAGAAGAACTGTACAAAACTGGTCTTACTGAACTCTATAACCACATGATGTGGTCATTCACTTAGAGCCAGACATCCTGGAGTGTGAACTCAAGTGGGCCTTAGGAAGCATTATTATGAACAAAGCTAATGGAGGTGATAAAATTCCAGCTGAGCTATTTCAAATCCTAAAAGATGATGCTGTGAAAGTGCTGCACTCAATATGCCAGCAAATTTGGAAAACTCAGCAGTGCCCATAGGACTGGAAAAGGTCAGCTTTCATTCCAATTCCAAAAAAGCACAATGCCAAAGAATGTTCAAACTACCGCACAGTTGCACTCATCTCATATGCTAGCAAGCTAATGATCAAAATTCTTTGTTAGTCTTAAACAGTACATGAACTGAGAACTTTCATATGTACAAGCTGGGCTTAGAAAAGGCAGAGGAACCAGAGATCAAATTGCCAACATCTGTTAGATCATCAAAAAAGCAAGAGAATTCCAGAAAAACATCTTCTGTTTCATTGACTACATTAAAGCCTTTGACTATGTGGATCACAACAAACTGTGGAAAATTCTTAAAGTGATGGAAATACCAGACCACCTTACCTGCCTCCAAGAGATCTGTATGCATGTCAAGAAGCAACAGTTAGAACCAAACATGGAACAGCAGAATGGTTCAAAACTGGGAAAGGGACACACCAATGCTATATAGAGTCACCTTGCTTATTTAACTTAAAGGCAGAGTACGTCAGGCAAAATGCTGAGTTGGAGGAAGCAGAAGCTGGAATAAAGATTACCAGGAGAAATATCAATAACCTCAGATATGCAGATGACACTACCCTAATGGCAGATACCATAGAGGAACTAAAGAGTCTCTTGATGAAGATGAAAGAGGAGAGTGAAAAAGTTGGCTTAAAACTTAACATTCAGAAAACTAAGATCGTGGCATCTGGTCCCATCACTTCATGGCAAATAGATGGGGAAACAGTGAAAACAGTGACAATTTTCTTGAGCTCCAAAATCACTGCTGGCAATGATTGCAGTCATGAAATTAAAAAACAATGTTATGACAAACCTAGATAGTGTATTAAAAAGCAGAGATCACTTTGCTGACAAAGATCCTTGTAGTTGAAGGTGTGGTTTTTCCAGTAGTCATGTACAGATGTGAGAGCTGGGCCATAAAGAAGACTGGGCTCTGAAGAACTGGTGCTTTTGAATTGTTGTTCTGGAGAAGACTCNCATGTATACAAAAGAGTAAATGAACTATTGTATAGAATAGACTTAATTTGGCCATTTGTTCGATAGCTCAATGACTCAATGGAAAAAAAATTGTTATTCTGAAGCACTTTTAATTAAGAATATGACATGATTCACTAACATGCAGCTCTAAAAATAAGTGACCAATTACAGTATGTTGACAAAAGCAAGTTACTTTATGCATTGCCACCAAATTTTCATAAGAAGCAAAAACTGGACTCATGAAAGTATGTTTCAAAAAGTGGGGAGGTAAAGGTTTAAGATTTTTTAAAAGTGAACTCAAAATATCCTGTCAGTGGCTTATACCTAAACATAAGTCTTGAACATATATATTGTTCCACAATGAAATGTTCATACTGATTAATGATTACAAAGAGCTTACTTTTCACCTATGGAGCAGAAACTCTAGTTTTTATATAACCAATATTAATGGTGTTCAATCACCTTTATTTATTCATATAATAAATGATGACTCAAGCTGTGTGCTAAGTCACTTCAGTCATGTTCTACTCTTTGCGATCGCATGGACTGGAGCCTGGCAGACTGGAGCCCACCAGGCTCTTCTGTCTATGGGGTTCTCCAGGCAAGAACACTGGAGTGGTTTGCCATTTCCTTCTCCAGGGGATCTTCCTGACCCAAGGATCGAACCCATGTCTCTTATATCACCTGCATTGTCAGATGGGCTGTTTACCCCTAGAACTACCTGGGAAGCCCTAATTTTACAACTGAAACACCTGATACAGAGGAGCTGACAGGCTGTCTCAGAATCACACAGGAACAAACCAACCCTAGAACTAAAGACTAACTCTGTTTTAAACAATCGACATGAAGCTGATCAGACCACCACATGACCAGTTTCAAGAGGACTTTCAGAGCTGACTATGCTGTTTCTGCTTGTAGCATGTAACCCCTTCCCTCCATCTGTGAAAGTTCTATAAGTGTTTCTGCCAACTGATTGTCAGTGAGGGAACTCAGCCTTCAGATAGATCATTCTTCCTCCCAGGTCGCTAGCCTCCAAAATGAGGCAAGCTTTCCTTTCCACCAATTTTGCCTCTTCATTGGCTTCTAAGCAGCAAGCAGCCAGCATTTTGTAGCAGCTTTTCTAGCGTCCAATGTGAGGCTGTGGTGCTCTCAGGACATCTGGTTCCTGGGAGGTTTTCCCAAGAATTGGCAACAGGCCATGGCGATTGTACATCTGATGGATATGATGAGCCAGCTGCTGGTGACTCACTGGCCTCAAGAGGGGGATTTAGGGGAACATCCCTAGCAGCTGCCAAAACCATTTGTTTTGGGGATCCTCTCGGTTTCTCCTCTGCTCAACACTAGCTACCAACTCAAGCTTTTCCTAAAACAAGCCTCTGGATGAGCTGATGATCTCCAAGATTGTGTAAATTCAGCTGTGTGCACCAGACAACCTTCTCTTTTGAGCACAAAGCACTATTTGGGCACTTTTGTCAGTTGGCTCTGACCTATGTCTCACATAGAGGACTATTTGTGAACATTAAATGCTATTGGACAATTTTGGCAGTTGGTTCTGATGTGTATCTGACCCATGGACTGTTTGTATTGGGAAGTGTTTGTTAGGAACTCCATATCGGTATTCTCTTGGCTAATTTGTGACATTTCTGTCTTCTGGTGTGTGAATGTTTATACCATTAGTGTGATTGGTGTTTTCATTGCCTTTTGTAAAATGAGAAACTCAGTTTTCAATTCATCAGAAAATTTTAGCCATGAAATTATGACTTAAGAAAAAAAAAAGATCATTTTTAACAATGTATGATAATGGTATTCTTAAGATTCTAGAGAAAATTGTTTAAGATGAAACTCTTTTGAAACTTCAAGACTGGTTCTTTTATATATGCAGTTAAAAATTTGGCTTGATAAAATAATGTTCTCAGAATTCTAACCCTAGGAGAACAAAAATATGCCTGAGAGAAAGCTTAAAGTTTCCATGTCTGTGAACTGCAAACACAGTCCACTTTGCCTGAGATTTCAGAACTTGAAAAGATGTTTACTTTATTAGACACATACCTTATACCATATTAAAGAGAAATTTTTAGAGGTTACAAAATATGTTTTTTTAAGCTGTCCAATCAGTAAATGCTAATATAATAGTTTAATTACTTTTTTCTTGGTTTTGTAAAGGAGATTAAGGGTTAAAAATTACCATATATACTTCTGTTCAGATCAGTCACTCAGTCATGTCCAATTCTTTGCGACCCCATGGACTGCAGTACCCCAGACCTCCCTGTCCATCACCAACTCCCAGAATTTACCCAAACTCATTTCCATTGAGTTGGTGATGCCATCCAACCATCTCATCCTCTGTCGTCTCTTTCTCCTCCTGCCTTCAATCTTTCCCAGCATCATGGTCTTTTCAAATGAGTCACCTCTTAGCAGCAGGTGGCCAAAGTATTTCAATTTCAGCTTCAACATCAGTCCTTCCAATTTACACTCAGGACTGGTCTCCTTAAGGATGGACTGTTTGGATCTTCTTGCAGTCTAAGGGACTCTCAAGAGTTCTCCAACACCACAGTTGAAAAGCATCAATTTTTTGGCACTCAGCTTACTTTATAGTCCAATACTCACATCCATACATGACTACTGGAAAAACTATAGCCTTGACTAGATGGACCTTTGTTGACAAAGCAACATCTCTGTCTTTAAATATGCTGTCTAGGTTGGTCATAAGTTTCCTTATAAGGAGTAAGTGTCTTTTAATTACATGACTGCAGTTACAATCTGCAGTGATTTTGAGCCCTCCCCCCCCAAAAAAAAAAGTCAGCCACTGTTTCCACTGTTTCTCCATCTATTTCCCATGAAGTGATGGGACCAGATGCCATGATCTTTGTTTTCTGAACGTTGACCTTTAAGCCAACGTTTTCACTCTCCTCTTTCACTTTCATCAAAAGGCTCTTTGGNAAAAAAAAAGTCAGCCACTGTTTCCACTGTTTCTCCATCTATTTCCCATGAAGTGATGGGACCAGATGCCATGATCTTTGTTTTCTGAACGTTGACCTTTAAGCCAACGTTTTCACTCTCCTCTTTCACTTTCATCAAAAGGCTCTTTGGTTCTTCTTTGCTTTCTGCCACAGGGTGGTGTCATCTGCATGTCTGAGGTTATTGATATTTCTCATGCCAGTCTTGATTCCAACTTGTGCTTCATCCAGCACAGTGTTTCTCATGATGTACTCTGCATATAAGTTAAGTAAGCCAGGTGACAATATACAGCCTTGACAACCTCCTTTCCCGATTTGGAACCAGTCTGATGTTCCATATCCAGTTCTAACTGTTGCTTCCTGACCTGCATACAGATTTCTCAAGAGGCAAGAAAAGTGGTCTGGTATTCCCAGCTCTTCAGAATTTTCCACAGTTTGTGGCGATCTATATAGTCAGAAGGAGATCAGCCCTGGGATTTCTTTGGAAGGAATTATGCTAAAGCTGAAACTCCAGTCCTTTGGCCACCTCATGCAAAGAGTTGACTCATTGGAAAAGATTCTGATGCTGGGAGGGATTGGGGGCAGGAGGAGAAGGGGACGACAGAGGATGAGATGGCTGGATGGCATCACTGACTCGATGGACGTGAGTCTGAGTGAACTCCGGGTATTGGTGATGGACAGGGAGGCCTGGTGTGCTGTGATTCATGGGGTTGCAAAGAGTCGGACATGACTGAGTGATTGAACTGAACTGAACTATAGTCAGAGGCTTTGGTGGTCAATAGAGCAGAAATGTTTTTTTTTTTTTTTTTTCTGGAACTCTCTTGCTTTTTCAATGATCCAGCACATGTTGGCAATTTGATCTCTGGTTTCTCTGACTTTTCTAAAACCAGCTTGAACATCTGCAAGTTCATGGGTCACCTTATTGCTGAAACCTGGCTTGGAGAATTTTTGAGCATGATGTTACTAACGTGTGAATTGAGTACAATTGTGCGGTAGTTTGAGCCTTCTTTCGCTTTGCCTTATTTTGGGATTGGAATGAAAACTGACCTTTTCCAGTCCTGTGGCCACTGCTGAATTTTCCAACTTTGCCAGCATATGAGTGTAGCACTTTCATAGCATCATCTTTTAGGATTTGAAATAGCTCAGCTGGAATTCCATCACTTCCACTAGCTTTGTTCATAATGATGCTTCCTAACATCCACTTGACTTCACATTCCAAGATGTCTGGCTCTAGGTGAGTGATCACACCATCGTGATTATCTTGGTCATGAATATCTTTTTTGTATAGTTCTTCTGTGTATTCTTGCCACCACTTCTTAATATCTTCTGCTTCTGTTAAGTCTATAGCATATTTGTCCTTTATTGAGTACATCTTTGCAAGAAATTTTCCCTTGATATCTCTAATTTTATTGAAGTGATCTCTAATCTTTCCCATTCAATTGTTCTCTTCTATTTCTTTGCACTGATCACTAAAACAGGCTTTCTTATCTCTCCTTGCTATGCTTTGGAACTCTGCTTTCAAACAGTTGTATCTTTCCTTTTCTCCTTCTCTTTTTGCTTCTCTTCTTTTCACAGCTATTTGTAAGGCCTCCTCAGACAGCCATTTTGCTTTTTTGCATTTCTTTTTCTTGGAGATGGTCTTGATCCATGTCTCCTGTACAATGTCATGAACCTCCATCCATAGTTCATCAAGCACTCTGTCTATCAGATCTAGGCCCTTCAATATATTTCTCACTTCCACTGTATAATCATAAGGGATTTGATTTAGGTCATACCTGAATGGTCTAGTGGCTTTCCCTACTTTCTTCAATTTAAGTCTAAATTTGGCTATAAGGAATTCATGATCTTAGCCACAGTCAGCTCCCAGTCTTGTTTTTGCTGACTGTATAGAGCTCCATCTTTGGCTGCAAAGAATATAATCAATCTGCTTATGGTGTTGGGCATCTGGTGATGTCCATGTGTAGAGTCTTCCCCTGTGTTATTGGGAAAAGGTGTTTGCTATGACCAGTGCACTCTCTTGGCAAAACTCTATTAGACTTTGCCCTGCTTCATTCTGTACTCCAAGGTCAAATTTGCCTGTTACTCCAGGTGTTTCTTGACTTCCTACTTTTGCATTCCAGTCCCCTATAATGAAAAGGACATCTTTTTTCTTGGTGCCAGTTCTATGAAGATCTTGTAGGTCTTCATAGAACTGTTCAACTTTAGCTTCTTCAGTGTTACTGATTGGGACATAGATTTGGATTACTGTGATTGGATTGCTTGGATTGCCTTGGAAACAACCAGAGATCATTCTGTCGTTTTTCAGATTTCATCTAAGTACTGCATTTAGGATTCTTGTTGACTATGATGGCTACTCCATTTCTTCTAAGAGATTCCTGCCCACAGTAGTAGATATAATGGTCATTTGAGTTAAATTACCCATTCCAGTCCATTTTAGTTTCTTGATTCCTAAAATGTCGACCTTCACTATTGTCATCTCCTGTTTGACCACCTTTGATTTGCTTTGGTTTATGGACCTAACTTTCCAGGTTCCTGTGCAATATTGCTCTTTATATTATTGGACTTTGCTTCTATCACCAGTAACATCCACATCTGGTTGTTGTTTTTGCTTTGGCCCCATCTCTTTATTCTTCCTGGAGTTATATCTCCACTGATCTCCAGTAACATACTGAACACCTACTGACCTGGGGAGTTCATCTTTCTGTCCTATCTTTTTGCCCTTTCACACTGTTCATGGTGTTCTCAAGGAAAGAATACTGAAATGGTTTACCATTCCCTTCTCTAGTGGACCACATTTGTCAGAACTCTCCACCATGACCCGTCAATCTTTGGTGGGCTTACACAGGGATTGCTTAGTTTCATTGAGTAAGACAAGGCTGTGGTCCACGTGATTAGATCAGTTTTCTGTGGTTGTGCTTTTAGTCTACCTGCCCTCTGAATTCCCTCTCTTAGCAGCTACCATCTTACTGGGATTTCTCTTACCTTGGACGTGGGGTATCTCTTCACAGCTGCTCAAGCAAAGTGCAGCCACCGTTCCTTACTTTAGACGTGGGATATCTCCTCATGGCTGCAGCAAGGGACCTTGGATGTAAAGTATCTCCTCTCGGCCACTCACTGCTCCAGTGCTGCGCCACTGCCCGTCATCACTCCAGCACCATGCAGCTGGTGCTCGTTGCTACAACACCATATGTAAATCTATTAAAAGTGATAAGAGAAGTATTTTAGTTTCTAAAATAAGCAGGAAAAGTGTTTTCAGAGAGGAAAGGTATTAAAGAAGCAGATATTTTTGTTGAGAAAAAAAAAATGATGACAACAGTTTTTTCCAAGAACTGTTATTTTTGGATGGGGGAAAACATGGGACAAATCATATGAATATAAAAAGTGATAAAATGTTTGTGCAAAAAGGGAAATATGAGTGGAAAAAAAATGTGACATGTACAAGAGTGATTAAGATTAGATTGGATTTAATTTGGTAAATGAACTTTATTATTACTAATAGTAAAAGCTGGTACAAAACTGGAATTTGTTTTCTTTTCCTCCCTTATGAGAACAAAATTTCCCTAGAATATTGAGCTGCTTTTTATAACAGATTTTAAGTTTCTTTCTCTAGCTAACTTTGAGGATTCCAAAGGAACACTAGGCACATCAGAAGAAATATTGACATTAGAGTAACTAAAATTATTGGGTATGTTAAATTATATGGGAAACATTTTGATAAGTTTCAGGTCATATTTTCTCTGAAAAACCTTCAGCCAAACGATAAGCTTAATCAGAGAAGTAAGAAAATGCTGAAACAAAGGAAAATAGTCTAAAGAGACCAAATAATAGTCTATTAAGCATAGTGAAGGACTTTTCATTCCCTCCCAATAACTGCAAATTATATTTTGAGCCCTATCTTCTGAGCTGTCTTTTCAGTACAAAAACCACTACCAGGTAGAAAAAGTTGATTATGACCAGACTGTAGCCATGACATAGTTGTTATGCTGCTGCTGCTGTTACTAAATTGCTTCAGTCGTGTCTGACTCTGTGCGACCCCATAGATGGCAGCCCACTAGGCTCCTGTGTCCCTGGGATTCTCCAGGCAAGAATNAGCCATGACATAGTTGTTATGCTGCTGCTGCTGTTACTAAATTGCTTCAGTCGTGTCTGACTCTGTGCGACCCCATAGATGGCAGCCCACTAGGCTCCTGTGTCCCTGGGATTCTCCAGGCAAGAATACTCCAGTGGGTTGCCATTTCCTTCTCCAATACATGAAAATAAAAAGTGAAAATGAAGTCTCTCAGTCGTACCTGACTCTTAGCAACCCCATGGACTGCAGCTTACCAGGTTCCTCCATCCATGGGATTTTCCAGGCAACAGTACTTGTTATAACTGACCTCAAAAAATGGGAACAAACCAACCCTGGAACTAAAGAATAGGTGTTAAATATAAAACAATCAAGATGAATCTGATCAGACCACTGCTTGACTAATTTTAAGAAGACTCAGAGCTAAATGTGTTGTTTCTACATGTAGCCCCTCCCTCCACCTATAAAAGGTCAATAAGATCTCCTGCCCATTGACTGTCAGTGGAAAGAGTTAGCCTTTGGACAGGAGACTGCCCTCTCTCCCCTCCACAGTCCCGCCAGGTTGCTAGCCTCTGAAATAAAGCAAACATTTCTTTCCACCAACCTTTCCTCTTTATTGGTCTCTGAGAGGCAAGCAGGCTTAACAGTATCAGTTGTTAAAGCAAGATCTTGGCTAAAAATATTTGGAGAATGAAATGTGCATAAGGAATTCTTAAAATCTCCAATGTATTCCTGGGAATTTAGAAGGCTAAATATACATGCAGCACTATGCACATGGTTAAGAGCCCTGATAGGGTACCAGTCTCTCACTGCTAACTTGAGGTCCTGCACAGGAAGTGAAGGGTTAAAGCAGAACTGTAAACTGCCTGAGCACTGAAGGCATGCCCCAACACAAACACACACACACGCACACACAAAACACACAGTACTTGACAACTTGGCAAAGGGCAGAAAACTTGTTTAAGAAAAATCTGACCAATCCTCAGACTCCAATAAACTAACTGAATGCAAACTTCAGTGACTCACACGTCAGGAAATTGAGAATCAGTTCAGGAAAGTCAGTAAACATAAAACAAGGTATCCACAACAGTAAATTCTGAATAGGGTAAACCTGATTTCTGGAGCTGGCACTTATTATCTAAAATAGCCAGTTTTGGCAAAAAAAATATGAGACATATGAAGAACAGGACACGATTATTTAGTTGTTATGGTATGTTGTTGTTTTAGTCTCTAAGTTATGTTCAACTCTTGCAACCCCATGGATTGTAAACCATCAGTCTCCCCTGTCCATAGGATTTCCGAGGAAGAATACTGGTGTGAGTTGCTGTTTCCTTCACCAGGGGATCTTCCTGACCTAAAAATTGAACCTGAGTCCCCTGCCTGGAAGGCAGATTCTTTACTGCTGAGCCACCATGGAGAAAAACCAAGTTAATGAAAACTATTCCAAAGGTGCATCTGAACTTTGTAGCCCACAGAATTTTCCAGGCAGGAGTACTGGAGTGGGTTGCCATTTTCTGACTTCTCTGGTGGCTCAGAAGGTAAAGCGTCTGCCTACAGTGCAGGAGACCTGAGTTCAATCCCTAGGTCGGGAAGATCTTCTGGAGAAGAAAATGGCAACCCACTCCAGTATTCTTGCCAGGAGAATCCCATGGATGGAGGAGCCTGGTAGGCTACAGTCCATGGGGTCACAAAGAGTCAGACATGACTAAGCAACTTCACTCACTCACTCATTCCAAAGGCGCATCTGAACTTTAGGGGGCACAGATGTTGGACTCAGTTCAGTCCAGTTGCTCAGTTGTGTCCAACTCTTTGTGACCCCGTGAACCAGAGAACACCAGGCTCCCTGTCCATCATCAACCCCCGGAGTCCACCCAAATCCATGTCCATTGAGTCAGTGACAAATAGTGATTTTAAGTATGCTCAGACAAATAAAGGTGCTTGTGTCTAAAGAATTAATGTAAAGCAATGATGCCTCACCAGATGCAGAATCAAAAAAAAAAAAAGAAAGAAAGGAAGGTAGGAAGGGAAGAAATTGTGGGGGGAAAAACACATAGAATAAAGCAGTATTATTCTCAAATATTCCTCAAAAAATGTTTATTACAATTTTGCTTATAAGAGAAAGATGATAGAAATACCATTAAAAACAAACAGTTTAATTTCATTGTTTTGAAGAAGAGAATTGAGTCAAATATTCTGGAAAAAGGTTATTCATTTAATAAATTTACGCTTGACATCCAGAACTAAGAACTGTGAGCATACATCTCTGTGCAGAATTAAACAATGTTAATATGAATTTTGAAAGCATTTAATTTGTTGGTCAAGAAGTTAAGGGTTATTCACACATATTATCTGAATTTAATTAGTATACCTCTGTACAGCTTCTCTAAAGTCAGAGGAAAAATAAAAGATGTCAAATTCTGGTTCAGAATGGAATGTGTATTTATGTAAGGTGAATTTGCTTATTTGGCTTCTGTCTGTTTTGGTGGACAGATTATAGTTAGGTCTTGCTTTTTTTTTTCCTTAATTGACTCTGACAATCTCTGTCTATAATTGGTATATTTAGACCATTCCCATTTCAGTGAACACTGATATAGGCAAATTAAAATGTACTATGTTTATAACTGAGTCTATTCATTGTACTTAATTTTGCTTCTGTTTTTTTCTTCTTCCTTTCTTATTATGCCATCCCTGGTTTAAATTGAGTGCTTATAAGAGTTTGCTTTCTCTCCCGCCTTATCATATCATTTATATTTCTTTTAAAATATGTGTAGTACTACTAGTTGTCTTAGTATCATTTTAATTGCCCTAGTATTATTAATATGCATGTGCATCCAAGTCATGTCTATATTCAAGACATACTAAATGTCCTACTTCAAGGGTAGTTCAGGTACCTTATAACAGAGTATTCCCAATTTCTCCCTTCTGGCCTTTATAATATTCATGACATTCATTAAACTTATCCATCTTCCATAATCATGTGATACACTGCTTCTGTAATTATTGTCAACAAACACTTATATATTTTATCAAATAAGAATAAGAAAGTTATTATTCTATCATTTTATTGCTTATCTGGCATGTTTCTTCCATCTTCTTTCTTATTTACAATTTAAATTTCATTCTGACTTATGTTGTTTTCCTTCACACTGCACAACTTCATGTAAAATGTTTTGAAGGGCAGGTAGGTTGTGATGAATTTTTCATATTTTAGTTTTTTCACAGAAAGTCTTTATTTCCCCCTCACTTCAGATGATGATCTTTTTGTATATATAATTCCAGATATATAGTTTTATTTTTTAATTAAAAATATTTCACTTTGCTTTTTTTGTATGGTTTTTGACACAAGTTGATTTAATTATTTTTTTTTTTTTTGGTCCTTCTGTAAGTAAGGCATATTCTCCTCTTCTGTATTCTTNGATGATCTTTTTGTATATATAATTCCAGATATATAGTTTTATTTTTTAATTAAAAATATTTCACTTTGCTTTTTTTGTATGGTTTTTGACACAAGTTGATTTAATTATTTTTTTTTTTTTTTGGTCCTTCTGTAAGTAAGGCATATTCTCCTCTTCTGTATTCTTTCAAGATTTTTTCTTCACATTTGGTTTTCAGCAGTTTGAATGTGATGTGCCAAGTTGTTTTTTAACCCAAAGGCTTTTTTAAATTTTGAAGTTAAAAGCTGTACTCTAGTCCAGATGGCAGAATCTCTTTAAAATAGTGTGGACTTCCAATGTATTGGATTACAACTGACTTGTAACTGATTATGAGAGGGTAGGGGGAGAAACATCACAAATCTTTGTGAAAAGGTCCCTTTCAGCTTCAGTTTGTCAGTCAGGGTGCTTGGACTAGCACCAGTCTAGTTCTTAAAAGTCCTGTTATAGTGTCCTGATAGGCTTTCTTGATGGCTAGGAGGGTAAAGAATCCACCTGCAATGTAGGAGACATGGGTTTGATCATCTGGGTCAGAAAGATCCCAAGAAGGATAAGGAAATGCCAATCCCCTCCAGCATTCTAGCCTGAAAATCCCACGGACAGGGGAGCTTGGTGGGCTACAGTCTTTGCAGTCACAAAAGAGTCAGACACGAATTACTGAGCAACTAAACATGGTGTTCTGAGGAAGACTAGACAGGTTCCTCACATTCTCTGAAGATACTATGAAACCCATTTCATCTCACCTAGAGCATCTATGAAGCATTCCTTAAACCTTTTTGAGATCTTAACAGATTGATCTTTTATAACCTTGACTATGAGACTGTATTCTTTCAGTGTCCTAAATTTGATCTTTATTCTGAGGCCATTTTTTATTTGTGATTTTCTTTCCCTGAAAAACAAGACAGACGAAAAATAATTTTATTTTTGAATGGAGGAAATCCTGGCTATTTTATATTTATTTTCTATTCTGTTTGAAAACCCAACATTTCCTTCTCAACCTTCTCTCTCTCTCTCTTCCTGTACTTAATCATACTTTGTTCAGAAGTAGCTAGAAGAAACTATTTGGCACTTTTACTGTCTGCCTGGAAATCAGCAATTTTACCACTACCATTTCAACCTTTCACAAACAGTCTTCTTTGGGTCTTTGAAAAGTGTCTGATCCCAAAGTTAAGGCATAGATTTGTTCAGAAGCACTCTACTTTTTGCTTGCAATTTCTACAGCAGTTAATGTTTCCTCAGTAATAATCCAGGCCCCAATTATTGACTTGACAAAATTAATTTCTTGAATCTCTTCAGTCTGTGCGGGGGACTGCCCGTGAAGGGTTAAGTTTTGGGAGCTGCTCAGCGATATTGCTGAGCCCCTAGACATTGCCCTAAGCTCTCTGTCCCGCCTCCCTGAAAAATGTGTTTACGACCTTGTGTCTCCAAGATGTCTAGTCACTATGTTCTGGTCACAGGTGCTTATCGCACTTCAAGGCCTTATGTTCTGTACACAATGATGAAGGTCTGGTGAGTAATTATCTAGGTAAAAATAACCTAGCAGATGTCATAAATCATGTGTGTTATCCTATATATACTAAATACTTAATAAAGTCGGTATCAGACAATAAGGTCTGATCCTCTCAACCCCATCTTTCTGTCATCTTATTTTTTCTAAGCGGGCGTTCTCCTTCGCATCCTCCTTACGGGGGTTGCTCCTTGACTGTGCTGGCCGCGGCAAGTCTATACTTGGCTCATCCAGTAGTTTGTTTTGCATGATTTGCTGGTGGTTATGCAAGCAGCTACATTTAGCTGCTTGCAATTATCTGCATTGTCTGCAATCTTGGTTCATCTGAAAGAGTGAGATAGTTGGATTTCTCTCTCACTCCAAGTAGTTTTGAGGCATCTCTGTCTAAATGTAGTCTTTCCACCTGTTTTTTTTCATTGGGAAGCTCTAGTAGAATAGCTAACTTCTGAACATGAAAAATTAGATAACCTGCTTGGTCTTCTTAAAGCTTAGGCCCAGTACTGGCATATTGTACAACTGTCACTTTGGCTAAAGCAAGTCTCTGGCCCATTGCAGATTCTAGAAAAGCCTACACAAGAGCATGACTAGTGAATGTCTGTGGTTCATTGGGGGCTTCACTGATAGTTCAGTTGGTAAAGAATTTGCCTGCAATGCTGGAGACCCTGGTTCCGATTCTTTGATTGGGAAGATCCCCTGAAGAAGGGATAGGCTACCCACTCCAGTGTTCTTAAGCTTCCCTTGTGGCTCAGCTGGTAAAGAAGCTGCCTGCAATGTGGGTGACCTGGGTTCAATCCCTGAGTTGGGAAGCTCCCCTGGTGAAAGGAAAGGCTACCCACTCCAGTATTCTGGCCTAGAGAATTCCGTGGACAGTCCATGGGGTTGCAAAGAGTTGGACGCAACTGAGCGACTCTTTGTGGTTCATTGGAGGTAACCAATGTAGTGGACTATCACAATTGCTTAATCAATATGACCAATGGTATAGAGTAAGTCTGGAACAAATGGCTATAACGCATTTTAAAATATTCAAAAATGTTTTCTATAATTTTATTTTGGTTATGATTGGATCTAGGAGATAAGTAGGGATAAGCATGGGCTAAAAAACATTGTATGCTGTAATGTATTTACCCATTGAAATGTTATTGCTTTATAACAAAAACTTTGCTAACACTACAATTTAAATAATAAAATTTCTAAATTGATATCTATAAATCACACATAGAGCTCACTGCTTTGGCACAGCACAACTACTTTTAGTTAATATTTTTAATGAATTTTGATGTTATTTTACTGATCTGATTTGAATTGGTGTTAACAAAATAAAGAAAGTGAATTGTTATTTCTTAAGTAGAAGTGAGACATTTACTGTATTGTCAGTAATAAAATAATTAAGTCAAGTAGTTGACCTCTAAAATGTCAGTTGAAACAAATGAAATCAAAGCAAACTGTGAATCCTATAAATAAATTCATTAATGACTTGCCTCTTAGTCAACAGGAACATTTAAGATGAATAGCAACACCTGATTATGCACTTCTAAAATAGAAAGAGCCATCTCATGTCCTGTTGGGTAAAACAGTGCATTACTTCAATTTGCACAAATGTTTTCTCTAGAGGAGTCATACTGTGTTTACAATGATTTCATAATTTTCTAGCTCAATTGCATGCTGTGACTTAAATAGAAGGTGGGCTAATGGCAAATGTATAGAGGAGAAAAATCACACATTATAACTAAAATTCTGAAATATACAGATATAAAATTCTACATTATATTCCTAATTATCCATTTTACTTTTATGTGTATATAAGAAAATGTTTATCTAGAGCATAAATAGATGGTCAGAGCTACAAACATTAAAGATACCTTACTTAATCCTGTTTCAGACAACAATAATTCTAGTATTTAGATAAATTAACTCCCAAGAATATGGCAATGTTTAAGAAAAAACATTTTATCACCTATCTAGGGAATATGTCTTATTATTATAGGCATCACATATGAAGCAATTAATTAACATTAATTTCAGTATAATAGGTAGGTTTATCTGAAAGCAAACTAAGATGGTTAAGAGTAATTATAAGTGTTTTGTGAGGGTGAAAAAGGAATACATCTTATGTATTTATTTATTTTTAGTAAAACTAAGATTTTGCAATACATGCAACTTTTTATAGAATACAGTTGACTTTTACAATATTGTGTTAGACTCAGCTGTACAGCAAAATAATTCAACTGCATATGGATATGTGTATATCTGTATATTTTTTCAATTATTTCCCACTATAGTTTATTAAATGCATGCCATTTTTAAGAGAATACCAAGACTACTAAGAAACAAAAAGTGTCTTTTTTTGGTGGGGGATCAGTATGTTATCATTGATAACTATATAAGACAATTTCATAATTACTGCTTGTAGTGGTGAATGTTAATAACATCTATATATAGAAAAGATTAAAGAAAGATCAAGGCAATGATAGTATAAAGAGACCCCATATTGATGACTGCTTACCTGGGTGTTTTACGGGTCTCCTGAGGAATGATAAATAAACTTTATTACATGAAATGCATTAGTTTTCTCATAAAGTAATCAATCTCAGGCTTAATAATATTTTGCATTTTACTAATGGCAGATACCACATTCATAGTATGCGTTCTGTCTTTCTATCTTGATAATCATTTCTAGTTATGGCTATCAGCCCACAACAATACCACAGTGCCAATCATTGGAAGTATCTAAGGCTTAAGATCCTTGGATAAAAATATATTTTAGTATAGTTTATTATGCAGTTTTCCAGTTACTGTTGAGAAGGAATGGCTTTAGGTCCAATGAATTTTTGCTCTGGATAAGCCCTATTCTTCATGAGGTTTCTGTGAAATAGATGTCCAGAATATAAAGCCATGTACATTAACACATTTTTAGGTGTAACTTGGGCCTCAAGGTTTTATATGTTTACCTGGAAGAAACTAGCTTAATTAAGTTTCTTTATCTGTGACTCTTTATGACTTAAAGAAACATTAACTTTAACCCCCAGCCTCAGCTGTTCTAGAGATTATCTTGGATGGGAAGAAGAAATGAGGATGAAGAAAAGATATAAAAAGGATAATGGAGAACATCTGAGCAAGATTTGACTAGGAACCAGTCATAGCCCAGTCACAATCAATGGCTCAACTTTTTAAAGTAATCAACCCAATGCAGAGAATTTGTGAGAAATTCACCCATTGGCACAGTGACCAATACAATATCACAAAGGAGCCAATGCAACTCAAATATACCTAGGGGATTTGTCAGCCTACGTCACACAAACATGACTACCTAAACTAATTTAATGTAATTAGATATATCTTTGGAGCATTCATATAGTTAATTAAGAAGATTCATCCCTTGAAAAAAATTATTTATCAGTGATCTGAATTTCCAAATAATCTTGAATATTTTACTCTATACAAAGTATTAGGATAGGTCCTATGGTCTACAAGAATAAAGTCCCGATGTTTTCAAATATTGCATTCTAACTGGGATGATTCAAAAACAGATCACTTGTTGATTACATAACAGCAGTCCCCAACTCTTTGACACCAGGGGCTGGTTTCCTAGAAGACAATTTTTCCACAGACCAGGAAGAGAGGTGGGGATAGTTTCATGATGACTCAAGAACATTTAAGCCTCCAGGCTCCTCTGTCCATGGGATTCTCCAGGTAAGAATACTGGAATGTGTTGCCATTTTCTGTACTATAGGATCTTCCCAACTCAGGGATGAAACCCACATCTCCTGCATTGGAGGGGGATTCTTTACCACTGAGCCATTGTGAACACTATTTCTAGTCTAATGCTGTCTCTGATATGACAGGATGTACTGGTCTGTGGCTTGGGGGTTGGGGACCCTTTACATTACTTAAAATTACATTAGTATTTTATACATGTCACTTAATTTAGTTCTCAAGAAAATGGGGAGAATTCAAATTCATGTTTTACTCTAAACTCATGTTCTTTGTTTTGTGCCATCATTTCTAATACCATGCTTAATATATAATGGTATTTCTAAGCATACATTTCAGTTTATGCTATATTTGTTTCTAAGAAATGGAACATGTATCCTCAAATGGCAGGAAGTCTCATTAGAGATCATATAATATACAGTGCATGATAAATCATTCCACGTCCACACTTGTAAGTATTCAGCATGCAGTGAAAACTTCCGCATAAGATCTGTTGATAAAGGCTTTTTCTTATTTTTATTACAGTAATAATTTCTGCATATATTTTAGTACCTATCNTCAAATGGCAGGAAGTCTCATTAGAGATCATATAATATACAGTGCATGATAAATCATTCCACGTCCACACTTGTAAGTATTCAGCATGCAGTGAAAACTTCCGCATAAGATCTGTTGATAAAGGCTTTTTCTTATTTTTATTACAGTAATAATTTCTGCATATATTTTAGTACCTATCACATTTACTGTTTATAATGCAGTTAAAATATTAATGGTAAGACCAGCATGTGTTGTATGGTTATTATGTCAGGTATTAAGCAACATGTTTTTATATACTTTATTTTATTTGATTCTCCTAGCAATGCTAAGATACCGTTACTACTATTTCAAATTTTCAAGTAAGAAACGTGGTTTATGGATTTTAAAATATATCTGTCTATATATTGGATATATCCAAATCATGTAAGTGATTAAAACACCAAAAAGATACCAAGATCTTATTTATCACACAAGTTCATTCACTATGCATAAGAAAAAAGATTGTTTTAAATGGAAATGCTCTTAATTACCTAACTCAGACAAACAAAACATTTAAATCTTCAAAAAGACAATGAAAATCACAGCTTTCAGTTTCAACAATTTATGGATGAGGCATCTAAGATGGGATAACTAATTATACTGGAATAGTTTAATTCATAGACACATGAATAGTAATAAAAACATTTAGCATATCTTATGACTATATATATATATATATACATATAAATATATATATAAATTAAGTTTTCATATTATTCTCCAATAGAACACAAATGTAAGAATGGACCATATTTCTCATTAAAGCAGTAGAGGTATAGTTGATTTACAATATTAGTTTTAGGTGTATGATATAATGACAATATTTTTATAAACTGTATTCTAGGAAAAGGAAGTAAGACACAAAATGACATTATTGATAGATAATGAGAGAATATATAGAAAGTAGGTTAAAAAAAACTCCCTTAAAGCTTAACTATTATAATAGATTTTATCAAGATATTATTCTATATTTTATCAAAATATTGTTCTGTTTAAGTAAATAATTATATGATTTTCCCTTTTGCTTGCTTATATAAATGCNGAGAATATATAGAAAGTAGGTTAAAAAAAACTCCCTTAAAGCTTAACTATTATAATAGATTTTATCAAGATATTATTCTATATTTTATCAAAATATTGTTCTGTTTAAGTAAATAATTATATGATTTTCCCTTTTGCTTGCTTATATAAATGCCATTCGGAGAAGGCAATGGCACCCCACTCCAGTACTCTTGCCTGGAAAATCCCATGGACAGAGGAGCCTGGTAGGCTGCAGTCCATGGGATTGCTGTGGGTTGGACACGACGCCATTGATTTTTTTTAAATAGTGAATATTTCCTATTGTTATTACTTTGTTTTACATGTGAAATTTAATAATTTATTCAATAACTATCAATAGCCTGCTATGGAAAATTTTAAATTTAAATTAAGATAAAATTTTAAATTTGTGGTGTAGATAACGTGACAAATACAAAAATTACGATGAGATTCTAAAATTGTTGCTAATTGTTATTATGATTAAATTGCTTTAATTTGATTTGTAAATGTTCAGGTTTGTGAACTACACTGAGTATTAATTTTCCATTTTAGAGATGTGGTTATTGCTCAGCTGCTAAGTTGTGTCCAAATCTTTGTAGCCACATGGACTGTAACCCTCCAGACTCCTCTGTCCTCCACTATCTCCAGGAGTTTGCTCAAATTCATATTCACTGATGCTATCTAATGATCTCATCCTCTGGTGCCATCTTCTGCTTTGTCTTCAATCTTTCCAATAAAATATCTCTGATTTTAATGTATTAAAATCTGATTTCTATTATATAGAAATTTTCATCGTGGTTTTCTTAATGAACTGCTCTTATCACAAATATTTTCTGTATGTATTCTCCCCAGGACAGCACAGGAGTTCTGGTGTGTTGCTGATATATTTTATTTCTATTAAAAGAAAAAAATACAATTATACAAAATAGACTTCTTAAACTATCCCAATTATTGGAAAATTTTTGGCTTTATACATTTCATAGTCAGAAGTAAAATAAATTGAAATTTTGAACTAGAATAAAAACTAGAGTTAGGGCTCATAAAATTTTATTGAGTCTGATGATTTTATCAAATCTCTCAAGGAGAAAAATCAAGTCTGGTAAAAATCAGTATCCAGTAATTTAATGTAGCACTCCAAACACTTTATTGGGACTAGATATTGTTAGTGTGCAAGCTGTTATGCTGACATTTGATTACATTTTTATATAGCTGTGAAACTAAACATGACAGGATTTATGTTCCAGTTTGTTTTTCTCATCCAAGGTCATTTAAGCCTTTGTAGTATACCAGAAAAATGTTCTATCAGCAAGAATTACAAAATAAAATCTTATGGCATAACTAATTTTTTGATCATGTATTTTCTTGTCACTTGTTTTGATTTTGATACCATATTGTACTATAAAAATATAGTCTGCCTGTTTGTACATTTTAGGATTAATATATTAGACATTAAATCTCAGCTTGAGATAGAGATTATATTAAAATATGTATGCCTACATGTAGACAGATATTTAAGAATACAATTATTTTTCTATGCACACATAGGTATATATTCATTTTAAATGTTACCTACATCTCCTAATATTTCATTTTAAAAATAAACCTTTCCCAGACTATATAGGGTAATTATTAATAATTCAAAGTTTACCCTTACACTTTTATTTCCTTTATTAACATTTTGGTTTGCACTCAACTGCATTTTTAGTAGTCAGGTATAAGGAATAATATTTCTCCATACAAATTATGATAAATAAAGCACAATAAAATTGTTAAAAATAAAAGGCATTAGTAATATATACTATCCTATAACTTAATTGAGAAAAGTGTTGTTAACCCTAAAGTTTCAGATGATGAAACTATCCAGATATGTTAACATTTTAAAGTTTATTTTTAAATTTGGGCATACACATATTCTATAAGCATTTGCTTTGCTATTGCTATACATATTATATAACTATTTTGTGGTATTCTACATTAAATCATTAAATTTATACTTTTTTGGAGGGGGAAGGAGTATCTATCTGATTTTTCATCGTTCAGATAGACTTTTGTGTTTGATTGTTTTGGTTTCTGTAATATAATTTCGAGCATGTCAACTAAGACATGGAGCATTAGGAAAACCTCTGTCAGTAAAGTTGGGTTTATAAAAATTACTGCAGCTTGTAAAAACAACACTTTGAAAGTCTTAGTAGTTTCTCAAATGAAGTAAATTAGGAAAGGGTGCTCATAGGATTTTGAGACCGTGGCATGACTAAGAGAAAACTTTCAAGGAGGGGCTTAAAAATTGGTAAAGTTCATAGGATAATTAGAAATGGTAAAATGCGGTCTTGATGAATAATCTGATAACAGAACCATTTGCCAGCTGTGGAAATTTTTGCATGGATAATCTTGTATGAAAAAAAATCTCAATTAACTGAACAGTAACGTTATTTATTGGTTTTGTGTCTCATCTACTGGGTACGAATTTCCTTGAGCCAACATTTAAATTCAGTCTCAACAGCTGAGTTGTGTTGAAGCAAGTGTTCTTAGTTCTCACCATTTTTTTTTTTCAGTGATATATAAGAATTTAAAGGAAATCTTCAGATGAATTTCACCCAACAGAGGTAATCCAAACTTCTGCAGGGTGTGTTTGGCAAGTATTTATGTTTATGATATAATAAGAGGAGGGACTGTCCACAGAACTCCAAATGGTCCAGAAACTCTAGTCCAGGTACACATTTTAAGCCAAAAAATTGGAAAATATGTATATTCTTATTTAGAACTCTTTGTGGTAACTGTGATCTCTACAGTCTTCAGAATAAAATGCTTTTCTTCAAGACTCATTTTCTCTTTGTGTTGCAAAGTGAGGTAGTCTTTGCCAGAGTTCAATTGTGTCTGACTCTTTGTAACCCTATGGACTCTAGCCATTGTGCTAAGTCACTTCAGTCGTGTCTGACTCAATGTGACCCCATAGACGGCAGCCTATGAGTCTCCCCTATCCTTGGGATTCTCCAGGCAAGAACACTGGAGTGGGTTGGCATTTTCTTCTCCAATGCATGAAAGTGAAAGTGAAGACAATCAGTTGTGTCCGACTCTTAGCGACCCCATGGACTGCAGCCTACCAGGTTCCTGGGTCCTCGGATTTTCCAGGCAAGGGTACTAGAGTGGGTTGCCATTGTNGTGGGTTGGCATTTTCTTCTCCAATGCATGAAAGTGAAAGTGAAGACAATCAGTTGTGTCCGACTCTTAGCGACCCCATGGACTGCAGCCTACCAGGTTCCTGGGTCCTCGGATTTTCCAGGCAAGGGTACTAGAGTGGGTTGCCATTGTCTTCTTTGAATTTTTGTTGAAAGGTGTATTGGAAACAGCTCTGTGTGTGTGTGTGTGTGTGTGTGTGTGTGTGCACTCTCAGTCACTCACTTGAGTGCAACTCTTTGCAACCCCATGGACTGTAGCCTAATAGTTTCCTTTGACCGTGGGATTTTTCAGGCAAGCATACTGGTGTGGGTTGCCATTTCCTCTTCCAGGGGATCTTCCTGACCCAGGGATTGAACCTGTGTCTCCTAGGTCACCTGCATCACAGATGGATTCTTTACTGCTGAGCCACTGGGAAGCTTGAAGTAGTCCATAGGTGGTAATTATATCCAGTCGATTGATGTGCTGTTGAATTCAACTATGTCCATATCTTATTTTTACCTGCCTTATCACAATAAACTGTGGAAAATTCTGAAAGAGATGGGAATACCAGACCACCTAACCTGCCTCTTGAGAAATCTGTATGCAGGTCAGGAAGCAACAGTTAGAACTGGACATGGAACAACAGACTGGTTCCAAATAGGAAAAGGAGTACGTCAAGGCTGTATATTGTCACCCTGCTTATTTAACTTANCAGCCTACGCCCCCTCCGCGCACCAGTTTCCCAGTTCGAGGGGTCCTAATCCACTGAGTGAAAACAGAAGTAATCTCTGTTAAACTTGATGTCTATTACAACTTGTTTCTAAACACGTTAAAAATATAAAAGATACTAAGGGATACACCAAATAAAATAGTATCAAAGGCACCACACTCCTCTAAGTCTAAAAAGCACTGTATGCGTGCATGTTAGTTGCTCAGTCATATCTGACTCTTTGTGACCACAGGGACTGCAGCCTGCCAGGCTCCTCTGTTCATGGGATTCTCCAGGCAAGCATACTGGAGTGGGTAGCCATGTCCTCCTCCAAGGGATCTTCCCAGCCCAGGGATTGAACCCGAGTCTTCTACAATGCAGGCAGATTCTTTCCCATTTGAGCCCCCAGGGAAGCCCAAAGCAAAATACTACATAAAGTTTACAACTGGGACTTCCCCGGTGATCCAGGGGCTAAGACTTCCCATTTCCAACTTGAGGGGCCCAGGTTCGACCCCTGGCTGGGGAACAAGATCCCACCTGCCGCAACTAAGACTTCACAGGCCACAACTAAAGATTCCGCACGCCACACTGAAGAGCGAAGATCCCGTCTGCCGAAACTGAGCCAGTGCAACGAAGTAAATATAGTTAAAAAAAAAAAAAATCATGACTATCCCTTTACTGTTTACCTAATAGAAAACACAGCAAAAACTTTCTACTGATTTAGAAAAGTCAATATTCTCACAACTCCCACTTGCTGGAAAGAAAACAAAATTTTAAAAAAGAAACCATTCTTCTCTTCTTGGGCCAATCTTCTAATAAATGGTAGGAAGAAAGAAAACAAAACACTTCCAGGAAAAAAAAAAAAAAGCTGAATCTCTAAAAGTATAATTATAGTGATAATTATTCATTTAGAAAAATTGTTAGTTTAATTCTAGCATTCCAGAAAACAGCATACTCAATAAACACAGGTTTTATTAAAGCCTAAGTCATTGAAAAAGCCCTAAAGAAAACTAATGGCATAAAAACGCCTCATCTCTGACAGTTCAAGTGGGCTTGCTTGCCTTGTGAGAAAGTATCAGTGAGTGGACGCAGGAAGACGGAGGCACGCTGAAGCTTGGACGGATCTTGTGAGTCTGCCACGTCTGCCGCAGCGGACAGAAACCTCCAGAGCGCGCCCGGAACCCGCCTCCACTCCGGGGTCGCACGGTGGATTTGGACGGCAGTCCTCAACACTGGGGGTGGGCGAGGCCTTCGCTGGGTATCCTGTATGCATCTCCAGGAGAAGAAAACTTGGTGCTACAGTACTATTCTCATCAGAACACTGTCCTCTGGATTCATCAAGTCAAGCAGGGGACAAGCACTTTCGGAAACAGCGCGTAGGAAAGAATTATCGGTGGTGCTGGGAATGCTGCATTTTATATGTCGGGTTGACTGGGTCACGGCTGCCCGGGTCTTCGGTTGGACGTGATTTCTGAGCATCTGGGAGAGAGTTTCTGGTGGAGGCTGGCATCGCAGCGCGAAGTTAAGCCACTGTCCCGGACCATGCACACCGGCCCCCAGTGCGGGGGAGCATCGCCCCACCCTTCCAAGCCTGAGAGGACAGACGGGCGGAGAGAGGAGGGCGTCCTGAGGCTGCGGAGCCTGCGCCCCGCCCCGGCCAGACCCTGCCAGCACGCCCGGTCCTCAGGCCTGCAGACTCGCCCGCCCACTCGCAGCACCCACGCTGCTGGTTCAGGAACCTCGGACACTCGGATACAACACCACCACCACCAGTCCTCTGGGTCTCCAGCTTGCAGATGGCAGACCTGGGGCACCCAAGCCTCCGTCACCACGCAAGCTGATTCCTCACGACGGATCTCTCTACACGTGTGCATCTGTGTGTGTGTGCGTGAGTGTTTACAGAGCTAGATACAAGGCAGGCTACATATTAAGGTAACCACATGTACAGAGAAAGGTATAACTAGAGTGCATGTTTATATACATATCCTCTTGGTTCAGGCTACATATTAAGGTAACCACATGTACAGAGAAAGGTATAACTAGAGTGCATGTTTATATACATATCCTCTTGGTTCGGTTTCTCTGGACAACCCAGACTAATACAGCACTGTGCTCTTAAACTAACAAATTAACACGTCTGTTTGTACTGCAACGGCAATATGGATCAAGTAATTTAAGTAAACAAAAAACGATGACACCCACCCCTTTTTCTTAAATCAGTGGAATCTAGAGTTTAAATTTTAAATGATACAAATTCTTTATTCATTCTAACAACTTCTTAAGACATATTCAAAGCCGTTTAACCGAGTCATTACATTTTCTATTTTTCTAAAGAGTATCATCAGAGCTTAGTAGCTATTCTGAGCAGAGTACTAAAAATGATGCAGCCCCTCCAGGAATGAATAAAATAATTTTTAGTGGCTGGTCCCCAGAGAATAAATATTTTGAAATATCTTAAAACATAAAATCTGACTTCATCTTAAAAGCCCTTAACGTTCATCTGACTGTTTACAGAGGACCGTAAGTGGGTCATAGGATATGTGTTCCCACACTGAAGATCTGTATACAAATTGTTCCCTGGAAAGAATGTTTAACCAGAGGTTATAAAAACCAAAAGCAGGACTAACAATGGAAAGTCCAACCTAACGTCAGCTGACCCTGCGACGCTCTAGCCGGCAGAGTCCTGTGCCTGCTCACTCCAGGTTCAGAGGGACGCTTAGTCCATCTCACTGCAAATATGCAAGTGTCTTCTTTTTCCCTCAATTGTGTGTTCAATATAACTAATCAAAGAATAAGACACTGGTTTATACAATCAACAATCAATTACATTATCATTAACCAAAGGCAACAAGATTCTCAAATGTCTGTTTCCAATGACAGCCCTGGGTTCGGGAGCTCTGACACAACTCGAAGCGAGAACAGTGGCCATCCAGGCCCCCACTCTGCTCCGGGTCAGGACCCCGGCAGGAGGACCAAGGCTGCTGGGCTGGTGCCTCCTCAGCACTGGCTCCATCTTTGAGTCTCCCGGCCCACCTTCAGCACCCTTGGCACAGATCAGGCCAACTGATGACTTTCTATGGACTGCACAGTCCAGGGGGTCGCTCTGCCGCTTAACTTTCGAGTCTCAGTATTGACTCCTTTCCAGCCTACAAGACAGCCACCGAATAACAACACTAAAAATAAGACAGAGCGGCAGCTGCGCGGTGCTGCAGTAGCGATTGATTACATCAGACATCAGATGGATATATCAATCAATCAGACTGATTATATTCTTTGCAGCCAAAGATGGAGAAGCTCTATAAAGTCAGCAAAAACAAGACTGGNGGGGTGGGAGGGGCAGGCGGGGAGGACAGCTGTGCTCTCAGGAGGAGGAGGGGGCTTTGTGCAGGCTATTCTGAACCAGATGTTGTTCTGCACAGCTGTGTCCATGTGCAACACCAGACACACAACGCCCCTAAGGAGACACTGTCCTGCTGCTCTCTTGGCTTTTCTGTCAGTGGGACCAGGAGGCTTTTCTCTGATACTTACAGGCAGAAACAGTATCAAAGTTTAAATTCACGCAAATGTAAAAAACAGAATTCTAAGACTAAGGGACTGAGACTAGGAGAGAGGAACGTACTCCCGACCCTGCCACGAATTTGCTGGGGGACTTCCAGCAAGACTCAGAGCCTCGGCTTCTTCTCTATAAAGGGATGGTTATCACTCTAGCTCACAGGGTTATTGAGGAAAACACTCAGTCAGTGAAAGTACTTTGAAAACTATAAATCACTGTATCAACAAAAACTTTAATATCTGAAACCAGAAAATCAGAGGATTAGTTCTTTAAATTGTAAAATGTCATAACATCCCAGGATGCTATGGCCCAAGTTCAGGCACATCATGTCCTCAATCCCAGGAGCACCTCAGATGGGATCCTGGATTCACCAATCCTGGGCCCCTTTGCTAGCACAGCGCCCTCCACGGTAAGGGCTGCCTCAGTGGCTGAGCGTGTGATTTTCAAAGCCATCTCACAATTCCTGCAACGCGACAGAGGGATCTTTGACTAGAGACCACTCCAAGGATCTTTCTAATTTTCAGAGCCAGCCTAAGAGGAGATCTCTCTTCAACTGTTGGTTGAACATATGCAGAAACATGAACTCTGGGCAGCAGGCGGCGGGGCGGGGGAGTGGAAACAGAGTCTGGGAGTGGGGCGTGAGGAAGAACAAGGTCAGGATGAGCCCTGCCCCTGCAGCTCTCCCTCACCTCTTACCGCATCAACCACCCCAGCCCAGCCCCGGGCCCTCACCATGCCAGTCTCTGACGTAAAGATGACGATTTCATACAAAGGGGCGAGCTGCTGGAATAAGGTCTCGATGCCTGGACGCTTCTTAAACCTCCAGCCAGTGGCTAGCTGGAAATGCAGTGAGAACAGTGACACGCTGAGACCCAGAATATTCTCTGTCTCTGTGGCTCGTGGAGGGATTCACAGGTACAGGGCTGCGACTGAGGGTCTGAGAGTCTGCAGGATCGTGTCCCCCAATAACAGCTGACTCTCCTCTAGCACTGACTGTGTGTCAAGGTACACCTGCAATAACCTACGGGCTGGGAAGCAGCACAGGTGAGGAACGCAAGGCAAGGAGGGGTGACCCCTCTTCCCCAAGACCACAGAGCAGAATGGGGGCTGAACCCCAGCCTGGCTCCAGCATCTGTGCTCCCGACCATGTCACCACAAGCCAGCCACCCAGGCCTATGCGGTGTCCCCAACCCGCTGCTTTCCCCAAGACACACCGACCACTCAGGGTGCAAGAGGACACCAGTGAGCTCCAAGACCAGCGTGTATGGGGGCTGGTAGTATGGCTCCCGCAGAGGGTCTGGGAGAAGGCAGGGGCTGGTGGGCTCGATNTAGATGCATTTATGAAATATGAAAAAAAATATTTTGGAAACAGTGCCTGAGAACTTTTCTGTTATATCTCCATTTTCTATTTAGAGATGAAATGTGTTATTTTTGAAGATCTAAAATAAGTATAAAGTTAGAAGCACCAATATACGTAAGAAATGTAGATGAAAGCAACTAATATTTTAGAGAGCTTTCAAATACTCAAACTATTCATAGGTTTGCATTATATAACTTACTGCACCCAATAGATCTTTAAGTGAAAGGTATGTTAAATCTGCCCAAATTGTATATAAGAAAATATAAGACCAAAAATGTAGATCACCTTGCCCAGCTTCCTTCAAGTAGGAAGGAATTTAGCCTAGGCCTCTGATGCTCAATGAACTGCTCCTCCTTTTCTGATGGAACCATTAGCTCAGTCTTCCAAAAGAGAATGTCTCTGTGAAGTCTTTTCAAAAAATAACTTGAGGATTTCACAATATTAGACCTACTGAAAAAGCTATAAGTTCAAAACAGAAATCTGTAGAAGCCAAAACCAAAATAAACAGACAAATATGTAAAAAGTACTTAGAGCTATTTAACTTCACACTATGAAACTATAAAGCAGCTCTTCAAAAATAAAATAATCAAGTAAATATGCAAGAGCTGACTCATTTGAAAAGACCCTGATGTTGGGAAAGATTGAGGGCAAGAGGAGAAGGGGATGACAGAGGATGAGATGGTTGGATGGCATCACCGACTCAATGGATATGGGTTTGGGTGGACTCTAGAAGTTGGTGATGGACAGGGAGGCCTGGCATTCTGCGGTTCATAGGGTCACGAAGAGTCAAACACAACTGAGAGACTGAATTGAACTGAACAGAACTGAAATATGCAAGAAGCTTACTAAAAATTAGGAATCACTATAGATCNTGGACTCTAGAAGTTGGTGATGGACAGGGAGGCCTGGCATTCTGCGGTTCATAGGGTCACGAAGAGTCAAACACAACTGAGAGACTGAATTGAACTGAACAGAACTGAAATATGCAAGAAGCTTACTAAAAATTAGGAATCACTATAGATCAAGTTAGTATGGAATTTGTAGTGATGTATGAAAACTCACATAATAAGCAATTCTTTGTAGCTCTGATATTACTACAAGAGTACAAATCTGAAAACCTCAGTGTAACACACATAAATATTAATATAAGCATAAATCAAGCAGTAAATGACTGCTATATGTAATATACTAATACATGGAAATGCATTTTTAAACTTTTGCCAGTTTTACCTATTATATTTAAATGTAAGTGCATCAGACTAAAGTATTCATGAATGGCATTGTCTCATAAGACCTTCTGAAATGACAGATCTTTATATCTGAACCTTTCCCAAATGATAGCCAACTGCCACCTGTGACCACTGAGCACTTGAAATATGACTTTTGTTTCTGAGGAGGAATTTTAAATTATTTAAATTAATTTTANTTCTGAAATGACAGATCTTTATATCTGAACCTTTCCCAAATGATAGCCAACTGCCACCTGTGACCACTGAGCACTTGAAATATGACTTTTGTTTCTGAGGAGGAATTTTAAATTATTTAAATTAATTTTAATTTTTCAATAACCACATGTAGACAGCAAATGTTTAAAGAGTTGTCCTACTGGACAATGCAGTTTTTGTATTACATGAAGCAAAAATCAAAAATTCCAAATGAAATATTTGTTTAGATTTATTGTCTTTCCACCCTATTTTAACAAAATCAGATGTAAATGACTTTAGAAATTGGAAAAAAAATAACAATTTAGTCCCTTTAAAGCCACAAATTTTCAGTTTAATGCAAGCTATATTTGCCAACAAATAGAATTATGTAATGGAAATGGTTCTGTTTCTGTGTTTATTGATTGTCAGAAGGAGCTGGTGCATGCCACTGGTACATTTCCATATATATGTCCATACATTCATTTCCACATGTACATGAACTGTATTTTTAAAAACTGGTTGCTAACTATGTTTCTTATGAAGTTTGTGAGGTTTATCTTAATGTACCGAGGCTAGTTCATTTAAGATAAAAATGTTTAATTTTCCATAAACTATATTTTTAATTCTCTCATAGAACATTGAATAGAGAATATATTCTACATATATTTAATAACTTATCTTAAATGTCTAGCAGATACTGGCACATAGCTGATGTTCAATAAATATAAGTTTTTCTGCACTCCACTCCTTATTTCTTTCTCAATATAGTGCAAAATGTTTAAAAATTTAAAAATGTAGTAGATATTACAAAACGATAAAGAANATAACTTATCTTAAATGTCTAGCAGATACTGGCACATAGCTGATGTTCAATAAATATAAGTTTTTCTGCACTCCACTCCTTATTTCTTTCTCAATATAGTGCAAAATGTTTAAAAATTTAAAAATGTAGTAGATATTACAAAACGATAAAGAAAATTACCAACTTGGACAAAATTAAATGGATCAAAGAATATAATAAATACCTAAACATGAAAGAGTAGAAATATGAGTTTGTTTCTTTTCTTTTTAAAAAAGTGAATCCAATCTAAGATTTAACTGCTATTTCATAATAAGTTGTATATATATTATGAAAATATAGGATTTTGGGAAAGATTGAGGGCAAGAGGAGAAGGGGACAACAGAGGATGAGATGGTTGGATTGCATTCCCAACTCAATGGATATTGGTTTGGGTGGACTCCAGGAGTTGGTGATGGACAGGGAGGCCTGGCATGCTGTGGTTCATGGGGTCACAAAGAGTCAGACACGATTGAGCGACTGAACTGAACTAAACAGAACTGAACTAAATAGAATAAGCTTTTCTCTTATTACAGACCAAATTACAACCATAATTTTTCTTTTGGTAGAATTTCATCTCAGAAATAGTGGGGAAACACAAGGTCATTCTACTGCTAAATATGTCCTATAGATTTTCAGCAATGATGAATACAAGCTGCCAAAGAGGTGTTCTTTTCTATTATTAGTGATTATATAGAGCAGTTTATCTAAATAAAATTTATGAATAAACTTGAATCACATCTAAAAAAGAAAACTGAAAAAATATTAAAATCATTTTTCTATATTTTGGTGAATTTTACTTTTTCTTACAAAACAGTTTCTAAAAGTAAGATAACTTAAAGTCAAATTTTTTAGAGGTTGTGACTCTTTAATGATGACTAATTTAGGTAGTAATCTAAGCTCACTTAAGACAACCCTGGTTTAGATAAAAGAGGTCAACTTGAAATGGCAATTTTCTTTTTCATTTATCAATGCCATATGTTGTAAGCACTCCTAAATGACATTTAAACCTGGCTCAGCCATCTAAACAATAAGAGCTATGCATGCTTTGTTTGTTTAATAATGATTTCACTTACACAGAACGAATATAAAAAACCAGTTCCATCACGGTTTTAAAACTAACCAGCATTTACTCTCTGTACTTATTTTCTTATTGTAATAATATCTAATTCATAATTATCAGCCCCCAATTCTCATATTTAAAGATATTTGTGAAGAATACAAAGAATATTCTATTTGACTGATTTTTCTATTGGCACTAGGATCAGATATTTTTTTATTCATATCATAGAAGATAAAATAATTTTACTTTCTCCCTTTGATGTATTTTCAAAGTAAAACAAAGCAGTAGCAAATTGGTTGATGCAAAATCATATCTTTTTTTAAAGAAGCCTAATTTTAAGTTTTATAAATGATTGATGAGTAATTTTTCATACAACGGTAGCTGGAGTTTATCCATTAATAAGCTTTATGGGATGATGTGAGAAGGCTGAATTCCACAGCACTTCTATGGATAAGTCTATCCTTTCTCCTGCAAGATTCCCATGTTGTGCAGAGGTAAAGAATATGCCTGCCAATGCAGAAGAGGCAGGTTCAAGCCCTGGGTTGAGAAGATCCCATGGAGTAGGAAAATGTAACTCACTCCAGTATTCTTACCTGTAAAGTCCATGGACAGAGGAGCCTGGCAGACAGTACAGTCCATGGGATCACAAAGAATGGACACGGCTTAGCAACTGAACAATATATTTCCCTTGCTTCTCTGAGTAGGTCATCATATTAAACACACACAAACACATAACTGTACTTCACTTACACAGTTTTTCATTAGATGAAAGATCACTGAGACAACGATCCTTTATCCTGCCTGGTTCTGAGTAAGTAATAGAGGGAAAGTATAGAAATCCAGCTCTCCATTTAGGCTTCGAAGACTTATTTTTTCAATCTTTTCATACATCTATTTAACAGATATAGTTTAACCTCCATCAGCTTTTTATTCTTATTTTTCTTATTATGTGCATAACAATGTTTTGTAAACACAAAGACCTAAATTTCAATATTTACTTTATTAAAGTAAATTAGATAGTAATTATAATACACAAGACATAGGGATGAATGGGCTTTCCTCGTGGCTCAGACGGTAAAGAATGTGCCTGCAATGCAGAAGACCTGGGTGCGATCTCTGGGTTGGGAAGATCTCCTGGAGAAAGGGATGGCAACCCATTACAGTATTCTTGCCTGAAGAATCCCCATGGACAGAGGAGCCTGGTCGGCTACAGTCCATTAGGTTGCAGAGTCAGACACGACCGAGCAACTAAACACACAGACATATAGGGGTGAATATATCATTATGTATGCTTTTTTTTCCTAAAGTTAAATGTAATTTTATATTTTATATTAAATAACCCTAGAGTGGTAGCTCAACAGATATAAAATACTAAGTTTCAGCTGGTTAATGAAGGTTTTCTTAAAGGAAAAGGATGCATCTACTATTCCCCTGTTGCAGTATACACAATTTATTGTTGATTATTTGCTATAGATACTGAGACATTGAGTGGACATACCAGAGATGCTGAGACATTTAGAACTTTTAATCTTTAGGAAGGAAAATGGCAGAAATTGTAGGCGTGTTGTGATAGGTAAGGAAAAAAGCTATTATCCAGAACCCTTTGGTATATTAAGATTGATTTTAGTAGTTAAATATAGGTGAACAGAGAAAAATCTGAAGTGTTTTCTTTGTCTCACATATGCCTAAGCATTACCAAATATGATGAAATTTATTATTAATTTAATGATAGCCTATAAATATAACTTAAAGATTCCACCAAAACAAATGTTATAAAACACAAAGTGATTTGCCCTAAGTAAATTGTCTTGGATCTATGTAAATTGTCTTAAATCTATGTAACTTTAAATGTTATGAGATAGATGGAACTACATGACACCCAATTACATAGAATTTGCATTCTTTCTGTTTCAGAGGAGAAGGGGACATACAATGCCTAGGTCTTTCAAATTTTGATGATTTCCCTATACTGTTATATCTTGATGTTTCATATCATCACACAGAGTTATGCTTCATAATTTATAATGATTTTTGAGGTAATACAAAGAGTCAGTTATTTAAATCAGATTGACAAGAATCTTATACCATATAAATCTTATGAAGGATTTCAAAGATGAAATTCATCTCAAGATACAGGTGAAGCAAGGATTAATTCAAGACTGTCAACATCACTCCAGAGACATGCACTTACTGCCTTAGGATGCACTCCTGCCCAGGTTTAACTTATGATTTCATGAAGTAATACATGCAGTTCTATCATTTATGCAGATGTGAATTGTTTTAGAGGTGAGCAACCTTTATTTCCTACTCCAGTACATATCTCAGGAAACTATGCTGCTGCTGCTGCTAAGTCGTTTCAGTCATGTCCGACTCTGTGCGACCTCATAGACGGCAGCCCATCAGGCTCCCCCATCCCTGGGATTCTCTAGGCAAGAACACTGGAGTGGGTGCCATTTCCTTCTCCAATGCATGAAAGTGAAAAGTCAAAGTGAAGTCGCTCAGTCGTGTCTGACTCTTTGTAACCCCATGGACTGCAGTCTACTTCCATAAATTCCAATTAGTTGTTATTATTAATTATTATTATTATATGCAACCCTAGCCAGTCAAATATATCTGGCCAAAATTATTCCATGGTAAAGGATTCTTCTGCTGGTAAATTCCATCAGTGTGTTGGTCAGAAGGTCTGTCATTAGCATATATGTATTAGATGTTTGAACAAATCATATCCCTTACTAATTTACTATTGATTTACAAATCAACATCAATATTTGTTGTTTTGATTGAAGTATATGAAGAAAATCTGGCCTCAGAGAGTTTGATACCAATGGACTCTTGAATGTTAAAATGATCTTATTTTAAAAAATAAAATAAAAAAGATGAAAAAAACTGTTTGAAAATATTCAGAAATAAGATGACTATCTAACGCCTGTGTGGTACAGGGTACAACTGTATAAAATTTTAGAGATTTAGGTAGACTATTAAAAACTTAATGCAACTGAAACTGTTTTTCTCTATGTGATATTTTTACCAGAGCAAAGAAATAGAATTCATGGCAATTTCTAGAAAGCTACTTATCTGGAAAATATTGTAGTTGGTATTATTTCTATATAACAATTTTCAATAACCACCACAAATTAATTTTTTATCTAATGTAGTCAATAATATAATTTTAAAATTTTATCTCAGTTCCATGCCAACTGTTTGCTCTCTGACATTCTAGTCTGAAAAGATCATGATGCATCACATAAAATATCACAATGATACACTATATCAACAGCACAAAGCTGAATATTCTAGATAAGCATAAGTTATCAAACATCTTAGAATTATTTGAGAAACATTCCTTGAAAATAGAGAATTGAATACAAGAAATTTCTTAACCTGTCAATGAAGAAATAAACAGTAAAAAAAAGAGTGAACAGGCAAATGCTTAAATAATACCTCCAGATGCCTCTGGGACTGTAGGACCAAGAAGGGGAGGAAGATTAGGGTTGTCAGAACATAGAATCTTAGGGGAAAGTTCCTGAGATCTGGGACTCAGCCTCTGAGAATGATATTGTGGCAGTATCTCAACAACCTTTAGAATGTGTCAGTGCCAAATGTTGTTAAGATGCAGAAATCTGAAAAAAAGGGTTTCTAACAAGCTGGTGCAGGAATCTCTTAAGGTACATGATAAAGTTGGTTCTATGAATACCAAAGAAAAGTAGGTACTTAAGTGAGTAGAATCAATTGTCATATACATTCCTAAAACAATGATTACATGATTGTGCAATAATTTCACAAAGGAAAATTGAGTCCTTTTGCTCCTACTCATCCCTCCAGCTTCCCTTTACTGAACTCAAAGGGGATCAACAGGCCATGAGAAATAAGATTTTCAGAGTCTCGGACCCCCAGCATTTCTAAGCAAAATATCAAAAGATGTATTTAAGAATGATAGACAAAAGCATAATGATTAGTACTTCATTAAAAATTGGGTCACTGACCTTGTACTTCTGATAACAAGGGATTAAGATACTACTGGGTGAATACCCTCATAAAACTATCATATAATCCAAGAACAAAGCAAAAGGCAAGTGTCTGAAGTTGCAGGAGAAAGAACGTGAACTGACAGGCTCTAGTTAGGAGCACACACTAAAAGGCTGTGAGTAGGCAAGCTATATGAAATAAATCTCCATTTTGGCAGCTAGTCTTGCCTATGTGTCATTAACAAGATACGGGTGATGAGATGTTGATGCCAGTAATAAAAAATATAGATATATATTTCTGGACAGAAAATCAAGAAACTAAAGTTGGAAAAGTTTGTCCACTACAGAGAATAGGGAAAGCCTATAAGAGAAAGAACCAGAAATGAGATTCCCATATTCTGTCTGTTCTCATTTCTGACTCATAGTTGAATGTGTGAAATACACACTAACCATGATAAAGACAAAAAGTCTGAACTGAAGCTGCTGCCCAAGATGAAGAGTTTTCAGTGTTCAGAGTTTTAAAAGCCAGTTAGGATAACTGCCTGATAAAAGCCAACACTTAATCAGAAGAAAAAGAATAGAATCTAGAATCTCCACAATTTTGCATCCATAATATCCAGGAAACAATCCCAAGTAAATTAACCCATGAAGAACAAAGAAAATAAAACATATTCTCAAAAAATTAAAAATTCAACCAAGAGTGATTCTGCTATGAACCCAGTGTTGAATTCAGCAAAGAAAAGGTATTTTAAAGAGACTCTTACCCTTGCCTTCTGTTAAGATAAACAAAGTAAGAATGTAATAAAATCATATACATATATTCATATATGTAATATTTTATGTCCATTTATTTGTGTATGTTGGAATTCTAAACGTAGTACAAAAATGACAAGGAATAGAAATTCTAGAAATGAAAATTAAAATGGTTGAAATAAGATAATCACAAAATAATCTTAATAGCTGAATAGAGATAACATAAGAATGAATAAGTGCATTTGAAGACAGATCAATTAAAATAATTCAATCTGAAAAATAAAGAAAAGAAAAAGCATGAAAAAAGATAAGCTGACCCACACACAGGACCTATTAAAGAATGTTAAATTGCCCCAAATTTGAAGGGTGATATTACATATATGAGATACGTTATATCCAAGCTATTGAAAGCCAAAGATAAGAAACAAAATTATTAAAGTCGTATTAGAGAAAAATAGCTCACTACAAACAAGGATGTAGTGATGAAAAGAATAATTGAATCCTCATAAGCAGCCATGAAAGCTGTAAGAAAGTAGAACATCTTTAAAATGCTTAAAGGGAAAACAAAATAAACCAACACAAAGCCCCCCAAAATGTCTGATCTCACTAACCAAAAAACAGGAAAGGGGTGGCTGGCAAGACAGAAAAATTTCACACACAACCATTACATTTCAGCCAAACATGATGGAAAAAAACTGTGGCTACATGCCCCTCACACTAGAAAAGGTTATGTAGAGCTTATATATGCTTAGATTCCCAAAATAGCAAGTCTGTGCTGAGATCTCTCAACACTCTTGCCAAGGTGGAAGCAGAAAAGGCCAGGCTGAGAACTGGAACTTTCATCCCAAAGACCGTTAATGAAACTATTCCCCAAAATGGCTTCAGTAGAGACCATGCTGTGATCCTGGAATTCCACCCAAACCCCCAGATAAAAGGCTGCCCTCCCCATGTCTGCTGTGATAGTGTCAGAGGAGGAGATTCAGGAATTTTACCTTGGCCCATTAGTAAGGAGCTCAGTCCCCTCATAGAATCAGTAGAGAGACCATGTAGATAGCCAGAACTGTTACCTCCACCCAGACATAAAGAGGAGCTCCCCACTTTGGTGTCAGTGGAAGTCAGAAGGGGACACTGGGCCTTTATCTTTGTCTGACAATAATGAGATAGAGACTCTCTTTGCGACCCCATGGATAGTAGCCTGTCCCGAGCTCCTCTGTCCATGGGATTTTCAAGGCAAGAGTACTGGAGTAGGTTGCCTTTTTTTTTTTTTTAGAGAATCTTCCCAACCCGAGGACTGAACCCAGGTCTCTCACACTGTAGACAGATGCTTTACCATCTGAGCCAACAGGGAAGTCCAATATGAAATTTTAATTAATATCTAATCTTACAACATGATACAAAAATATATGTTTCAGTTGGAAATCATCTGCCATTCTAAAACCAGAAATCTCTCCGACCGAACATGAGACAATTAATAGATATTAAATATAATAACTGCAATGAAATTGCATAAATGAGAAGAAACTTACTCAGGCATTTGGAAAATTAGGTTTTATATCCTGAATAGAAATTTAAATGGCAGAAAAGAGGATTAGGAGAAGGACATTGCACTTAAAGAAAGTGCCATAAGCAAGAGTAAATGAATATGAATGACAGAAAGAGAATGGAAAACTAATGGGTTTTATTTAGTTTGTTTAAATTTTGTTTTCTTCTGACTTGAGGGCAGTTTTGGAGACTAGGTGTAAGTATTTAATTAAACTGGGAAAAATGGAATAGAATCAGTTATGCATAGATTGAAGGCTGTACTTAGGAAAACCAAAGGGAAATAGTGAACCATCAGATTGTTTGAAGCAGGACAGGAGTTCACTATGCAAAATGAATGTTTTCGAAAGATTATTCTGGCAATAATACAGAAGATAGATTGAAGGGGCAACACACTGCGGTCCATAAGAACAATTATATTTAGCTAGTATAGTTATAGTTGATAAGAAGAGAAGCTTTGAGAATGGCATTGGGAATGGAAAAGAGGAAAATTGTTCAATTGTGTTTTAATTTTGTGCATAGTGCCTAAAACGAAAGTCAACTAGAGATTATCATTTAGGGAGATACATGCTTTGACAAAGACATGATACGCTTCCAAGGAAACTATGCTTTCTCCCTGAGCTCTTCAGCAGTTATCAGGACATTGCCCCATCCATGGCCATCTATGCAGATATGCACTACTTGACTTTGGGGTGTAGGCCCCCTGTGAAGAGATGATTCTTATATCTAGGGAATCCGTGGGCTTTCATCTGACACAAATGTTAAATAATGAGACAGTCACCTTATTTCAGGTAGCTGAGCTGTTCTAAGTCTTCTTGACAACTTTTGCCTGTGATGAGAAGTGTCTTTTACTGAAAATAGAGAGCACTAGCCCCTTGCCAATTCCACTTCTTGTATGGTCTCTAGAGATCGAAAAATGAATAGCAAAGTGTTCTGTCTATGAGGCTTCACTTCTAGAACCCTTTGTATAAAAAAGCAGCTGCAGCTGGTTTCAAGTTCATAGCTTAGGACTTACATAAAGTAGATTTGGCAGGATTTTGCTTAGAAGCTGAGGAGTCAAACTTACTGACCTGTGTGAAATTTGATTAACTAAAATCTCGTCAGTCCTCATGCTGACCACATCCCCAGAAACAGGCAGCAGGACTCCTGGGCAACTATGTGACCAAGCAGAACTGAGCCAGCTGTCAGCTTGCTCACAGAAAGGAGCCTCTGGAGTGGAGCACAGCTCGCTCAGCAAAAGCAGCAGTGCCTTAGAGTTGCACATCCAGCTTTAACCGCTCCATGGGTCAGCATCTCTTTGATCTCCTATTCAGTGCTTAAACATCTGATGAAGGTATTTTGACTTTGAAAAGGAAATTGTCAATATTAGCTTGATTTTCAAATATTTCGAATAGGCACACCTTCTTTCAGAGTCTGAAGATGTTACATGTGTAAATCACACCCAAAAAGATCTGCTAAAAGTGTCTTATCCTACTAGAATGCTCTCAGAGAGACTCCTCTGAACCTGTACTTCATTCTGACAGTCAAATTACAGGCACAGATAGTTGAACTGGGGATATGGATGTATGACACTCAGCAATGCTTGTCAAAGGCCTTTAAAAGGATGACTTGTTTGAAATCAGAGCTCATTTGAATAGTTGGTCAACAATGAAAGTATCATTTTAAAGACGGTTAAACTTAACCCCTAAAATCACAAATTTCAATTATCATTGCTTATTTGGAGGAGAAGAAATTATTCAGTGTGAGTCACTATCTTTACTTCCGTAAGATTTTTTTTCCTTCTGAATCTAATCAAGTCTCANCAGGCTTCCCAGCTCCCAAGCCCCCTGAAGGGCTACAGGCAGCTGACATCTACCTGCAGACGAAGAACAAACTCCGACATGTGGAGACAGAGGCCTTCAAGAAGGAGGTAGTAAAATCCCCACACAAACAGCCTGCCTCCCTCCAGATCTAGGAGTGGGCTGATGGGAGATGGTGGAGCCCAACGGCTAGCCCATCTCGTGGGTACAGGGCGAGAGATGGGGGTCCCTGGTTCAGTGGCCTGTTCAGGAGTCAAAACTTCTGCTCAGTTCCATGGTGACCCAGGGCTGGATGCTGGAGACAGGGAGATAAGGAAGACATAGCTACCACCCTTTGGGGAGATGGGGAGCAGGAGAGGCATGAAGGAACGTATACCCTGATAGCCATGCCTCTCAGGAGCTGGATCCTCACCCCATCTTGCCCAGAGAAGCAGGGTGCTCTTGGAGATAGCAGAGAATATGTGTAAACTGCCTCCCCACAGACCTACATGTACCCAGTTCTGGGCACAGGGGGAGAATGGCTCCCAAGGGAGTGTCTTCCAGGTGGGAGAGGTAGGCAGTAGTGAGGGTGAGGATCCGAGGAGGGTGGAAGGGAGCACCAGGAGGGAGCATCAGTAGGGCTCAGCACCCTCAGCAGTGGGGGCTGGAGGCAGGGGGTAATAACGAGGCTGGCACCCCAGTTTGGGGCTTCAACTCCCAAGTGAATAGACAAGCTGGTCCTAAGATGGAGTCTCTCCCTGGGGAGAAGCAAGCTAGTGAGAAGGGGCTGAGTTCAGGGGTCACTCCGAATGTCAGCGACCCATGATGCAGGGCCTGGAGGATCCTGGCTGAGGCTTTGGAGCAGGGAAGGTACAGAGGGTTGGCGTGGACATCTCTGAGAGTCCTGGGCAGCGCGGAGGCCCAGAGGGAGCCCTGGAGTTCTGGCCAAGAGGAGAAAACCAGGCTGGTCTGAGAGGGGAGGGCCCCTGAGACCCCAGGTGACTGAATCTGGGGTAAAGAATAGAGCCCCCCCCCNGAAGAGAAGCTTTGAGAATGGCATTGGGAATGGAAAAGAGGAAAATTGTTCAATTGTGTTTTAATTTTGTGCATAGTGCCTAAAACGAAAGTCAACTAGAGATTATCATTTAGGGAGATACATGCTTTGACAAAGACATGATACGCTTCCAAGGAAACTATGCTTTCTCCCTGAGCTCTTCAGCAGTTATCAGGACATTGCCCCATCCATGGCCATCTATGCAGATATGCACTACTTGACTTTGGGGTGTAGGCCCCCTGTGAAGAGATGATTCTTATATCTAGGGAATCCGTGGGCTTTCATCTGACACAAATGTTAAATAATGAGACAGTCACCTTATTTCAGGTAGCTGAGCTGTTCTAAGTCTTCTTGACAACTTTTGCCTGTGATGAGAAGTGTCTTTTACTGAAAATAGAGAGCACTAGCCCCTTGCCAATTCCACTTCTTGTATGGTCTCTAGAGATCGAAAAATGAATAGCAAAGTGTTCTGTCTATGAGGCTTCACTTCTAGAACCCTTTGTATAAAAAAGCAGCTGCAGCTGGTTTCAAGTTCATAGCTTAGGACTTACATAAAGTAGATTTGGCAGGATTTTGCTTAGAAGCTGAGGAGTCAAACTTACTGACCTGTGTGAAATTTGATTAACTAAAATCTCGTCAGTCCTCATGCTGACCACATCCCCAGAAACAGGCAGCAGGACTCCTGGGCAACTATGTGACCAAGCAGAACTGAGCCAGCTGTCAGCTTGCTCACAGAAAGGAGCCTCTGGAGTGGAGCACAGCTCGCTCAGCAAAAGCAGCAGTGCCTTAGAGTTGCACATCCAGCTTTAACCGCTCCATGGGTCAGCATCTCTTTGATCTCCTATTCAGTGCTTAAACATCTGATGAAGGTATTTTGACTTTGAAAAGGAAATTGTCAATATTAGCTTGATTTTCAAATATTTCGAATAGGCACACCTTCTTTCAGAGTCTGAAGATGTTACATGTGTAAATCACACCCAAAAAGATCTGCTAAAAGTGTCTTATCCTACTAGAATGCTCTCAGAGAGACTCCTCTGAACCTGTACTTCATTCTGACAGTCAAATTACAGGCACAGATAGTTGAACTGGGGATATGGATGTATGACACTCAGCAATGCTTGTCAAAGGCCTTTAAAAGGATGACTTGTTTGAAATCAGAGCTCATTTGAATAGTTGGTCAACAATGAAAGTATCATTTTAAAGACGGTTAAACTTAACCCCTAAAATCACAAATTTCAATTATCATTGCTTATTTGGAGGAGAAGAAATTATTCAGTGTGAGTCACTATCTTTACTTCCGTAAGATTTTTTTTCCTTCTGAATCTAATCAAGTCTCAAAAATTACAGCATAAAAAGCATAAAATTAGTAGAGGATTAAACTTCATGGGGTTTTCACTACTGGGTTTTATTATAAGTAGTTTCCATATTATATTTAAATTAGTTTGCATTTATTTAAGGAATCATTAACATGCTGAGAGCCAAATCATGTGGCTATAAAGTCACTGTGACTTTTACTAGTTGCTAACGTTTCAACCATTATAAAATATTTCTAATCAACATTTGGAAGGAAAAGATTATCATAAACTCAAAACCAGCTGATTTGTAACTATTTTAACAGGAAATATAGCAAAAAATATAATTTCATAAGCTTTACTTAATGACATAGTAGGTTACCTCTTATTCTGGATTACTGAAACAAAATTAATAATCAGACTTGATCTATTTACTTAGGGTTTCACTGTTATAACATTTAAAAAAAAGAAACAGGAAGCAAGCTAAGAAATAAGTTCCAAGTCCAATATTAAGAATTATTTCACTTTTTTTTTTACTAATTTAAAATTAATTAGTATATGTTGTATCTGTTATAAATTTGCAAATGTAAGATGTTATGGAAAAATGTTCTGCCCACTGTTTTACTTAGGTTAAATTTAAAGTGTTATTTCACATATTCAGAAGATTTCTATCTTAGGGTATCAATAGTATTAGTATATATTTATTACCACCAATTCAGCAGGTACTTGTATGCTGCCAAATTGCATGGGTCTCTAATTAGATTAATTATACATCTTTTAACTAACAATATTCAAAGCTAACTCATGTTAATGACTTACTTCACACCAAGAAATATTCACAATTTTGAGTGTGTATCTTTGTGTGTGTGTGTGTATTAAGCACAATTTAATCCTCACAAAATATCTTATAAGGTCTTGGTCTTGGTCTTGCTATTATTATAATTTTATACAATTAAAAACCAAGATAAAAAAGGTTATGTAACTTGTCAACCACTTCTCAACTAGTCAATGGTGAAGCCGAACACCCAACTATGTAGGTTTGACTATAGCCAATGTACCTTCTCATGAAGCTCATGGAAGACTGGAAATTTTCTTCCTTCTCCACAGCAATTTGGTGGTCAGTGAGAATATGTGCAAGAGTCAGATACAAGCCAACCTCTGGGCATGACTTTGCATTTTGGGGAATGGAAATTCTTTAGTTTTTTGAAGCAATATTATTGTTTTCAATACAATTCAGCCTCATTATTATTTGCAAAATTAACATATTAAAATACATTAAATAATAAATATCTGAGGAACTTCAGAAGAGGAAAATAAAGTCATATGAAATACCAAACTCATGTATAAAAGTTAGAAGTGGGCCAGGGATTGAACCCAGGTCTCCCACATTGTAGACAAGCTTTACTGTCTGAGCCACCAGGGAAGTCCTACAATTTCCTAAAGACAGTCAAACATAATCAAATATAAGATTCTCAGTTAATAGGATGAACAAAAACAAGTGCTTAGAAGATAAATTTTTACTAGAACTGAACAGTACCTCGTAAGTTTCGTAAAGTATCATGATATGTACATGTACTATAAAAATAGTATGTGTTATTCAACTCTGTCACAAAGTTAGTTACAGTATAGCTTCTAAGTATAATTCCACCAAATTGATCCCACAAAGGAAGAAAGTAATTCATAACTTTCTGTTTTCATTTGTGAAGTTATAAACATGTAATGTATGATTCAAACTCTTTCAAAAATATTCCAGTAATATGATTCTTAAACTTTTATATTAAGAATAGGTCATTGGAGTCTAGGTGTCTAAAATTTCTGTGATGAACCTGAGGAGGAGATAGTTTTCACTATTAACTAGGAGAAGATAAAAATGTTTTGATAGTTAACAGAAGGACTGGTGTGTCATTTCAGAGAATACATAGAATAGCTAAGGGTGTCTCTCTTAGTATATAGCTGCTGTTTCATCTCACATAAATTTGTGAGATATAATAATGTGGAAAGGGATAAAATATGCCTGGGAAATAGTTGCTCATCTAATTTGACACAGATAAAGATGGATACACTTTTGTACCAAAGCATCAAAGAATATTTTTTGCCTAGATATTTTTAAAAACAATGTGCTACAAATTACTATCCATCCCAGTACATTTTGGTTTTTTTTAATTTATTGTACACTATATAATTTAATAGGATGAATCTTTTAATAACATCTCAACTTTTTTCAGCTTGAAAAAAGTTTTGTTGAAAACTGATGTGTGTCTGAACAACTCAGAATTTACTATCTGAATTTAGTTTCCTGAACTGCAAAGTTCAAATTCTTCTTCAATTGTGATTCTACAAAATAGTGAACTACTAATGAAATTGTGTTTCAGACTTTAGCTGAATAAACTCCTGGCCTACTTCATGTAACTTTTTTGTATTTGTAATTTCTAACTATTTATTTGAAAGTTTGGAAAATATAAGCTCTATACACAGCATGCGTGAATACTAGAAAAATTATTAGCTTTTATTAGATATTAGTTGCATGTGTTAAGAAAAAAATGGAAGAAGTAAAAGAAAAAATCTTAAAGCTATTCAATTGTTGAAAGAGCTAAAAAGACATATAGTAGATGAAAATATTTCTAGAATATGTTAATTATAAGAAGTAGACTTCAGAAAATGTGAATACAGTTGGCAAATTTTCAATTTAATTTTTAATTTAGCTTATTTTTAAATCTTTGAATTAAATAAGTATTTCTTATATAAAAATATTCTTTTAGATTTTCATAAAACATAATCCCACTTTTCACAAGATTTTCACAAAACATAATCCCACTTTTCATATCGCTCCATCTCGTGATGGAGAATCGTTCTTTCTTGACACATAGAAGACAATGTCAAGTGAACAAATAATTTTGATATAACAAATTAAGTACTATTCAAGCAGTATTCACAGAATAGGATTACATACAAGAGATATACAGTCAACCAGGAGAAGATGGTATCTACATTTAGTATAGTAAATAGTTTTCACATAAGGAGAATCCCAAACTAGCCTCTAGAGTATTGAATCCTCACATTTTACAAATGAAGAAAATGAACAAAAATGCAATTGTCCCCCCACCAACTGACCATGTATTTAGTTAAGGACAAGCAAAGACTAAAACTCGGATTATTTGCCATGTCCTTTCCCTGTCCTTCATTTAAAAGTTGGAAAATATTTTAATATAATCACATTGTTTTATGAGAATAATTTTTTTTCAGAAATTTTGACTGAACAGCATAATAAAACAGAAAAACAGTCAAAGAAGGCTATTTGATTCAACTGACCTTTACTTTGATTGATATAGCCAATTTAAGCACACATTCAAATAATTTTACCTGCACACAAAATTTAAAAGAGCTATTTAAGGACTAAACAACTCCCTCATGCACTGTGTCCCAAAGTATCAATGGTATTTTTTTTTCCTGTATATTATGAACTAATTCTTTAAATACAATAAAAATAAATGTCTAGGATTCCTACCTCTGTGAGCTGGTGAGGAGCCTTATGGACCTACTCCCCAGGGCAACTGTTGAAAATTACATAGTAAAAACAGCCTGTAGAAACATCCCTGAGGACATATAACAAATAAAGGGAATGTATTCAGGATTACCTACTAAAATTTGCTTAGAACTGAGTCCTCCTGAAATTATTTTCCATTATAGGTTATTACAAGATACACACTATAGTTCCCTGTGTTCCCTTGCTATGCACCAGAAACACTACAAGTCAACTATACTTCAATAAAATATATATTTTTTAAAAAAATGTACAATGGAAAAAAATTAAGAAATAAATCTTCATTGAGAAAAAAAAAAAAAAAAGTTGTGATATTTGAACCAAGAATCATGCCTTCCCAACCCCCTCTAGGCTCAATGAGGTAAAAACACTCTAGACTAGTTCAGTAAAGAACATGGGGCTCCCTTTCCCAAATTCTCTGTCATAGATTTTATGCTTATGCTTGGTCCATAATAATCTGACATGTTAAAAATATTTAATGCAAAGTTGCTTCAACTGGAGAAAGGAAATGTAAAAAAAGTTCGGTTAAAATAATTTTAATAACTTGTTATAATATATTTTGATTTTAAAATAAAGGAAATAAAAACCTTTGAGGCAAAATAAGGTTGTTATGGGTATAAAATTTAGGTAATGTTATATGAAGATATGACTAAACCAAGAGTCAAATTTTAGGTAACATAGTTCCTGTAAAGCACAGTCTGTAAAAGAAATAATATAGAATTATTCATATCATACATTGGAGTAATATAGTTTAAGCTGCCCAGGGTGACTTAATTGTTGAGAAATAGAAGTAATTCTAAAGAATAGAGTGAGAAGCCACAATAGAGAAAGTCGATTTAACAGTTAACTGGTTTCTAACTGGTTAACAGTGTTTAAATCTGGCAAACAGTAGTGACAGGAATTAGGAATATTCAAAAACTAGAAGCATTGTTAAAATCCAGGTAAGAAGTGGTTATCATATTTAGGTGGTAATAGCAAATATGGGAAAAGAACACATCCACATCCAAGAGATATTTTGAAAAACAAAATAAAGCACAGTCAACATAGGCAAATATCTCAGAGTATTTAAAATATGGATTCACCCAGAACAGTTAAATGTATATACCAACAATAAGATTAGATTCATCTTTAAATATTGGTTTCTTTGCAGGTCTAGCTAAAGGAGTCTCAGGAATTTTATTTGTGTCAATGAATAGAATAATAGAAACATTAACTTTTGTAATTCAAATCCTAAAACATTTGATAATTTATAACAAAAGTTTTTCAACTCTCAAAAAAAAAAAAAAAAGACCTTTGCAGACTTTTTCAAAGATGATCCAGAGAGACATTGTGGGGTGGGAGTTGGGAGGGGGATTCAGAATTGGAAGCTCGTATACACCTGTGGTGGATTCATGTCGATGTATGGCAAAGCCAGTAGAGTATTGTAAAGTAAAATAAAGTAAAAAAAAAAAAAAAAAAAAAGACAAAAGACAAAAAANCTCTTGGCGACCCCATGGATTGCAGCCTACCAGGCTCCTCCGTCCATGGGATTTTCCAGGCAAGAGTACTGGAGTGGGTTGCCATTGCCTTCTCCGAAAAGTGCTCAGTAGTGTCCAACTTTTTACGATCTCATGTACTGGCTGTAGCCTGCCAGGCTCCTCTGTCCATGGAATTCTCTAGGGAAGAATGCTGGAGTGGGTAGCTGTTCCCTTCTCCAGGGGATCTTCTGGACTCAGGAATTGAACCAGGATGTCTTACACTGCAGGGGGATTCATTATCAGCTGAATTACCAGGGAAGATCAGGTTTAAATATTTCCTCAAAAATTATAAACTTAAATTTAAATAATAAGCAACATTTTTATATGTTCCCTGTGGTGTTAAAGTATATATCAGTCATCTATATGGAAGTGCTGTTATGGAAACATTTTGCTGATAAATATGCATATGATTGTCAGGCAAATCTGTGTGTAAAATTGTATACATTACTCTTAGTAAAAGGTATGTCTGCATTTTTTTTATAATTGTCATTGTTTAATAATTTAATTTACAGTAGCCTGAAACTTGGTGTTCAAATGCTTCAAGCAAATATTTTCACACTTAATGACTTTAGTTCACCTCTACAATATTCTAGACAAAGAATAGAAGAAAGTAAAATAGCATACAATGTCTTATTCATCTGAACTAATTTAAATGTCTAGCTCACAACATGAAGACGGTATATCATTTACAATAATTCAAGCAGTTTTTTCAGTCAGTAAGGAAAACAACCAGAATTATGTGGATGTTATGAGAGATGAAAAGGAATAAGATAGTCAGTAAAAAGAAAAGAAATAGACCATTAAAAAGTGGGAAAAAGAAAGATCACTGCCGGTGTAACCTTTAATAACAGTATGGGGTGAAATTGAGAATGATGGCATTCTTATTTCCCTCCAGTATAATCTCCCTATTTAAAGTTCACTCTGCTTCATGTGAATAATGTATGTGGGCTGACATTCCAGAGAGGAAGAAATAACATGAGCCATAGTTTAATAAGCTTTAAGTGAACAATACTATCTCTTAATATACTAGAAAAGTGGAAGTAGAGTTCATCAAATCAGGCACAATAATTATTCAGCTTTTTAAAATATCAGTACTTGGATGAAGTGGAGCCAACATTTTGCCACTGTATTTAAGTACGAGGAAAGATATAAAATATTATTCTTTAAATGGCCATTTTTGGTTTATCTGTTTTCAAAAAACTGTTTTGTTGAGCATATGCAGCAAAACTGCATCATTTACAGAAGTCCTGTGCTCTAGGTAAAACTGATTATTAACACCTAGAAAAAAAAAATCACAGGATAGTTTCAAATACAAAAGACCTGGAGGAAGTTAGGGCTGTAACACCTCATGTATCAAGCATTATAAAGCAATAGGAATACTTAACACAGACAAATGTTCTAAATAACTGAGGCTTCTAACTGAAATTACACTTTCAATGCACACTCCTTTATATGTCTATGCAATGTGCATTGAAAGTGTAATTTAAGTTAGAAGCCTCGGTTATTTAGAAAATTTGTCTGTGTTAAGTATTTCTATTGCTTTATAGTCCTTAATACTTGTATTTTATATTAAGTTTTGCTATCTTACATTTCTGCACTTCAACTCTTTTTCAAATTATTAGCTAGTCTTGACAATTGAATTTCCATATATATTTCAAAGTCAGCTTTCCTATTTCCACTAAAAACCTGCTGTCATGTTTATTATGATAGCATTTAGTCTATCATAATAGGAAAGAAATTGACATTTTTATAGTATTAAGTTTTTCATTACATGAATGCATACAAATATATTAAACAATTCAAACAATTCATAATTTACACCTATAATAGTTCACTGCTCTCTGTATACATGCCTTGTATATCTTTCACTGATATAAAATTTTTTTTAAGTTTTCTTTATTACCTTTCTAGACTTATCAGTCTTTCCCATTCTGTTGTTTTCCTCTATTTCTTTGCACTGATTGTTGAGGAGGACTTTCTTATCTCTGATGCTGGGAGGGATTGGGGGCAGGAGGAAAAGGGGATGACAGATGATGAGAAGGCTGGATGGCATCGCTGACTCGATGGACGTGAGTTTGAGTGAACTCTGGGAGTTGGTGATGGACAGGGGGGCCTGGAGTGCTGCAATTCATGGGGTCGCAAAGAGTCGGACACGACTGAGTAACTGAATTGAACTGAACTGAGACTTATCAGTAAAAAGGTCTTATGGTGAGATCCCATGAAGCTTTCCAGTGTAGGTATTTTCCTATCCCACGAAAGATGCAGATATGATGTTAAACATTGGAAAAGGAGAGCAGATCATTGTTCAATCGCTCTTTTCTCATCCTACCAAAAAAGTATCTTCCTATAGGAGTAATATGGACTAAAGTCACCTTGATAAAATCCAGATATTTGAAATAAAACAGAAACAAGAGTTCTTTAAAAGAACCTTCAACACTTGATTTAAACATAGTTTTTTTTTTTTAATATATCTTGCTCCTGGTATGTACAATATTGTATTAAAGTTTCTTTTCTGCCATTTATGGCATGCTATTATTGTTTTATGCTTCAAATTGATACTTTAGTAATGTTAAAAAATCTATCTTACACTCTTCTGCATTTATTTTTTTATAAAAATTTCTGGCCCTCTGTGATCACCAGGTAGTGTTACTTCTAATCCTTTCAGTCATTGCAGACATGCTCCTCACTACCTTCTTCATCTATATTTTCTGATCAACATTAAACTCAATACGTAAGGGAACCCTCTGCAGGCCTCCGGAGTTCTCTTGTTGTTCTGCTTTCTCCTTTATGGTGTTCTCCCCTGTAAACTCTAAGTATCTTGTTTTGTTGTTGTTCATTCGCTATGTCATGTCCAACTCTTTGAAATCCCATGGACTACAGCACACTAGGCTCCTCTGTCTTCCACTGTCACCCGGGGTTTGCTCATTCATGTCCACTGAGTCTGTGATGCTATCTAACCATCCTCTGTTGCTTTCTCTCTTTACCTTTCCCAGCATCAGGGTCTTTTCCAGTGAGTCAGCTCTTTTGCATCAGGCTGCCAAACATGTGGAGCTTCAGCTTCAGAAATGGTCTTTCCAATGAATATTCAGGGTTGATTTCCTTTAGGATGGACTGGCTTGATCTGCTTGCATTTGAAGAGATTCTTAAGAGTCTCCTCCAGCAGCACAATTGGAAAGCATCAATTCTTTAGCACTCAGCCTTCTTTATGGAACGACTCTCACAACCATAGATGACTACTGAAAAAAACATAGCTTTGACTATATGGACCATTGTTGGCAAAATGATGTCTCTGCTTTTTAATATGGTGTCTGGGTTTATCATAGCTTTTCCCCCAAGATGCAAGCATCTTCAATTTCATGGCTGCAGTCACCATCCGCAGTGATTTTGGAGCCCACAAAAATAAAATCTGTCACTGTTTCCAATTTTTCCCCCTTCTATTTGCCATGAAGTGATGTAACCAGATGTGATGATATTAGTGTTTTGAATGTTGAGCTTTAAGCCAACTTTTTCACTGTCTTCTTTCAATGTCATCGAGAATCTCTTTAGTTCCTCTTTATTTTCTACCATCTTCATGTCTGAGGTTGTCGATATTTCTCCTGGCAATTGATTCCAGCTTGTGATTCATCCAAACTGGTATTTTTCATGATGTACTCTGCATATAATTTAACAAAGCTGGGTGACAGTATGCAACCTTATTGTACTTCTTTCTCAATTTTGAACTATTTAGTTTTTCCATGTCTGGTTCTAACTTTTGCTTCTTGGCCCACATGGAGGTTTCTCAGGAGACAGGTAAGTTGGTCTGATACTCTTATCTCTTTAAGAATTTTTCACAATTTGTTGTGATCTACACAGTCAAGTGTTTTAGTGTAGTCAATGAAGCAGAAGTAGATGTTTTTCTGGAATCCCCTTGCTTTCTCCATGATCCCAGGAATATTGGCAATTTGATTTCTGGTTCCTCTGCCTCTTTGAAACCCATCTTGTACATGTGGAAGTTTACAATTCACATGCTGCTGAAGTCCAGCTTGAAGCATTTTGAGCATAACCTTTTTCGTATGTGAAACAATTGCAACTCTACAATAGTTTGAGCATTCTTTGGCATTGCCTTTATTTGGGATTGGAATGAAAACTGACCTTTTCCAGTCCAGTGGCCACTGCTGAGTTATCCAAATTTGATGGCATATTGAATGCAGCACTTTAACAGCATCATCTTTTAGCATTTTACATAATTCAGCTCCAATGTTGTCACATTGTTTACCCAGAACCCAAGCTTTGCTTTCTAGCCTCAGGATGTCTACTGGATTCAGCCTTGTTTCCCATTCTCTCCCACTTGTCTTGGGAATCCTTTCACAGTAGTCATCAGTGAAGAAACCTTGGTTTTAAGAGGGAGGCAGGGGTTGAGTTAGGAGCAGATACGTGAAGGGGATTAAGAGGTACAAACTACTAAGTACAAAATAATAATAAATAAGTTACAAGGATATACTATACAACAGAGGAAATATAGCCACTATTTTTAATAACTTTAAATAGAGTATAACCTATAAACAATATCAAATCCCTATGATATACACCTTAAACTAATATAATATTGTAACTCATCTATACTTCAATTAAAAATTACCTTATAAATATTTTTAACATTTGTAATTTATCTTTCAAGAATGGTAAGGGAAAAGCATATCTTAGGTTTCTTTAAATCCTAAAACAATTCCAAAACACGTGGAATAACATGAAATCCTAAGACACAGGCTAACAATATTGTAAATATTATATGACATTATTCACAAAAATTTAGTGGTAAAATGACTAAAATATTTAAGGACAAAAATAGGAATAATTTGGAGATAGGATGGCCTTGATTGATAACTTTAATATATAAACCAGCACTGTAATTATGTAAAAGTAGAGCTTTAATGAGCCTATGTTTTCACACAATAAATAAGGGGAAAAAATGGTAATATTATCAAAGCATGTAATGTTTAGTACTCAGAGGAAGTGATTAAAGCACTTGTGATATATACTGTGATATCTGTGTTATAAATTAAATAAAGCATTAATTCTATCTTTTGAAATTATTTAATAATCTTTTAATTTAAACTTTTAAAGTGATTATTGAAATTGAAAATAAACTTATTTTTCAACAAGCTATTTAAATTTACTCATGTTTATTTAAATTAAGTATCAGAAAAGTTTCTTCCTTATGACAGTCCAAAAACCATCATCATCCTGGGAATGTGGGAAAATTCATGGATTTGAGAATGTATTGGTGTAATTTGGTTATGGCTCAAGAAACAAAAATGATAGAGAAGAAGAGATGTGGAACATGGAACAGAGCATAACTGGAGGAAAAGCAGATAGAAATTGGGTAGATGTCATCTACACAAAGGGCAGAGTGTCAGAATAAGAAGTAGGGAGTGAGAAGGGAAAACACAAGATGGTGAACAAGTAAGCAGGAGAAATGCAGAAACAACCAACAGATTGAATAAGGATGATACCAAATATGGGGGGAAATGTTGAGGCGTGAATGTACTCTCGCCAGTATTATGAAGTGGAAATGCAAAATATCTGATAAATAACTTAAATAATGTTACAGGAAAGTGTTACAGTGGAAGGAAACTATTTTAAAAAGCAAATAAGAATTAAACATTTTATGAACACTGTTTCTCATCTAGTTGAGTCCAATGAGAATCATATACCTGTTAAATAGAGATATTTATTTAAGCAAAAGTAAAACTGCATACCTTACAGAGTGGGTTAAATCTAAAGCACCTTTGGTAAATAAAGTCAAATGTTAATAAAATTATTCATTACATACATTTTGACTTTTTGTTTCCCTTTTGTTAACTCTAGATTAGTAAACATATATAACACCTCTTTTAGTTCAGCAAGCTATATATTGACTCATAAAACTTGAAGGGAATTTAAAGGTCAACATAAATGCTCACTTATTAAATATTAATATATTAATTATAATACACAGTATAGTCTCTCATGAAAAGTAAGTGCTACTAAAAATCCCTACTGAGGCAAAGGGACTATTAGTATTCCCACTCCTCATTATTTATACAGTCACCAATGAGGTGTCCTTACACTTTTTAACTGCTTTATCTTTTGAGCCCTACACTACATATATTTATAAAAGTATATTCATTTTATGCATAATTAAATTTTATTGGCCATGTTTTTCACTTAAAATAAAATTAACATAAATAATTTGAAAAATTATCAAAATACAATCAACCTCACAATATGTTTGTTTTGGGTGTGGGGGGTGCACTGTGGTACATGTGAAACTTCCCCGAACAGAAAGGTATCGATTCCCCTCCCCGTGCAGTGGAAACACAAGATCTTAACCACTGAACCATCAGGAAGTCTGCAATATTCTTTATATANCTCTTTCAGAATTTCCCACAGTTTGTTGTGATCCACACAGTCAAAGGCTTTGGCATAGTCAATAAAGCAGCAGCAGGTGCTTTTCTGGAGCTCTCTTGCTTCTTCGATGCCCCAGCGGCTGCTGACAGCATACTCTCTGGCTCCTCCACCTTTTCTAATCCAGCTTGAGCATGCATCAGGTCCAGGTTTGCACGTCCTTCAAGGCACTGCCAACCTGCTTCAACCAGCTGCACACAATAGAAGGGTTTAGAATCTATTTTCAGTCTTGTCTTCTGGAGTGAGGAATGTGCTAGGAGAGAGCAGACTTCCATTTTGTCACGCAAAGTAAAATATGTAATAGGTAAGACACAGACAAAAAGTAATGGACCTATACTAAAAGATAAAGCTAATGCCATGCCATCCAGAACCAGCTGCATAATCCAGAATGCAGTCACAAAATCAAAGCCTTGTACAGAAACCTGAGATTGAGAAGCCAGGTTTCAATTCCTGAGTGAAATAAAAAGTAGATTAAAGCAATTATTTTCCATATCCTAAGAGAATTGTCTTATCATTGTTTGGACTTTGTTCTACAGAGTCTGGGCAAAANGCATCACCGACTCAATGGACATGAGTCTGAGTAAACTCTGGGAGTTGGTGATGGACAGGGAAGCCTGGCGTGCTGCAGTCCATGGGGTTGCAAAGAGTTGAACACGGCTTAGTGATTGAACTGAACTGAACTGATACATGGTTTGCTCTTTGTCAGCCTTCATGTCTTCAAAGGCATCTCCCCATACAGCCATTTTTCTGTGACCTTTCTTAAATGTCTCTTGGTTCCTTGTTGATCTATTCAACATATTTGCTTCATAGTCTAGCAGAATACTTCACATGTATTAGTAATATAATCAGCAATAATTATCATTTGATACTTATATTGAAAGAATACCCATAAGTAACTAGAAATGAATAGGAGGGCAATCAAATTATATGTTATAAAGATTACAGTTAGCTTTGAGTGGCATATTTTAGATGGCAATATAGTGCTATTTTGAAGTTGTTAATACAAATTTGAGGAATATTCCTGAATATTTTACTGTATCATTTTTACCTTTTTTTGTTTTGATATCCTTTACTCTAGAAACTACTTTACAATATATCTCCTAAATTAATTTCAGCAAAGTGTAAGTTATATGCTAAATTTATATAGTTCATAAATACAATCTTTTGTGTATTTTATATGTGATTTACTAATGAAGTATATGATTAATACTAGTAACATCATTAAATATGCAATTTTTAATCAATGGAGCACTTAAAAATAAAAGCTAAATGCAAATCTGATGTTACTCTTCACAATTTATTCAATAATTTATTCAAACTATGTAGATTTTTATGGAAAATTACCCTCAGAAAATAAATTAAAAGTAGCTGATTCAATAAAAAGATACTTTATTTATGCAAGACTTTTCTAACTTTTTATGATTTAAAATGATTTTAATTAATCAATTTTAAGAAAAACTAACTTGGAAAATATACTAATAGTAATTGAAAGAATTATAATTGAATAATTATTGGAACAATAATTTATGGTCTTAAACAAGTTAAATTCAATGTATTGTTATGACTTAAAAAAGAAATATAACTAAGCAAGTAGTTTGTTACTAAAGTACACACATCAAGATATTAAAACATCTGAATGCACTTGTTATAACTATAGTATTCAGGATAAATTTATTTTGCTTTCTATTGTTAATGTTATTATGGCTTCTTTTCTCATGGTACTAAACTACTGAGAATATGTGAATGATAAATGAATGAATCTAGAGATGAAAATCCACACACATTAGTTCAAATGGAAAGCAATTTCAGTTTAAGTGTCTAGAGGACTCTAAATTTAATGATAAACTAAACAAAATGATTCAGGAAAATAGAAAATATGAAAACCCTAACAGTGTAAGTATCCAGACATATGGCCCTTAATTCACAGGCTTTATATTTACTATTACCATTAATTCAGTAATCCAAGTGCGTGCTTCCAGCCCAGAGAATTTTAAATCTCTGAGGAGAACATCTACTGGTACAAATAACCAAAATATACAAGGCAGTGACTAGAAGCAAATTCTCCAAGTAAAAGTTTTTCTTCTGACATGCATACAATTTCATTATTTCTTCCAAAATTTGGTTGCATAATGGTTTGGAATAACTCAGTTTTATGTTTTCCTTTATAAATAGCCAGTTACAATACTTTTAATAGTTTACCTTTTACTCATCAGCTTACTCTAATAAGTCTATCATCTATCACATGTTCTGTTTCTGGTCTATGTTCCATTGGGTTCACATATATATATATATACATATATATATATATATTCCAGTGTCATATTTCCCTTAGTGATGTAACTTTACAATAAACCTTGTTATCTGAAAGGATAGTTTTCCCTACAGAACTTTTTTACTGAAAATTTTCTTTGTTATTATTAGCCTTTGTTTTTCCAAATAATTTTAATAGACTTATTTCTTGAAAAATTAAGTCAAGATTTAACTGAAATTGAGTAAACTTGATAAAGCTGGAGAAACTTTATGAAATATCATCTTGTTAAATAACAACATATTAATTTCTATGTATATTTATAATTTTCATTATGTTTTGAAATATTTTATGATATTCTTTATAAACTTCCTGCTCATCTTTCATTATATTCATCTTAGATTATAGTTTTCTTACTATAGTTTAAATAATAATTTAAAAGCAATATTATTCATATTATTTGTTGCTAGCATGTAAAGTTTTTTAACTGGTATGTCTAGCAAATCAAATGAACTTTATAATTCTAATCCACTTTGTTTCCCTTCATTTCTTTTAACATTTACACTAATGTTAGCTGTGAACACTAATTTAATATTTTCCTTCACTATTTCTATTTTCTTTTCTTTACTTAACATGTGGGCTAGGAGTTTAATTGTGGGGTTAACCCCCTATGTTGCTGAATTAGAAGTCCAATAACTTATTTAAAGAGTGGTCCTATAATCTAGTAAGTTTCCTAGGTACCTATGACATAGCTTTGCCACCCATACAATTGAACATGTTTTATACAGTAGTGAAACCCTGAAGCTGACAGATCTTCAAAAGAATGGAGAAAATTTTGCTTCTTGGTATATTTTTCCAAAAATAAACTGTATTGACAATTTCCCAGGATTGTTCTTAGGCCTTGTATCAGTTGACTCTGATTTCGGACCACACATCTTAACTCTACAGAGGTCCTTTTCTAATGCTTTAAGTGTGATTTTTTTTTCCCCTAATCTACTTATTTAGAGATTACATCAGAGAATACAATAGAGATTATATTCAATTCTGACTGTGCTTTTTTATAATTCACTAAAATTTCTGCTCTATCAATGGTAATTTTCTTATTTATGGTACTGCTACTATTTTACTTTCATCCTAGAGCATTTTATATGGGAGAAGATGTAGAAATGGTTTTGTTCTTTCATAGTGGTCAATTCTCACAATGTACTCTTAAAATCACTGGAGTACCATAATCAATCTATGTATAGAATGGACTTTGCTGACAGAGGAAATAATTTGTCAGGGCATGCAATCTGAATCCCTCCAAGTTTGTGAGTAAAAGTTGTCATTGAACCAAATTTTAACAAATAAAAAATTTAAAACAAAAAGACATTTTAATTTTCTTTATATATATTAATAAGTACCATAAATTTTGAATTATCAATGATAGTACTTATATTAAAAAAAATTTAGATGTTTAGAACTTTCCTAAAATAATACTATCTCATTTATTTATCATAAAAACATCAAGAGGCAGGCATTGTGATTATTCCCATTTTTCAGATGACAAAATGAAGCAATATGTGTTATGTAATTTGCACAGACTACATCATTTACCTCAGTCTTCTCACTTTCCTAAAAATGCAATGGCATACCAGAAAAGCTAGTTTTGCATACACAGTCACACTGCCAGGGAAGAGCTCCTGATCTTGCATTTAGTAAGCTGCATCACCCTAGGAACTTACAATATGGTCTGTGTCCGAATGTGTTCAGTTGCCAAGTTGCGTCCAACTCTTTGTGACCCCATGGACTGTAGCACATTAGGCTTCCTTGTCCTTTGCTACCTCCTGGAGTTTGCTCAGATTCATGTCCATTGAGTCAGTGATGGCATCTAACCATTTCATTCTCTGTTACTGCCTTCTCCTTTAGCCTTCGACATTTCCCAACATCAGAATCTTTTCCATTTAGTCTAAATAAGCCTCATTTTTCCCATCTTACTTCCTTTATTTTGTTGAATCTTATTCTTGATATCCTCCATGAAATAAAGAACACTGTATGTAGGCAATGCTGACATGTTCACCATTCTTTCACAAACAGGAATTCTATAGCAGTCACCTCAGTTGCTCAGTCATGTCCAACTCTTTGCGACCCCATGGACTGCAGCACGCCAGGCTTTCCTGTCCATCACCAACTCCCAGAGCCTACTCAAACTCATGTCCATCGTGACAGTGATGCCATCCAACCATCTCATCCTCTGTTGTCCCCTTCTCCCCCTGCCTTCAATCTTACTCAGCCTTATGGTCTTTTCCAATGAATCGGTTCTTTGCATCAGGTTGCCAAAGTATTGGAGTTTTAGCTTCAGCATCAGTCCTTCCAATGCACCAGTTCTAATTTAAAGCGTGAAGAGCATACAAAGTATGTAATGTCAGTGCCTAGTGTTCTTTTCCTTCCATGAAATGAAGCAGATTAAGAGTTTCAAGCATTATAAAATAAAATGTCTTTGCTTTTTGTTTCTTTGTAAAAAGGATGTGAGATCTACCTGAGATTTGATTTTCACCTCTTTAGGTAAGTCTTCCTGCTACTAACATGCCAAGTTATATTGCATGTGTGTGCTAAGTCGCTTTAGTCATGTTCAACTCTTTTCAGTCCTAGGGACCATAGCCTGTCAGATTCCTCTGTTCATGGGATTCTCCAGACAAGAATACTGGAATCTGTTGTCATGCCCTCCTGCAGGGGCTCTTCCCCACCCAGGATCAAACTTGCGTCTCTTACATCTCCTTCATTGGCAGGCAGGTCCTTTTACCACCAGTGCCACCTGGGAAGCCCATTATATTGCATATGACCCTTCTAATATCCAGCAATATTCTCTCATTTATACTACAACCACAACTCTGGGTTATATGCATTTATTATTATATATAATGTTCCCATTAAATTTGTATCACTTTTAACATAAATTATATTTGTATTGAATCTCTCTTGCCTAGGACAGCACTTAATATTTGGCAAGTGTACAAAACATTTGTTCATGTTAATTTTGGGTAGCTTCTTTATTCACTTATGTAATATTTACAAAGTAACTATAACTTTAGAAAACAAACTAGGTGTTACTGGAATAGGTTGCCATTCCTCCTCCAGGTGATTTTCTGGATCCAGGGATCAAACCCACATGTCTTATGTCTCCCACACTAGCAGACAGGATCTTTACCGCTAGCACCACCTGTAAGCCTGAAAATAGTAAACTAATCAAATCCAAACACAATTATAAATGTACCCATTTAAACAGATTATTTATATGAAACCTTCAGTTTTTAAGGTGGCCTTAACATTTGTAGAAACTTTTAGGAATATATAAATGTTTACTTTTTTATTTTAAATTAAAAAAAATTAGCTTTTCTGTATTTTTAATCCTTTTTGATAAATGAACTCAGTTTGTATCTACATGAAAAAAACATAGTTTGTGGAATTGATTTTATACTTAAATTGCAGTAAAAATTGATTTACAAGGGTAAGTGGTCTTCAGTGGGCCATTAAGTGATAATATTTATCAGTCTGTTGCTGGGATATAGATTTATATTTTTGTTGATAAGAAAAAAGTACTTGCAGTACACATAACAAAAGATTATGGATTAGCACATGCACACATATAAAGACACATAATTTTTACAACCCTGTTTTTTTTTTTTTTTTAACGTCTCACTGTATAATGACTAACTTTGTTCCTTCAATAAACAAAGGAGTTTGGGGTTATAAAATTGAGGGACCACCACATGTAAATCCCAATTATTTTATTAAATAGAATTAATAAACTCAATATTATATTTTATAGTTACTTATCCTTTATTTATTATTTCTTCCAATTTGTTTCACTGATAAATCTGAGAAATACTTTTTTTTTCGATCTGTGTGAAATATTTTTTTCTAGTCTCTACTTCCCAAATAGTTGAATAGTTTGACAAATCACTAGACATCTTAACTTTAAGATCCCTAAAATAAACTGGTCTTGTGCTTTAATATCCTTCATCTTTCCCATAAATACTCCTAAATGCAAGAAAAGATATTCCAAAAACTTATGAAATTGCCCACTTGTTAAATTTTATGTAAATTTTACTCCTGCTAAAGATTATTATACAATTCTCAAAGTAGATGTTTGCACAGTTAAAAGAGGATTCCTAAGAGCTTTTAACAATTATCTTACAGAGAGAATCATTGTATTCTCTTGATATAAACTTTTCATTATTTAAATCACTTATAATTTTATTTTCAAATGAAATATATAAATAAAATCCTTTGTTAAAGGAGGTTAACATAATGTCAGTACCTGTTACAGATTAGTCATTCTAGATCTTTGTAACAAGAGATAATGAATGGCATTAATATTTTGAATGTTATATACAAGAGCCAATAAAAATGGAGTTCCTCAACATTCTTAGAGCAATAGTAACCCTGTCATAAGAGTAAAAGAAAATTAATCAGACAATTGTTAAGCACAAATTTTTAATCTAAAAAATGCAATGTGAGACTAATTCAGAGCTGTTAAAGAAAAACCAGAACTTAATAGTAATTGATGTGGTAAAAATAGATTTTATTTAGGAACTATTGCAAATGTGGTAAAGAACCTCAAAATAGAAGTGGCTTGATTCCAAATACAACCAAAACAAGTGAAGATTTATAGTGAATGAGTAGATTCAAGGAATGAGACTCAGTAGATAGAAAAGGAGGATTTTAAGAGGAGGGATATTTTTGCTAAATTGACTTAAAAGGATTTTTACTGAAGGTAGGTCAAGGTGATCATATTGAGGATGATCAAATGTTATTGCTAGGGAATTTTTGGTAAACTGACTTAGAAGGATTCTTGCTGAAACTGTGCAGTGCAGACCCACTGATGAAGGTGAAAGAGGAGAATGAAAAAGCTGGCTTAAAATTCAACATCCCAAAAACTAAAAAAATGACATCCAGTCCCATCATTTCTTGGTAAGTAGATGGGGAAACAATGGAAACAGTGCCAGACTTTATTTTCTTGGGCCCCCAAATCACTGCAGATATTGACTGCAGCCATGAAATTAAAAGACAATTGCTCCTTCAAAGAAAAGTTATGGCAAACCTAGACAGTATATTACTTGCCAACCAAGGTCTGTCTAATCAAAGCTACGGTTTTTCCAATAGTCATGTATGGATATGAGAGTTGGACCATAAGGCAGAGTGCCAAAGAATTGATGCTTTTAAACTGTGTTGTTGGAGAAGACTCTTCAGAGTCCTTTGAACAGTAAAGAGATCAAACCAGTCAATCCTTAGGGAAATAAACCCTGAATATTCCCTGGAAGGACTGGTGCTGAAGGTCCAATACTTTTGCCACCTGATGCAAAGAGCAACTCATTGGAAAAACACTCTGATGCTGGGAAAGATTGAAGGCAGGAGGAGAAGGGGATGACAGAGGATGAGATGGTTGGATGGTATCACCAACTCAATGGATATGAGTTTGAGCAAGCTCTGGGAGATGATGAAAGACAGGGAAGCCTAGAGTGCTACAGTCCATAGGGTCACAAGAGTTGGACATAAATGAGCGATTGAACAACAACAGACCCCACAAAGATATACACAAAAGCCCAAGGATGAAAGCTAGTGGAAAAGAGGACTTAGAAAAGCCAACTAAAGTTTGATCAACAGAAATAAGTTTCTTTGTCAAGGGATGTTGTCCTTGGGGAAAGAAAGACAAGTTTTTACAGAGATTTAATGGCAATAATGTCAGACTTTATTTTTTGCTCCAAAAATTAAAGTCTGCTCCAAAATCACTGCAGATGGTGATTGCAGCCATGAAATTAAAAGACGCTTATTCCTTGGAAGGAAAGTTAAGACCAACCTAGATAAGCATATTCAAAAGCAGAGACATTACTTTGCCAACAAAGATCCGTCAAGGCTATGGTTTTTCCAGTGGTCATGTATGGATGTGAGAGTTGGACTGTGAAGAAAGCTGAGNCAGCCATCCATCCCAGTTCTACAATCAGTGGGGGGAGAAACGAAGCAGTCATATGTCCTTTATCTACTTAAAAGTAAAGGAAAGAACTCTGAAATGCCACTCTTTCAAGTCAAGATATAGAGTCAATTAAACGTATAGGTCAAGCTAAAAAAAGACCCTGATGATGAAAAGATTGAAGACAAGAGGAAAAGGGGTCGGCAGAGGTTGAGAGGTTAGATAGCATCATTGACATCAATGGACATGAATCTGAGCAAACTCTGGGAGATAGTGAGGGACAAAGAAGCCTGCTGTGCTGCATTCCTTGGGGCTGCAAAGAGTCGGACATGACTGAGCGACTGAATGACAACAACATAAACAACACTACCTTTAAAAAGAAAATAAAGGATGAGCAGATTGTTCTGAAAAGTCCACATCATCCCATTAGAAAAGCCACTGCGCGTGTGTCCACAGCCTCATACTCCCCCGAATGCCAGCGCAAGCGCTGCTTCCTTGGGTTGAGAGGCAAGATTTGCTTCATCTAAACATCTTTTGGGAAACACAGACATCAGTATCTCCACTTACTGGGGCCCCAACTCCTCCTCTGTGACCTCTCTCCAATCATAATGAAGGGAATAAAAGTTATGACCAACCTAGATAGTATATTCAAAAGTAGAGACATTACTTTGCCGACTAAGGTCCGTCTNGTTGAGCACCAAAGATTTGATGCTTTGGAATTATGATCCTAGAGAAGACTCTTGAGAGTCCCTTGGACAGTAAGATCAAACCAGTCAATTCTAAAAGAAATCAACCATGAATATTCACTGGAAGGACTGATGCTGAAGCTGAAGCTCTAATACTTTGGCCATGTGATGCGAAGAGATGATACATTGAAAAGACCCTGATGCTGGGAGAAGCTGAATGCAGAAGAAGGGAGTAACAGAGGATGAGATGATTGGATGGCATCACCGACGTGAATTTGAGCAAACTTCAGGAGATAGTGAAGGATAGCCTGCTGTAGTCCATAGGGTTGCAAAGAGTCAGAGGTAACTTAATGACTGAAAACCACAACTGATCAGCAAATGCATGTGAGAAAAATACCCAAGGCCTGGGAAAGAATAAGACTAGAAATAGTCCCTGTTCCAAGCAAACAGACTGGAAAACCTTATGATTCACAAGTCATTGAGAAGAGGGTCTTGGCTTATTTGTGGGAAACAATAAACATAGGTTGTATAATTTTTCAGTCCCACTCAACAAATCAAAGAGTAATTTCCAAAAGTATCAGTCTATATCCAAACAATTGAACTGCATCTCAGAAAAAAAATCAAAAATATTTTTAGGAATGGAAAAATACGCAACACCCAAGAAGGGAAAATTCACAATATCTAATATCCAATAAAAAGCTGAGTCATGCAGAGAGGCAGGGCAATACAACCAATAATAAGAAGAAAAACCGATCAATTATAATTGGCTCAAAACTTACACAGATGTTAAAAATAACAGACAAGATCTTTAAAACAATTATTATAACTGTATTACATAGTAGACATAAAAGATATAAAATTGATTCAAATCAAATATCTAATGATGATGGTTATCATGAATGTGGTTTAAAAAATACACTGGATGGACAGAGATTATATATTGCAAAATTACATTTAAAGATATAACAAAGAACTCATCAAATGAACTATGGGGAGGAAAAATAAAGGGAAGAAGGAAATAAAGAGAAAGAAGAAAAAACAGAGCATTAGTAAATCATAAGACAACTTTAGATGACATAATATATGTGTTGAGCAATTTCAAATCCTAAAAGATGATGCTGTGAAATTGCTATATTCAATATGCCAGCAAATCTGGAAAACTCAGCCATGGCCACAGACTGGAAAAGGTTAGTTTTCATTCCAATCTCAAAGAAAGGCAATGCCAAAGAATGTTTAAACTACCACACTATTGGACTTATCTCACACACTAGCAAAGTAATGCTCAAAATTTTCTAAGCCAGGCTTCAACAGTACGTGAACCATGAACTTCCAGATGTTAAAGCTGGATTTAGAAGAGGCAGAGGAACCAGAGATCAAATTGCCAACATCCGTTGAATCATCAAAAAAGCAATAGAGTTTCAGAAAAATATCTACCTCTGTTTTATTGATTATGCTAAAGACTTTGACTGTGTGGATCACCAAAAACTGTGGGAAATTCTGAAAGAGATGGGAATACCAGACCACCTGAACTGCCTCCTGAGAAACCTGTATGCAGGTCAGGAAGCAATAGTTAGAACTGGACATGGAACAACAGACTGCTTCCAAATGGGGAAAGGAATTTGTCAAGGCTGTGTATTGTCACCTTGCTTATTTAATTTATATGCAGAATACATCACGTGGAATGCCAGGCTGAATGAAGCACAAGCTGAATCAGGATTGCCAGGAGAAACATCAGTAACCTCAGACATGCAGATGATACCACCCTTATGGCAGAAAGAGAAGAAGAACTAAAGAGCCTCTTGGTAAAAGTGAAAGAGAGTGAAAAAGTTGGCTTAAACCTCAACATTCAGAACACTAAGATCATGGCATCTTGTCCCATCAGTTCATGGCAAATAGACAGGGAAACAATGGAAACAAAAGGAAACCTTAATTGGGAGGCTCGCTGCAAAACCATTGCAGATGGTGACTGCAGCCATGAAATTAAAAGACGCTTACTCCTTGGAAGAAAAGTTATGACCAAACTAGATAGCATATTCAAAAGCAGAGACATTACTTTGCCGACTAAGGTCCATCTCGTCAAGGCTATGGTTTTTCCTGTGGTCATGTATGGATGTGAGAGTTGGACTGTGAAGAAGGCTGAGCACCGAAGAATTGATGCTTTTGAACCGTGGTGTTGGAGAAGACTCTTGAGATTCCCTTGGACTGCAAAGAGATCCAACCAGTCCATTCTGAAGGAGAGCAGCCCTGGGATTTCTTTGAAAAGAATGATGCTAAAGCTGAAACTCCAGTACTTTGGCCACCTCATGCGAAGAGTTGACTCATTGGAAAATATTCTGATGCTGGGAGGGATTGAGGGCAGGAGGAGAAGGGGACGATAGAGGATGAGATGGCTGGATGGCATCACTGACTCAATAGACATGAGTTGGTGATAGACAGGGAGGCCTGGCGTGTTATGATTCATGGGGTCACACAGAGTCAGACACGACTGAGCGACTGAACTGAGTTGAATTGTACCCAGCACTAGTCATGCTGGAGACCTTGCTGCTGCTAAGCTGTGTCAGTCGAGTCCGAGTTTGTGCAACCCCATAGGTGGCAGCCCAACAGGCTCCTCTGTCCCTGAGATTCTCCAGGCAAGAATACTGGAGTGGGTTGCCATTTCCCAAGGAAGATCTTGGGGATGCCCAACTCCAGACCAGGAGTCCCGGGAGGTCAACCTGCCTTGACCTGCCTAGGGATTTGGTCCTTGAAAGCTTGTCATGCCCCAACCTGCTCAGGGATCCACCAGTCCAGGAGTCCCAGGAGGTTGACATACCTCGACCTGCCCCGGGGATTTGATCTCCAGGAGACTGTCATGCCTCAGCTTGCCTGGGGATCTGTACCCTGACCCGGGGATGCCTGGCTCTCAGGTTACAACAGTACTGGGTAGGATAAGCTTCAGAAAGACTCACCACTAAGGAAGCCCACCCATGGAAATAGAAGGAAGCCTATTACTTGTTGGACTGTCCCCAGTCTCAGCAATAACTCAGAAGCCCAATGAGAACCCAATTGCCTTTCTGGAAAGGCTAAAAGAGGCCCTCCAAAAGTTTACCAATCTGTACTTAGACTCTTATGAGGGACAGGTGATTTTAAAGCACAAATTCCTGTCCCAGTGGGCATCAGACATCGGGATAAAGTTATAACAGCTACAGCAACAGGACCCTGCTGCCTCTTTAGATGAGATGGTCCAGACAGCCACCAACACCTTTTATAACAGAGAATAGGAGAGGGAGACCAAGGCCCAGGAAAGGGAGAAAAGGAAAGAGACAAGGCATGCCCAGATGTTGGCTGCCTTCCAGGGAAGCTCTGTGGCAAACCCTGAGTCCTTGAAGGACAAGGCACTAGACGAATGCCTAATCTGTAGACAGGCGGGGCATTGGGCCAGAGTGTCCAAACCATGACAAGTTTCCTAAAATGGCTTGCTACAAATGCCATTAATTGGGACATTGGGCGGCACTCTGCCCTCGGGACCCAAGAGCCTCAAGGTCAAGTGCCAAGCCTTCCCTCAGGATGGTTCAAAAGAACTGAAGCAGCCCACTCCAGCTAGCCCACCTGTCTCAGATAACCATCATGGGGCTGGAGCCAAGGGTACAACTGGATGTGGCAGGTAGGTCCGAGAATTTCTTGATTCACACAGAGTCTACCTACTCTGTTCTGACCTCCTACTCTGGAGTCTTTTCCTTCCAAACCTGTACTATTTTGGGTGCTACAGGGAAAACAATTACTAAAAGATTCACCTGAGAAGTTTGTTGCTGGAATGAACAAATATTTTCCCTCCAGTTTCTAGTGGTCCCTGACTATCCTCTTTCCTTATTGGGAAGAAATCTCTCCCTTCTTTCAAAACCTTGCAGCTACTGCAATCCTGATAGAAGATGCTTTAAAACTCTCTTTTGGGTACAAAATAACTGTTTTTATCAGCTACCAAGTAAAACAACTCCTGAATGGGAGAGGCCACTTACGGATGTCTGATCAAAGAATCCCCAGATGTCAAGTATCGCCGATTGAAAATTCAGGCCTGACTATATCCCCTTGTGAGGTTCTTAACCCAGCCAGCCTTCTGCCTACCCCCGAGGACTCTCTCCCCTTTCANGAATGGGAGAGGCCACTTACGGATGTCTGATCAAAGAATCCCCAGATGTCAAGTATCGCCGATTGAAAATTCAGGCCTGACTATATCCCCTTGTGAGGTTCTTAACCCAGCCAGCCTTCTGCCTACCCCCGAGGACTCTCTCCCCTTTCATTCTTGCCTAGAAACCTTGGACCACTGGACAAAACCCTGAGAGGGACTGTTGGAAGATCTTCTGACCAATCCTGAGGAAATCTGGTATGCTGATGGAATCAGCTTTGTCATGGATGGAAAAAGAAGAGCTGGGTATGCAGTAGTTTCCAAATTTGAGACCATAGAGGCTAAAGCTTTGCTACAAGGTATTTCAGCCCAATTAGCCCCGACCCGGGAAAAGGAAAAATAATAGCCGTTTACACTGACTCCAAGTATGCCTTCCTGGTGCTGCATGCATATGCTTCTATTTGTAATGAAAGAGGCCACTTGACCATCCGAGGATCCCTAATCAAATATGGTGATCAAATCCTTAGACTCTTGGAGGCAGTCCATCTGCCTGCTGAGGTTTCAGTTTCCCACTGTAAAGGACACCAAAAAGGGAGCACGGAAGTAGCAGGAGGGAACCAAGCAGCCGATCAGGCAGCTAAGAGAGCAGCATTACAGAACAATAACCTAACAGGGATTTCCACCTTAGTTCCACAGGCTAATTTGCCAGAAATTCCTTCATATATTGCAGGTGAGACTCTTACAGCTAAGAGTGAGGGCTTTCAAGAAAATCATATGATTCCAAAAGAAGGAACTCTTTTTTCTGCCTGGGAACCTCCAATGAAAGTTAGTTAACTACTTACATGCCACCATTCATTTAGGGGGAAAGGCCCTCCAAAGATTACTAGAAAGATCCTTCAGAGGAACAGACCTCCAAATGACTCTAAGGCAAGTGGTCTCCTCTTGTCCCACTTGACAATTAAACAACCCACAAGGAGCTCGAAGACCCCAGCTGGCCAAGGGACCTACCCAGGAAAGGACTGGCAGATGGACTTCACCCAGATGCCAGTTTCTCAAGGATATAAATACCTATTAGTCATGATAGNCTTGACAATTAAACAACCCACAAGGAGCTCGAAGACCCCAGCTGGCCAAGGGACCTACCCAGGAAAGGACTGGCAGATGGACTTCACCCAGATGCCAGTTTCTCAAGGATATAAATACCTATTAGTCATGATAGATACATTCACAGGGTGGATTGAAGGCTCTCCCACCTGGACTGAGAAGGCTGAGGAGGTAGTAAAAAAAAAATTGCTGCATGAAATTATTCCAAGATTTGGTCTGCCCAGGTCATTACAAAGGCAATAGGACATCATTTACTTCTAAAGTCACCCAAGGGGTCTCTAAAGCATTGGGCATTACTTACTATCTCCATTGTCCCTGGAGGCCTCAGTCTTCAGGAAAAGTAGAAAGAGCCAACCAATTCTTAAAATCAGTCATGAAAAAGATAACCCAGGGGACCTCCCTGGCATGGAAGGAGGCTTTACCAATAGCTCTCCTCCATACCCGTTATTGTCCATAAGGAACAGGTTGGTCTTAGTCCTTATGAGATGCTATACGGGAGACATTTTGTTTATGTCAATGACCTCTTCCCAGATTCAGAGGTTCAGACCTTCTGGTCTTATACCATGGCCACTGGGCAATTCCAACAGGATATACGCTTGTAGGGTATCAACCAGGACCCAAAAGATTCTAAAGATTCACCACTATACACTCTAGGGACACAAGTTCTAATTAAAGTCTGGAAAAATGAGTACCCAAAGGCTAAACTCCAGCCCACATGGAAGAGTACCTACTCTGTAATACTTTCTATTCCCACAGCAGTCAAAGTACCAGGACTCGACTCCTGGCTTCACTACTCATGAGTCAAGCCATGGAATAAAACAGAAGAGGACACTCAATCTGTGAGCCCCTGGGAGATCTCAGATACTTATTCAGAACTACAAATTAGTGCCATTCTAATGAACACCCCCAAAATTAAGTTTCTGAGGATAAGATTTATCGGGAAAGCTCTAAAGAGCCAACACAGCTTGGATGGGTTGTACTCCAAAACAGACAGGATATAGACCTTCTGATCTCTGAACAAGGATGAACTTTAGCCATCTTGAATGAGACGTGTTGTTTCCAGATAAATAGTTCCAGCTAAGTTAAAGAAAGCCTCACAGTCCTCAGAAAAACATTCAGACCCTACAGGATATCAAAGAATGAGTTGGAGGGTTCTCAGGGTGGATACAATCACTCTCTGGGGGATCTTTCTGGCAATGGGAAATTGGAGTTGGCCAAGAAGAGTCAGACATGACTGAGCGACTGAACTGAACTGAACTGAGCTGAATGTCCCTACTACTCCTGTTATCACAGTATTGATGCTGCTTATGATTGCTTCATGTATTATCAATTGTCTAACCCACTTTATCTCTGCCCAGGTCAACAAACTACAATACACAGTGCCAGTTCAACAAGGATATATAAAACTACAGCCGACCACAGAAAACATTACTCACCCTTAGATGGACACCACTGTAAGGACTCAGGCCTGAGACTCGAAAGAGTGGGAGGCCCAATGCCCCTTGCTGTCCCAGCTCAGCAGCAAGTAGCCAGAAAGACCTCAACGCACCTATTCCCAAAGAATTGGGCCTCCCATCTCTTGAGAGGGGAATGTTAGGTAGTTAGAATAGGAAAAAGGAGTCCAGAATGGTGGTGGCTAAAAGACAAGGAAGGGAAAANTTCCAAACAAGAATAAGGAGATTAAGCGTAAAAACTAAAACAGACACTAGAAAAACCAGTGACTATTTACTTGATTTCAGAAAGGGGTTGAATTTTCTAATAAGAACCATAAGAGAAATCACATTTGATTAAGTATCAAAAGTTCTGTCCATCTAAAAATGAACAAAATAAGGAGATAAAAGACAAATTTAAGGGAATATTTGCAACATACACGAAGAGATGATATATTAAAAAAAGAAATTGTAAAAATCAATTTAGCAAAATGATTAAACAACCTGGAGAATTCACAGGAGAAATGCGAATAGTAAATACACATATGAAAATGTTTGACTGCCTTATTTATGAAAAGCATATGAGAACAATCTCACGATTGTGCATACCAAACAAGCAATGTTTTAAATATGCAAAATCCTTGCTAATGATGGGAGTGAAGTGGGTATACACACACTCAGGTGTCCCTCAGCGTCCTCAGGGAATTGGTTCCACCACCCCTGTGGTACCAAAATCCACAGATGCTCAAGACCCTGGTATAACACGGTGCGGTGCAGTCTGGTCTCCATATCTGTGGATTCTGTGTCCATGGATACAGAGCGTCGACTGTACTATTCAGCATTCAAGACTTTGTGGGCAACCAGCAGAAAGTATAGCAGTGCTTCCCTGGTAGCTCAGCTGGTAAAAATCTACCTGCAATGCAGAAGGCTCCAGTTTGATTCCTGGGTCAGGAAGATCCCCTGGAGAAGGGATAGGCTACCCATTCCAGTATTCTTAGGCTTCCCTNAGATGACCGGGGGTTTCTCTCTCTCTCTGTCCTCTTTATGGCTTTTGGGTCAGCATTCCCTCATGTCTCAAGGATGTATTTTCCTTTACTTTCTAAATAAAACTAAACTGTAATACAGAGCTGTAACATTGGTCCGTTGCTTCAAATTTTTGTTTGACAGAACCGAGAAAATTACACACTCCCCTGACATGTCTGACTCTTGTGACCCCTTGAACTAGGGTAGCCCCCCATGTTACTCTGTCCATCGGATTTCCCAGGCAAGAGTACTAGAGTAGGTTCATGAATAGCTGGGCAAAAAGAGTTCTCAGAGGAGGAAATTTTTCTTGAGGCTTAGGAGCCACTTGCTAGGTAGTTTTTGTTGAAGAAGAGAACTGAAGAGAAAGTTGGAGATTAAGTTCATGTAAGGATTACAGTGGAAAATGCTTTTCAGGGCCTTTCTCACAAAACTTCCTTGAAAATAATGAAAGAAATAAAGAGATATTTCTTTGTAAACTCTAAATTGTTCTTAAATTATTATTATTAAAAGATTAAGTGATGAATGCAGGGTTTGCAAAATAAAGGAAGTTATATTTGAATATGAATAGAGGAATGAGCTTTACAGAGACAGTGTAATTCTGAAGAAACAGAATAGGGCCAAGTTATACAATCACATAGACAAGGGAATTCACAATCACCTCTTTATCTTTGTGGAAGGATTAGTGGGTTAGTTTGTCAAAGTTGGGAATATGAACAGAAAATTAAGAACTAGCATTCAATTTATACAAGTATTTGGTTTAAAGCACACAACGTTATGTGTTATATTGTTTATGAAAGTTTTAATATTTTGAATGTGGTGTGTGTGTGTGCTAGTCGTTCAGTCGTGTCCAATTCTTTGAGATCCCATGGACTGTAGCTCTCCAGGCTCCTCTGTCCGTGGAATTCTCCAGGCAAGAATACTGGAGTGGGTTGCGATTCCCTTCTCCAGGGGATCTTCCCAAACCAGGGATCTAACCTGAGTCTCCCACATTGCAGGTGGATTCTTTACTGTCTGATATAATTTCAAGTTGGGGATCTATATATTTACAAGCACTATCTAAACTATTCAACTATGTGACACTGCAACTAAATACATATTTAAAACTAACCTGTCTTTATATATCACAAGGAATTTTATTTAGTTATAGAAATTATTTATGAATAGGGAAAAAAATCATCAAACTCTATTTTTCTACTTTTGTGAAAGTAAATAATTTAGGTATCTGCCATTTAAAATCAATGCTCTGTACTCTTTAAAAAGAACCAAAGGTTAAGCTATTTTGCATTTAAATGGCAAGATGTAACTCTTTTACATGATTATGATGCAGCAGCAGAAAAGGTCACTTTAAATAGACTTGATATAAAAAGTAAATATACTCAGATATAATACCTGATTAGAAAATAAATCTTTAAAGTTAAATGTATTGCAAAAACCCCGTCTGTATTATTCAAATTAGAGTTTGTAAAGTGTCCAGGTGTCATGATACCTAAATCTGAAGACTAGTAGTTAAATTTTGGTAGCTTTTTAATTCAAAATTGTCAAATATTTGCCATCAGAAATAGCTCAGAGTGGTGAATCCCATAAATCACTTAAATATATTCTGAGGTTCAGAACCTTATTCACTGACCTCAGGGCAACATGTTTGCACATGAAGTTTTCTATCCTCTATAACAACTAAGGGTGTCATTTAACTTTGGTTTTCATTTTTTTGTTTTTTTGTTTGTTTATTTTTAACAAATATTCAGGTATCAGTCTTCTGTTGAATATTGAATAGTCACAAGTTTTGAGTAGATTTGAGTAGACCATTATTTATCTTTTTGGCAGTCACTTTATTTAAATAATAATGAACAAAGAAAAACATATTTATATGGTAAACACAAACTCAATAGCGGCACAAGTGAATATAAAAAGCAGTATTTGTTTGTTTCTTATGTTTAGAATTTTGAAATATGAAACAAAAAGAAAACGTGTTATGGAAAGTTGCATGAGACGAGAAGACGGAAGCTGATTTTGCACCAGCACTATTGTAAGTCATGTCACATACACAGTTGAATGAGTTAAACGATTTATGGTCCTTAATGCTATTTCCTCACATATTAGGTTTCCAGAAAATCTCCCTATTGACACTTTTGCCCTTTGATGATATAAAATATAAAGTAATAACACATGCTTAAATATATTAAATAACACCTGCAGTAAGTGGTGGCAAGTAAATGGACTTGAAAAAAATTAACTTAAATAATTTAGATTAAAATATACACCTGCTGTTTTCTAAGATGCATTTTTCATACAGTCATTTTTGGTACTGCTGGCCAAAGTTTAGAAAATAGTTATAAGTATCAATTTATTGATCTCTGATCACCCTAAGGCTACTGTAAGGTATGAGCTAGAAAAATTCTGATAAAAAGTCAGTAAGAAAGGAAATATGCATTTTTAGTGCTTGAAAATAAAAATTTCTGAAATTATAATCTTGCATAAGTTTTAAATGATATCATGTATATACTTGCTGAAATGTATTCCAACATATAAAATGTGTTCTAAAATCATCCTCATTTGCAAATTTATCTGTTAAATGAGCCATTTTATATCAGTTGGTCAAGGAAATCCATTTAAATATAGAATTGTGTTGTGTCAAGTTCCATACTTAATACTTTGTTTCTTGATTAAATAGGATATATAATAATAATATTTATAATATATTAAATGCTTATTGAATACATGCCAGCCACCACAATTGTTATTCATTCTTTTTTATTTTAATTTCATGTATGCCATACCAATGACAAATACCATTATTAACATTTCACCAATGGGAAAATTATGTATAAGAACACATATTATGAGGAACCAAAATAAAGATCTGAGCCCAGTACTAATTGAAATGATTACCTTACACTGTCTAATAATAATAATTTTTTAAAAAAGCCCAAACTCAAAGGGCTTCACTGGTAAATTATATCAAATATTTAAAGACTAATCAATACCAATCCTTCCAAATCTCTTCCTGAAAGGAAAGAAAAAATAATCTCTTATACACAGATGTTTTCAGCAATATTATCCATGATAGCCAAAAGGTGGAAAACCCCAAATGTTCATAAACTAATGAGTAAACAATATGCAATTTAAGAAAAAAATGAAATATTGTTTGGCAATAATAATGACTACTGATGAAAATTTGTGATCTTATGCTAAGTGGAAAAAAATTCACCTACAAATGGCCACCTACCATATTAATCCATTTTTATGAACTCTTCAGAATAGACAAATCTATTGAGATTGGGATTAATTTACTTGTTGCCTAGTAGGAGGGAATGGAGACTACTTAATGGAAACAGAGCTTCCTTTTGGGGTGATAAAAATGTTCTAAAATTATGTTGTGATGATGGTCATACATTTGTGTGAATATACAAAAAAAAAAAAAAAAGAAGTCTGCACTATTTAATTGGGGAAGTTTCTTTAAAGTTAATTAGATATCAATATAATTAAACCAAAAGTAAAGCAACCTCTTTTCATAGACAACAAGATTTTGAAAATAGAAATTTTTAATGAATCTAAAGTGTATTAGAACTAATATTTAAATTTAAAGAAAGATAATCACCTTCACTAATTATTAGGAAAATGCAGATTAAAATCCCAATGAGATAATGCTGCATACTTATTATAATGGTTAAAAATATAGGTGAAACCTACTAAATGTTAGAGAGGATGTGGAGCAGTCAATTTTTAATGCATTGCCAGTGGGAATGTTCAGTTCAGTTCAGTTCAGTCATTCAGTCATGTCTGAGTCTTCGCAACCCCATGAACTGCAGCACACCAGGCCTCCCTGTCCATCACCAACGCCTGGAGTCCACCCAAACCCATGTCCATTGAGTCAGTGATGCCATTCAACCATCTCATCTTCTGTCATCCCCTTCTCCTCCTGCCCTCAATCTTTCCCAGCATCAGGGTCTTTACCAATGAGTCAGCTCTTCGCGTCAAGTTACCAAAGTATTGGAGTTTCAGCTTCAACATCAGTCCTTCCAATGAACATCCAGGACTCATCTTTAGGATGGACTGGTTGGGCCTTTTTGCAGTCCAAGGGACTCTCAAAAGTATTCTCCAACACCACATTTCAAAAGCATCAATTCTTTGGTACTTATAGTCCAACTGTCACATCCATACATGACCACTGGAAAAATCATAGGCGTGACTAGATGGACATATGTTGGCAAAGTAATGTCTCTGCTTTTGAATATGTTATCTAGGTTGGTCATAACTTTCCTTCCAAGGAGTAAGCGTCTTTTAAGTTCATGGCTGCAATCACAATCTGCAGTGATTTTGGAGCCCAGAAAAATAAAGTCAGCCACTGTTTCCACTGTTTCTCCATCTATTTCTCATGAAGTGATGGGACCATGATCTTCGTTTTCTGAATGTTGAGCTTTAAGCCAACTTTTTCACTCTCCTCTTTTACTTTCATCAAGAGGCTCTTTACAACTACTTTGGAATATATATTTTTTAATGTTAAATATGTATATACTATAAAATGCTGTCATAGTGTACACACTCAAGGTAAAAGAAAGCTAATGTCCTTAAAATAATTTTCCACAAAGTTTATAGTACTTTGCAAAAGTAAAAAATTGAGAAAAATTAAAATATACATAAACAAATTAATAGATTAAAAGTAATATCTAGGAGGGCAGTCCTAGGATGGCAGAGGAATAGGACATGGAGACCACTTTCTCCCTCACAAATTCGTCAAAAGAACATTTCAACGCTGTGTAAATTCCATAAAACAACTTCTGAATGCTGGCAGAGGACATCAGGCATCCTGAAAAGCAGATCATTGTCTTCAAAAACAGGTAGGAAAAAATATAAAAGATGAAAAAAGAGACAAAGGAGGTAGAGAGGGAGCTCCGTCCAGGAAGGAACTCCTGTGCCAGGAAGGGGATTTTAAGAACAGAGATTTCCAAACAACAGGAAACACTCTCTCTGCCGAGTCTGTGGTGAGCCTTGGAAGCACAGAGGGCAACATAGCAGGAAGGAAAAACAAATAAATAATTAAAACCAACAGATTACAAGCCCAACAGTAACTCCCCCAGCAGAGAAGCAGCGCAGACACCTGCATCCGCCACTAGCAAGTGGGGGCTGGGCAGAGAGGTGCAGGAGGCGTGGGCTGCAGTGCTTTTTAAGTATCGGGCTGGAATGCCCTGCGCGTAACCAGAGCAAACTAATTTGGGCTAGCAAACCAGACTGTGGGATAGCTACCACGCAAAAAGCTCAAACATAAGACACTACCAGGACCATGCACAGAACAAAGACGGAACAGAAATAGCTGGCTGCAGACCATCCCCCTCCGGTGACAGGCAGCCAGAGCTGTAAGGGCTGGAAGGGGGCAATCGCAGCCCCAGAGAGGCATTACCTACCAAAATACAAGCAGGTTCTTTGCTAACTAAGACTTCCGGGGGTTCTGGACAGTCACCATCTGCCTGAGAAGGGACACCAGTGGTACACCCAGAAAACGGAGCAGCAGAGACGGGAAAGGCGATAAGTCGCAGCGACCATGCTCGCCAAACACCTGAGCTATTTGGACCTGGGAGGCCCAACTGAATCTGCGCCTCTGAGGGCTAGCTGAGTGCCGAGCCTGAGAAGCTTAGACTGGGGAGGTGCATGCAGCCTAGGGCCAGCCTCAGACGGTTCCCGGCAGAGCAACATAGAGCCTGAGCTCCGTGAGCAGGGGTAGGCCCAGTGGGGCTGAGACACTATGAGCAAATGCCAGTGTTATTTGTTTGCAGCATCCCTCCCTCCCACAGTGCGACTGAACAAGTGAGCTTAAAAAAATAATAATAATAAGGGTCCACAACCACCCCTCTCCCCGTGTTATGGCAGAAATCATACACTGAAGAGACCAGGAAACAGAAGAAGTTAAACAGGGGGAACCGTCTTGGAAGTGACCCCACATTGCCCACAACACCAGAGAAAGGGCCAGATATATCTTTACTATTTTTACCATCATTCCTTTGTTGTTGTTGTTGTTGTTGTTGATGTTGTTGTGTGATTGTGTTTTCCTCTTTTCCTTCTTTTTTTTAAACTTTTTAAAATTTTTAATTCCTCTATTTCTCCTTTAATTTTAATTTTTATAACCTATTATTTCTTTAAAAAAAAAAGACCCTATTTTTAAAGCAAATGCCATATAGTCTTTTTGTGGTTGTTGTTGCTGTTTTTTAATAATTCTTGTGGCTTTGGTCTTTTTGTTTGTTTTTGTTTTTTTCTTCTTCTTTTTAATATTGTATTTTTGAAAATCCAAACTCTACTATAGATTTTTAATCTTTGCTTTTGATATTTGTTGTCAATTTTGTACATTTAAAAGCCCAATCTTCAGTACCCAGTTTTACCTGAGAGCAAGATTACTGGGCTTGACCACGCTCTCCTCCTTTGGACTCTCCTTTTTCACCACCAGGTGGCCTCTGTCTCTTCCCTCCCCCTTCTCTTCTCTACCCAACTCTGTGCATCTCTGTGCATTCCAGACAGTGGAGAACACTTAGGGAACTGGTTACTGGCTGGATCTGTCTCTCTCCTTTTCATTTCCCTCTTTTATCCTCCTGGCCACTTCTGTCTACTTCCTCCCTCTCCTCTTCCCTGTATAACTCCGTGAACACCTTTGAGCAGTCCAGACTGTGGAGTGCACATAAGGAAGTGATTACTGGCTAGCTTGCTCTCTCCTCTTTTGATCCCATCTCATCTCATTTCAGTCACCTCTAACTACCCCCTCCCTCTTCTCTTCTCCATGTAACTCTGTGAACCTCTCTGGGTGTCTCTTAATGTGGAGAAACTTTCATCTTTAACCTAGATGTTTTATCATCAGTGCTGTATAGATGGAGAAGTCTTGAAGCAACTGTAAAAATAAAACTGAAAACCAGAAGCAGGAGGCTTAAGTCCAAATCCTGAAAACATCAGAGAACTCCTGAAACCAGGGAACATTAATTGACAGGAGCTCATCAAATGCCTCCATACCTACACTGAAACCAAGCACCACCCAAGGGCCAACAAGTTCCAGAACAATACATACCATGCAAGTTCTCCAGCAACACAGGAACACACCCCTGAGCTTCAATATACAGGCAGCTGAGAAAGAATTCCGAATATTGATAGTGAAAATGATCCAAAATCTTGAAATCAAAATGGAATCACAGATAAATAGCCTGGAGACAAGGACTGAGAAGATGCAAGAAAGGTTTAACAAGGACCTAGAAGAAATAAAAAAGAGTCAATATATAATGAATAATGCAATAAATGAGATCAGAAAAATTCTGGAGGCAACAAACAGTAGAATAACTGAGGTAGAAGATAGGATTAGTGAAATAGAAGATAGAATGGTAGAAATAAATGAATCAGAGAGGAAAAAAGAAAAAACAATTAAAAGAAATGAGGACAATCTCAGAGACCTCCAGGACAATATGAAATGCTCCAACATTCGAATTATAGGAGTCCCAGAAGAAGAAGACAAAAAGAAAGACCATGAGAAAATACTTGAGGAGATAATAGTTGAAAACTTTCCTAAAATGGGGAAGGAAATAATCACCCACGTCCAAGAAACCCAGAGTTCCAAACAGGATAAACCCAAGGCGAAACACCCCGACACATATTAATCAAATTAACAAAGATCAAACACAAAGAACAAATATTAAAAGCAGAAAAGGAAAAACAATAAATAAAACATAAGGGGATTCCGATAAGGATAACTGCAGATCTTTCAATCAAAACTCTTCAGGCCAGGAGGGAATGGCAAGACATACTTAAAGTGATGAAAGAAAATAACTTACAGTCCAGATTACTGTACCCAGCAAGGATCTCACTTGAATATGAAGGAGAAATCAAAAGCTTTACAGTCAAGCAAAAGCTGAGAGAATTTAGCACCACCAAACCAGCTCTCCAACAAACACTAACGGATATTCTCTAGACAGGAAACACAAAATGGGTGTATAAACCCGAACCCAAAACAATAAAATAAATGATAATGGGATCATACTTATTAATAATTACCTTAAACGTAAATGGGTTGAATGCCCCAACCAAAAGAAAAAGACTGGCTGAATGGATAAAAAAACAAGATCCCTATATATGCTGCCTATAAGAGACCCACCTCAAAACAAGGGACACATACAGACTGAAAGTGAAGGGCTGGAAAAACATATTCCACTCAAATAGAGACCAAAAGCAGGAGTAGCAATACTCATATCCGATAAAATAGACTTTAAAACAAAGGCTGTGAAAAGAGACAAAGAAGGCCATTCCATAATGATCAAAGGATCAATCCAAGGAGAAGATATAACAATTATAAATATATATGCATCCAACATAGGATCACTGCAATATGTAAGACAAACGCTAACAAGTATGAAAGGAGAAATTAACAAAAACATATATATAGTGGGAGACTTTAATACCCNATTCCATAATGATCAAAGGATCAATCCAAGGAGAAGATATAACAATTATAAATATATATGCATCCAACATAGGATCACTGCAATATGTAAGACAAACGCTAACAAGTATGAAAGGAGAAATTAACAAAAACATATATATAGTGGGAGACTTTAATACCCCATTCAAACCTCTGGACAGATCAACTAAACAGAAAATTAACACAGAAACATGAACTTTAAATGATGCAATAGACCAGTTCAGTTCAGTTCAGTCGCTCAGTCATGTCTGACTCTTTGCGACCCCATGAATTGCAGCACTCCAGNCCTAAAGGAGATCAGTCCTGGGTGTTCTTTGGAAGGACTGATGCTGAAGCTGAAACTCCAATATTTTGGCCACCTCATATGAAGAGTTGACTCATTGGAAAAGACTCTGATGCTGGGAGGGATTGGGGGCAGGAGGAGAAGGGGATGACAGAGGATGAGATGCCTGGATTGCATCATCGACTCGATGGACATGAATTTGAGTAAACTCCGGGAACTGGTTATGGACAAGGAGGCCTGGCATGCTGCAATTCATGGGGTCACAAAGTGTTGGACACAGCTGAGTGACTGAACTGAACTGAATGCTTGTACCAGAAAAGTACATGTTTTTGGTTTAGGTAATGATTATGCTGTAGGTTATAATATAAACTAGAAAACTCATTGGTATCAGTTCTGATAATGTTTCAGCTCTCTGTGTACAACAGGGGAAGACATTTGTATACAAGAAAAAGAAATCATATCTGAAATCCAATAATATCCTGTTTTATTCTTAGAGAGAAATAAACAACCATCACCAGTGTGCTTCCTCTTTCTTCATTTGTGTTGAAAAAATAACAAATGTTGTAAATGAATTCAAGTCATGGTCACTGAGATCAAACTTTCACCACTCTGGACATAAACTTGATTTATCTGTATACTTCTCTGCTACTAACTACTTCTTCCTGCTAAATATTCTTAGAAAATCAATGGGAGATTTGAAATTGCAAAGTGAGACTAAAAGATCTTTTCCTGACATGAGTAATGCCACTAAAAATCAGTTTTATGATATTCAAGTGCTTCTCAAGTGGCAAATCTCAATGATGCTTTCATTATCCATATTTGCCTAAACCCTAAGCCCTGAAATATCATGATTTCTTAATGTTGATAAGACAGCAAGATAATATCTTCAAATGATTGAACTGAGGTCTAAGATTGATAACCAACAGTTTTATTCTTTCTCAACATGTCTTCTATTATTGGTCAAAGAAATGGATGAAGTATTTTAAGTATATTTTAAAATCACTCTAAAGGCCACCACGAATAGTGATGAGATAAATATCAAAAGCCAGAGCAAGAGGAGTGAGTTGGAAACACTAATTCTGTCTGCCAAGTTAAAAGTTTTCAAGACCAGTTTTTGAATGAAATTTGTCTTTTTTTTTTTTTTTTTTTTTTTTGTGCTGGAGACAGGATATAATCTTCAGAACCAAAAGTCAGTGAAAGTTGCTCAGTTGTATCCAACTATGTGTGACCTCCCAGACTGTAGCCCACCAGGCTCCTCTGTCTATGGAATTCTCCAGGCAAGAATACTGGAGTGGGAAGAATGCTAAAGTGACTCTGGTTCTGTTAGTTGAATATATGTAAATATCTGAAACATTCATTCCAATCTGGGATGCCATTTTCAATGACTTCTAATGACATTTAGTAAAGACACATTTAGGAGATGAAACCGACAGTGGAATGTGACCACCCCGTGGTCTTTATAAATCAACCTGAATAGATAACTTTATTGAAGCTTGTAAAATAACACTTTATTTATGTGATATAATTATTATAATAAAAATAGTAATTAACTATTATTTAATAGACTAGCAAAAATGATTTTTTTTAAATCTGGTGATTGGTGGTAGTTAAAAGATGACATTTGAGAAATATTGTTGCAAAGAACATAACCTAGAATTTTTTAATGCCATTACAATGTATAAAGAAATTAACTAGGTGGAGATTTGAGGAAACTGGTTCTAAAAGTATCAGAGTAGTGGAAACTACTATCACATGGATTAGTTTGCTTTTTTAATCAATAAAGCCTGAAAAATGGATGAAATCTAGCTTAGTATTCCCCAAAATGTGTTCCAGGGGACTCTAGTTCTCTGATTTATTAAGTTTGGGAAATTCTACATCATGCTACCCTCAAATGAAGAGTTAAAGTACACATAAAAAGTTTATAGGATCAAATTAATAATCATCACCATTTCATTTAGCCAAAGATTTCCAAAATATAGCTGATTTTTTTTATCACATGTAATAGTTTATTAGTAGAATTGGTGTTCAGTGGAAGATAGTTTAAGAAAAATGGTCTAGATCATTGATTTCCTAATAATGGAATTTAAAAGTGTACAGTTAAAAACAAAACAGATTAGAAAAGCTGTTCTTACAGACAATATGGCAATAATTATTAGGTCATTAAATACTAACATTTGCTATTTGTCAGTCTATGCATCTTCTTAATTCAATCCACCGAATAAATGAGTTGGTATAATAAAACTAAACTACTAATTACAGCATAAATATTCAGCATATTTATTTATATATTTTATATAAAATTTGAAATACAGTGCTTTCCTTTTCATTGATTCTTAAAGTGCAATTACATTCCGTCCTCTAGATTTGGAAGCTTTCAAAAGGGCAGAAAACAACCTTATTAAAATATTAAAATGAAAAACTTATTTCACCTTTATTTTCCATCCCTATAATTAGCAGCTAATCTTATCCACACATAGCTGCAGGCTCAGAACCAGTAAATGCTTCTTGACTGTAGGATTGATTGGGGAACTTTATTTTCTGATAATTACAAGATATAATTACTTTGGAGCTTTCAAAGACCTTTCAGTGATTAGAGAAGCTTTTCTAATTCAGTCATAACATTTGTATTACTAATAAACTTAGAAGTCCTACACTCTAATAGATGACAAATTTGAAAGAAGCACCAATTCTAAAAATGGTACCGCATGCTAGAGGGAAATTATATAAATAGTTAAAATATTCCTTTTTAAGAATCTAACTTCATAATTTTTCTTTTATAAGTACTATTTAATCAAGATATATAATTTCAGTGTTATGGCATCTTTGGGGAATATTGTATCCAAAAATATAGAATAATTAATATGAAAACATTCAAAAATTAAAATGCTTTCTTTCTTGGCAGCATTCAATATCCTGAGACAACCAGAAGAAAACTGTTAGAAAACTGATTTCCAGGATAATTCACACAAGATTCTGTCACTAAAGATTTGAACACCTTAGGAAGGTAGGAGCAGTTTTAATTTTCTATATGACAGTGAATATGACAGTGTTGCTGACTTGTAATCTGAATACAAGAAAAACTAGCATTGGAAAACTCATGCTTAAAACTTGTGGAAAAATAAGTAATTTGATAATATTTCAACTCAGATCTACTTTTCTTTATGCTGGAAGCAGTTTTTTTTTTTTTTTTTAAGTTTTCATTGTCACTGCAACTTAAATGTATATATAAATAACAGTGAGATGGGGTACACTTGTGTAAAGTAAGGTGTGATGAAAAGCAATTCACTTTTAGAAGCTGGAATATATGCTAGTTTCTTATAGAAACATGAGATTTAAAAAATGTTATGCATATTTTATTACCACTCCACGAACATGTATAACTAGAGTATGCTTGCATGTACAAAAACCTCAGCCAAATCGTACAGAAGAATTCTGCCTGAGAGACAGTCAGATACTTTAGATTAAAAAAAAAATAGAATTTGTACAAATACATTAAAGAATTCCTCAAGTTACCCTCAGAGAACAAGAACTTTTACTATATTATTAGACATTGTGTGTTACATACTTCCTATGATTCATCTTGCATTTTATTAACTGAAACATACAAGTGTAAATCTATACCAAAGCTTCTATAGGACAGAAATTAGTTTGAGAATTAGGTATCTTCAACAATGCTTCGTAGAAAGACCTTTGGGCCTGAATTCCTAATCACTAAGATTTTGCTCTCCTTTTACTCACCTAGGAGTTATGTGACCTTATTATCAACACATACTAACTTCACAATTGATGTGAAGTATTATTAATATTTCAGAAAGATATGTTATCTGTACTCTTCATAAGAATTGTCAATATTACAAATCCTCCTCACTTTATAGATAGTGAAATTGAAGTTCAAGTTTAAATACTTGTCCAAGATCACAAAACCAGTGTATGGCAGAAGCCAGGATTCAAATGTGGTAGTGGTGGTGGTGGTTGGGACACCATAGACTATAGCCTGCCAGGCTCCTCTATCCATGGGCTTTCCCAGCCAAGAATACTGGAGTGAGTTGGCCATTTCCTCCTGCAGAGGATCTTCCTGACCTAGGGATCAAACCCTGGTCTCCTGTGTTGCAGGCAGACTCTTTACCAAATGAGCTACCAAGAAACCCCTGACTCAAATGTATGTTTAACTAATGCTAAAGGCTGAAGAATCAATCCATAACCATCAGATTTATTCATTAACTTGTTTAAACTGACAAAATTTCTTAATCCCTCTGATTTATAACATTAAATTTTTTAACTCTTTGAATTTGAATGTCTTTATGTACTAAAGGTTGTGGTCCATGTGATTAATAAGTGAGAAACAGATTTAAGGGGCTAGATCTGACAGACAGAGTGCCTGATGAACTATGGACAGAAGTTCATGACCGTATACAGGAGACATGGATCAAGAAGATCCCCAAGAAAAAGAAATGCAAAAAAGCAAAATGGATGTCTGAGGGGGCCTTACAAATAGCTGTGAAAAGAAAAGAAGTGAAAAGCAAAGGAGAAAAGGAAAGATATACCCATATAAATGCAGAGTTCCAAAGAAGAGCAAGAAAGCCTTCCTCAGTGATCAGTGCAAAGAAATAGAGGAAAACAATAGAATGGGAAAGACTAGAGATTTCTTAAGAAAATTAGAGATAACAAGGGAACATTTCATGCAAGTTCAGTTCAGTTCAGTCGCTCAGTCGTGTCCGACTCTTTGCGACACCATGAATCACAACACGCCAGGCCTTCCTGTCCATCACCAACTCCCAGAGTTCGTTCAAACTCATGTCCATCGAGTAGGCGATGCCATCCAGCCGTCTCATCCTCCATCGTCCCCTTCTCCTCCTGCCCCCAGTCCCTCCAAGCATCAGGGTCTTTTCCAATGAATCAACACTTTTCATGAGGTGGCCAAAGTATTGGAGTTGCAGCTTCAGCATCAGTCCTTCCAAAGAATACCCAGGAGGGATCTCCTTTAGGATGCACTGGTTGGATCTCCTTGCAGTCCAAGGGACTCTCAAGAGTCGTCTCCAACACCACAGTTCAAAAGCATCAATTCTTTGGCACTCAGCCTTCTTCACAGTCCAACTCTCACATCCATACATGACTACTGGAAAACCCATAGCCTTGACCAGACATACCTTTGTTGGCAAGGTAATATCTCTGCTTTTCAATATGCTACCTAAGTTGGTCATAACTTTCCTTCCAAGGAGTAAGCTTCTTTTAATTTCATGACTGCAATTACCATCTGCAGTGATTTTTGGAGCCCCCCAAAATAAAGTATGACACTGTTTTCACTGTTTCCCCATCTATTTCCCATGAAGTGATGGGACCAGATGCCATGTTCCTAGCTTTCTGAATGTTGAGCTTTAAGCCAACTTTTTTCACTCTCCTCTTTCACTTCCATCAAGAGGCTTTTTAGTTCCTCTTCACTTTCTGCCATAAAGGTGGTGTCATCTGCATATCTGAGGTTATTGATATTTCTCCCAGCAATCGTGATTCCAGCTTATGCTTCTTCCAGCCCAGCGTTTCTNCAAGAACTGCAGCACACAGGCCTCCCTGTCTATCACCAACTCCCAGAGTTTACCCAAGCTCATGTCCTTGAATTGGTGATGCCACCCAATCATCTTATCCTCTGTCATCCCCTTCTCCTCCTGCCTTCAATCTTTCCCAGCATCAGGATCTTTTCAAATAAGTCAGTTCTTCACATCAGGTGGCCAAATTACTGGAGTTTCAGCTTCAACATCAGTCCTTCCAATGAACAGCCAGGACTGATCTCCTTTAGGATGGACTGGTTGGATATCCCTGCAGTCCAAGGGACTCTCAAGAGTCTTCTCTAACACCACAGTTCAAAATCATCAAATCTTTGGCACTCAGCTTTCTTTGACTACTGGAATAACCATAGCATTTACTAGACAGACCTTTATTGACAAAGTAATATCTCTGCTTTTGAATATGCTATCTAGATTGGTCATAACTTTCCTTCCAAGATGTAAGCATCTTTTAATTTCATGGCTGCAGTCACCATCTGCAGTGATTTTGGAGCCCCCAGAAAATAAAGTCTGACACCGTTTCCACTCTTTTCCCATCTGTTTCCCATGAAGTGATGAGACCGGATGGCATGATCTTACTTTTCTGAATGTTGAGCTTTAAGCCAACTTTTTCACTCTCCACTTTTACTTTCATCAAGAGGCTTTTTAGTTCCTCTTCATTTTCTGCCATAAGGGTGGTGTCATCTGCATATCTAAGGTTACTGATATTTCTCCTGGCACTCTTTATTCCAACTTGTTCTTCATCCAGCCCCACGTTTCTCATGATGTCCTCTGCATGTAAGTTAAATATTTTGTATTTCATTGTAAATATTTCCCCTCTATCTAAAAGGCAGTGCTCTCATCATACAACTATATCAAAACATAAAGGAAACACACATTTTCTTCAAAAATTCAGAATTCAGTTCCTTGTGGAATTATTTCCTAGTCTCTAGAAAAATCAATTATATTAACTAATAATCAGTGATGCTTACATTATGTTCCCTACTTGGAAAACATGCTATCTTCCCCCCAGGTTCTCACATTATAAAAGTTATCTATTTTTGCAAATCAATATTTAAATCAATACATATTTAGCATAGTACATTGTGGCTGCTGAATATAGAGGCAGAGAATGAGTACACATTTTATTAAATATTCTAAATAAATACTTTAGAATGTTTCAAATGGTTTCAGAAAATGTAATTAATGTGTTTAATATCACATTCATAGATAGTAACAGATGGGTATCAAACTATGGATCTAGAACTGATACAATTTTCCTTCCAATAAAACCTGAGAACTTTACAGTTCAATTAATAACATTTCTACACAATTGCACAGATTTTTTCTAGAGAAGAAAATGATGCCTAACAAAATAGCATCATAAGATATTTAACTAAAGTGCAAATATTTTATTTTGAAATGGTTTATATGTAAATAATGCCATTGAAAAACCAAAACAAAACAATTAACGTCAATATTATTATTTTTTAAATTGATTATAAACATCTGAATTTATTTTCTAATGCAATAAATATTATGGGTAAAAGTCATACAGTTTATCCTAAAGGAAGCCAGTATATATGTACATTTTTTTCCTTCATAGTCTTAAATATAAATAACATTCCCAAGCTTTTAATCCTTTTAAATATGTAAAAGTATAATAATGGATTGGAAATTATAAGGTAACAAGGTAGAATGAAATATGAGAAATTATGTTAAATCTTATTTAAAATATTGTTTTCTTCTTAAATAATCTAAATTGCTTCAGTAATATTCTCTAACTATAAATCTCACTTTCTGAAGAAAAATTATGTAGGAGTGTTAGTAGATATCTGTGGCAAAACATGAATAATTCACCAAAGAGCACTAAGAAGAATTCCCTTTGCTATACAACAGGTTCTCATTAGTCATCTGTTTTATCCATAGTAATGCATATGTGTGAGTGTGCTCAGTTCCATAAATCCTGTCTGATTCTTTAAGACCCCATGGTATAGCCTGCCAGGCTGCTCTGTCCATGGGATTCTCCAGGCAAGAATACTGGAATAGGTTGCCATTCACTTCAGGGCACCTTCCTGACCTAGGGATCAAATCCATGTCTCCTGCATTGGCAGGTGGATTCTTTACCAACTGAGCTGCCAGGGAAGCTATGTCACTGAAAAGAAGAGGATATATGTATATGTATAACTGATTCACTTTGTTGTACAGTAAAAGCTAATGCAACATTGTATAGCAACTATACTACAAAAAATTAATCTAAGAAGACAAAAAATTATAAGTCAATTTAGAGGTCAACATATTTAAAAAGAGAAAAAAAAAATAATTTTGAATATCTTAGACCCATATTTTAAAATTCTACTCAGGAATTGAATTTAACATTGTTTCAAGCAATATTTTTTACTTCACACAGTTCAGTTCAGTTCATTTGTTCAGAAGTGTCTGACTCTTCACAACCACATGGACTGCAGCATGCCAGGCCTCCCTGTAAATCACCAACTCCTGGAGTTCACTCAGATTCCTGTCCTTTGAGTAGGTGATGCCAATCATCTCATCCTCTGTAGTACCCTTCTCCTACCGCCTTCAATTTTTCACAGAATCAGTTCGGTTGAGTTCAGTTGCTCAGTCGTGCCCAACTCTTTGCGATCCCATGAATTGCAGCACACCAGGCCTCCCTGTCCATCAACTCCCGGAGTTCACTCAGACTCATGTCCATTGAGTCAGTGATGCCATCCAGCCATCTCATCCTCGGTCGTCCCCTTCTCCTCCTGCCCCCAATCCCTCCCAGCATCAGAGTCTTTTCCAATGAGTCCACTTTTCTCATGAGGTGGCCAAAGTACTGGAGTTTCAGCTTTAGCGTCATTCCTTCCAAAGAACACTGATCTCCAGGACTGATCTCCTTTAGAATGAACTGGTTGGATCCCCTTGCAGCCCAAGGGACTCTCAGGAGTCTTCTCCAACACCACAGTTCAAAAGCATCAATTATTCAGCGCTCAGCTTTCTTCACAGTCCAACACTCACATTTGAACATGACTACTGGAAAAATCATAACCATGACTAGATGGACCTTTGTTGGCAAAGTAATGTCTCTGCTTTTGAATATGCTATCTAGGTTGGTCATAATTTTCCTTCCAAGGAGTAAGTGTCTTTTAATTTGATGGCTGCAGTCACCATCTGCAGTGATTTTGGAGACCAAAAAATAAAGTCTGACACTGTTTCCCCATCTATTTGCCATGAAGTGATGGGACCAGATGCCATGATCTTCATCTTTTGAATGTTTAGCTTTAAGCCAACTTTTTAATTCTCCTCTTGCACTTTCATCAAAAGACTCCTTAGTTCTTGTTCATTTCTGCCATAAGGGTGGTGTCATCTGCATATCTGAGGTTACTGATATTTCTCCCTCAAATCTTGATTTCAGCTTGTATTTCATCCAGCCCGGCATTTCTCATGATGTACTCTGCATATAAGTTAAATAAGCAGTGTGATAAAATATAGCCTTGATATACTCCATTTCCTGTTAGGAACCAGTCTGTTGTTCCATGTCCAGTTCTAGCTGTTGCTTCCTGACCTGCATACAGATTTCTCAAGAGGCAGGTCAGGTGGTCTGGCATTCTCATCTTTTTCAGAATTTTCCACAATTTATTATGATCCACACAGTCAAAGGCTTTGGCATAGTCAATAAAGCAGAAATACATGTTTTTCTGGAACTCTCTTGCTTTTTCCATAATCTAGCAGATGTTGCCAAATTGATCTCTGGTTCCTCTGCCTTATCTAAAACTAGCTTGAACATCTGAAAGTTCATGGTTAACATACTACTGAAGCCTGTTTTGGAGAATCCTGAGCTTTACTTTACTAGTGTGTGAGATGAGTGCAATTGTGCGGCAGTTGGAGCAGTCTTTGACATTGCCTTTCTTTGGGATTGGAATGAAAACTGACCTTTTCCAGTCCTGTAGCCACTGCGGAGTTTTCCAAATTTGCCTGCACATCATCTTTTAGGATTTGAAATAGCTCAACTGGAATTCCATCACCTCCACTAGCTTTGTTTGTAATGATGCTTCCTAAGGCCCACTTGACTTCACATTCCGGGATGTCTGGCTCTAGGTGAGTGATCACACCATCGTGATTATCTGGGTCATGAAGATATTTTCTGTATAGTTCTGTGTATTCTTGCCACCTCTTCTTAATATCTTCTGCTTCTATTAGGTCCATACCAAAGATATTAGCCTATCTTTACATGAAATATTCCCCTGGTATCTCTAATTTTCTTGAAGAGATCTCTAGTCCTTCCCATTCTATTGTTTTCCTCTATTTCTTTACACTGATCACTGAGGGAGGCTTTCTTATCTCTCCTTGCTGTTCTTTGAAACTCTGCATTCAAATGGCTATATCCTTCCTTTTCTCCTTTGTTTTTCACTTCTTTTCACCACATTTGTAAGGCCTCCTTGTTCAGTAAAAGACTAGGACACCAAAAATGTGTCTAACAGGCTTTTTAATGGCAAAGCACTCCAGGGAGTGGTCCCTAGACCTGAACGAGGCAGGGAGAGGAAGTCCATGCCCGGACCGTGTTGGGGGTGTTTTATCTGTTCGTTGTGAGCGATGGTCAGGCTAGATGGATAGGGGTTCAGAATGGTCACCGGGCCGAGGCATCGCAGGCTGTCAGGTCCTTCTACGTGGCTGGTGTGGGGCAGCTTTAGCTGGTGAAGTGTGCTGTCATTGGTCCCCAGGATCTGGGAGGCTCCTTCTGTTATGGGCTTCCCCTGCCGGTGGGAGGGAGAGGAGAGGCCACCCATCATGGCCCCCGGGGTCCGGCCTTACACTCCTCAGACAGCCATTTTGCTTTTTTGCATTTCTTTTTCTTGGGGGTGGTCTTACTCCTTCTCTCCTGTACAATGTCATGAACCTCCATCCATAGTTCATCAGGTTCTTTGTCGATTAGATCTAATCCCTTAAATCTATTTCTCACTTCCACTGTATAATTGTAAGGGATTTGACTTAGGTCATAACTGAATGGTCTAGTTGTTTTCCCTACTTTTTTCAGTCTAATTCTGAATTTGGGAATAAGGAATTCATGATCTGAGCCATAGTCAGCTCCTGGTCTTGTTTTTGCTGACTGTATAAAGCTTCTCCATTTTTGGCTGCAAAGAATATAATCAATCTGATTTCAGTGTTGGCCATCTGGTGATGTCCATGTGTTAGAGTCTTCTCTTATGTTGTTGGAAGAGGGTGTTTGCTATGACCTGTGAGTTCTCTTGGCAAAACTCTATTAGCCTTTGCCCTGCTTCATTCTGTACTCCAAGGCCAAATTTACCTGTTACTCCAGGTGTTTCTTGACTTCCTACTTTTGCATTCCAGTCTCCTATCATGAAAAGAACATCTTTTATGGATGTTAGTTTTAGAAGGTCTTGTAGGTCTTCATAGAACCATTCAACTTCAGCTTCTTCAGCATTACTGTTTGGGGCTTAGACTTGTGTTACTATGATATTGAATGGTTTGCCTTGAAAACAAACAGAGATTCCTCGTGATTTTGAGATTGCATCCAAGTATTGCTTTTCAGACTCTTTTGTTTACTATGAAGGCTACTATTTCTTCTAAGGGATTCTTGCCCACAGTATAGATATACTGGGCATCTAAGTTAAATTCACCCATTGCAGTCCATTTTAGTTCGTTCACTGGTTCCTAAAATGTTGATATTCACTCTTGCCATCTCCTGTTTGACCACGTCTAGTTTGTCTTGATTCATGGACCTAACATTCCAAGTTCCTGTGCAATATTGCTCTTTAGGGCATTGGACCTTGCTTCTATCACCAGTCACACCCACAACTGGATGTTGGTTTTGCTTTGGCTCTGTCTCTTCATTCTTTCTGTAGTTATCTCTCCAATGATCTCCAGTAGCATATTGGGCACCTACCGACCTGGGGAGTCCATCTTTCAGTGTCCTATTTTTTTGCCTTTTCATAGTTTTCACACAATGAAGACTATAATTCAAGTTTGGGAAAGTTGTAACTTCACACAATGAAGACTATAATCGTTTTCTGAAGTTAGTTCAGAAAAGTTGTTCTTATAACCTGATCCAAATAATATTTATATATCAATTCATATGCATGCAATTTCCACTTCAAAGTTACCTAAGGGTAAACATGTATCACATGCACAGGCACAGGCACTTCAAAGGGTAAAAGCTACTAAATTCAGTTTAAATCAAGTTGATTCAATATCAAGTTATCTTTCCACTATAAATAAGTATATTTGACTACACAAAGTAGTAAGTATGTTTAAACTACACAAAAACTTAACAAGTGAAAATGTTTTGTCTTAGATCATTCCTGAATTAAATATTCTTCATCTTTCAGTGAAAATAGGCTAATGCTATGTGTGTGTCTTATGTGTGACTGTAATTGTATCTTTATGAATCAATGTACATTTTTGAAGAATTTTGTGAGCAGCATAATCAGACAAGGCAGATAGAGAAGCAGGAAGATAATAAAGTCTTGAAAACAGTGAATTTTAAATGACATTTGAACTAAAAGTACAAATTATATCTGATATTCATATTCATGGACTAATAGTTGAAAAAACTATGTTAATAGAAGTTATCCCTGTAGGAGAAAGCATATAATGATCAAAGAAAGCTCTGACAAATAACTTATGGGTCATCAAATTTTGTTTGGTTGGTGAACAGATGATAACTAGAGAAGTGTATTTAGGATGATCCAAAATGAAGATGATATAAAATTAAGATAAATAGGTACCTTTTGAAGAAATATATAAATTTTGTTATATTTTGCTATATGATGTTTTTGTGATAATCATATGTCTCTTCTAACAAAACAAAGGAACATAAAATACAGAATAAAACTCTCCTTATACTGTTATCTAAAGACTAGAAAACTCCATACGTTAATCGGTGGTATTTCTAAACCTATATCATTGATTGAAAGCAGATGTAAGAGGACATTCTTTTAGCATGCTAATAGCTGAAGCTATACAGGATTGATGATTCTAATATAGCACGCTGCTGAAAAAGAAATCTTGATTTGCTTATCCAGTTAATCATAAGAACTCATGTTTAAAAAATAAGATATGTCAGTCCAGTAGTTCACAATAAATGGCTGCCTGCTGGGCACTACAAAATTTATTTCAATTTATTATATATATTCAAGTGTGAATACAGCTGATCTTATACCACAACTCTTAATTTTGAACACAAGACCTCAAATGTTTATTTTTCACTGAGCTCACCAATTATGTAGCCAGGCTTCCCTGGTGACTCGGCTGGTAAAGAATCTGCCTGCAATGCAGGAGACCTGGGTTTGATCCCTGGATTGGGAGGAATCCCTTCGAGAAGAGAACAGCTAACCACTCCGGTATTCTGGCCTGGAGAACTCCATAGACTATTCCATGGGGTTGCAAGGAGTCAGACACGACTGAGAGACTTTTACTTTCACAATTTAATAAATCATACATCCTAACTCTATAAATTGATAAAAACAGAAAATGCCAACACAACAAAAGAAAGGTTATATTATTAGATATATGTGCCCACTTCTCTTTTTGAAACCTATACTTCCCAAAAATAAATCAACAGTAGAGACGTTTGTGAAATCCAACTCAAGGGCAGAGAGGAACAGATAAATTAAAATAGAATCATACAATACCTGAAGTTCTCTCTCACCCAGATATCAGGAAGGGTCTTCATAAAATCTTTGCAAAACATTCAAGAATTGGTCCTGAGACAGATGAAATCTTAGTTCTCCTTCAGTTTTGGAAAATGGTCCCTAGCCATAGGCAAATAATTTATAATAATAGCAAAAACAAGAATAAGAAATAACCCCATTTTCATACTGCCAACGTGTCATTGAAAAATATGAGAGTAACTTAGAACAAAAGCAGAAGATACTTAGAAAAAAATAATGGCTTTATAGACAAAACAGTTTGATGTTCCTACACAACAGAAAGGGTCTCTTTAAAATGACATTTGTAGATATAATGTGTTTTTTAAAAAAGATATTGGGGAAAAAAATAATTGTTCTGTGTTAACTGAGAAACTGATGGAGAGAAAAGAAGAAAAAAAAAAAAAGCAGTGGATAGGCAATAAATGTGTTTCCCATAGAAAACAACTTCTCATCCTCTTAAATTCCCAAGAAATTTCCCTATATACTAGAAAAGGCTTGATGTTTTGATTGATAAAGTGCTAAAATATCAATCTTAAATTCTACTACAGTTACTAAAAACCACCCTATTGTGTCAAAAGACTGCTCAGGTAGAATTAATCATCTGTCCTTCAGTTTGAGTTGAATAATGAAAGAATTGGAAATTGAGACCACATAAGTGATTTAAATGTTAAAATTAGGGCATAGGGATATCTATGCCAACTGCTCGACAATTATTTGTTTCAGGAGTTTTTTTCTTTGTGGGATCAGGAAGAGAAAGCTGTGTAATAAAACAACAACCACAACAAAAACTTTGTTAAGAAAGTTTTAAAAATGCAAACCGATTTTGTATCAAAAATATCAGCTTTCTTGCTTAAGCAAAAGGTCATTTTCGTATTAAAATTCATTTTCCAAACTCAGTTCAAATTTTTTGCCAAAGGGCTTCCAAGGTGGCACAATGGTAAAGAATCTCTTTGCCAAGACTCGGGCTCCATCCCTCGGTTGGGAAGATTTCCTGGAGGAGGAAATGGCAACCCACTCCAGTATTCTTGATTGGAAAATTCCATGGACAAAGGAGCCTGGTGGGTGGACTACAAACCACGAGGTTAGAGTCAGATGCAATTGAGCAACTGAGTACACACATATACAAAACCTAATTTACCATTTCACAAACTAGAGCTTGGCTCATGTGTTCATTTGTTCTTTTTCAATAAAATATTTAGAGGTACCTGGAGAACCTATACTTTAGTATACTGGTGGCTGATTGCAGATCTTAAGGGGTTCCATCTAACTCTTCTACCCAAGTTTTGTTGTTGAAAAATGCATATACAGAAGTAGCCAAGATGGCAGAGTAGGAAGACCCTAACCTCACCTCCTCCCATGAGCACACCAAAACTGTAACTATTTACATAACAACTGCCAACTAGAATGGCCTACACACTAGTAGAAAAGATCTAAACTAAAGATACAAAAAGGAAACATTCCCACATGAGACAGGTAAGAGGAAACATAGTATACTCAAGACTCATACCCTCAGGTTGGTGAACCCTAAAAGAGAGATAATTACACTCCCAGAGATTCTCCCCAAGGGAGAAAGGGGACCAAGTCCAACATCAGGCTACTCCCACTCAGGGGTCATGCACTGGGAACACAAGCCCTCAGATGTAGAGCTTTCAAGACCAGTGGGGTCTTACTTTTGGGAGACCCAGAGAACTGAGGAGAATAGAGATTCCACTCTTAATGGGTTCATACAAAATTTGACATAATCCAGGACACAAGACAGAGGCAATAATTTGAAAGAATCCTGGGCAAATCTACCTTCTGATCTCAGAGAATCTCCCGGAGATACAGAAGGCAACTGGAGCTCACCTGGGGGACAAAGACACTGACAGGAGGCATTTGGGGAAGCTTGCTCTATCATCTGGACACTGGTGGTGGCAAGAACCATTTTGGAATCCTCTCTCTAGCTTATTAGCACTAAGAGCCAGCTGTGAAGAAGTAGTCATTTGAAAGGACCGTGGGTCAGAGCAACTGGCTGATCATGGAGAGCCTCCCAGAGACAGAGAAAAACACCATATTATGTCATACAAACTTATAGTTAGATAAGTGATAATGTTCAACATCATTAATACAATTAATATTGCTGTAAGTTATTTATGAAAGTTGTTAAATCTAAAAGTTCTCATAACAAGGAGAAACATTTTTTTTCTTTTGTATCTATATGAGATAATGTTCACAATACAGTGGTGATTATTTCATGATATATGTAAGTCAAATCATATGCTTATGCACCTTAAGCTTATGCAGTTCTGCGTGTCAACTGTATTGCAGTAAAACTGGAAGAAAAAAACAGTATTATGATTACAGATAATATGTAATGTAATAAAGAGAAAGTTTCATTGCAACTAATTCTCATAAACCTATATATTCTACCAATTTAAATTAGTACTTGAGACTCACAGCTTCCTCAGAGAGTTAGGAACTAGTGCATCAGAACATTTTAAGTATTGATAGTATGTAGAGTGAATAGCTTAATTACATAATGAAAGTAACAAAGCAATTAATCACTTAATCTAATGTCATACCTTTAAACAACTAGCTATCCAAATACCCAAGACTTCATTTGGAATATAAATCACTCTGAAATGTATCCAGAAATAATAAGAAATAGTTGAGGTAGAGAAAAGATAGTGATTGCCAGAAAAAATATTTTGATGATAGGAATTAAGTAATTTTACTGAAAATGATGACCTGATAACTTGTCTCTGAAATCTAGCTCCCTGGTAGGTCCATTTCATCACTGGCAGAGAACTAAGAATTTATGTTTCTTATATTCAAGCTATCAATATCTACCTTAAGGCATACAGATACCCGACTCTTCTGACTACTTCTTTGATAAAAACAAGTAGGAAACAATGCTGCTCATATACTGCCATTGTTATCTAGTTGCTCAGTTGTGTCCAACTCTTCATGATCCCATGGACTGTTGCTCATCAGGCTCCTCTGTCCATGGGATCTTCCAGGCAAGAATACTGGAGTGGGTTGCCATTTCCTTCTCCATATACTGCCATAGTTTAGTCTAAATATGAAAGTCAGAGCAGGGTGAAGAGTGAATTGTCAAACTTACCACAGCAGGAATTTCAGCTAATGAGTTCCCACATTTAAGGCTAAATTTTGAAAGGAATCATTGACCTCTTTAGAATTTATCCATGGGGATGTGTTTAAACATAGTTATAGTTTTATCTTAAAACTATTGCTCTTCATAGTATGTTGTTGATTTCATCTTAAAATTAAGGACTGATCTGCTTTCTGTCACTGTAATGTTTTCTACAGTTTCCTACAATGGTATTCCTACAGTATATAGCCTTTACTACCTGAATCTTTGTCATTTCATAGATTGCCTTTGAGATTCATGTGTATTGTTGGATTTATCACTCCTTTGAACTGTTTGATGTTACTCTATTTAATGTATATAGAAAGGTTTTGTTTATCTAATATTTTAAAATGTGCAGCTACTTGAATGAAATCAAAATAGATCAGTGCCATTTTCCCAACAACATCTATTCACTTTCTGTCTCTGTGTCACATTTTGGCAATTCCTGCCATATTTGAAACTTTTTCATCTTTATTATATGTATTATGGTGATCTGTTATCAGTGATTTTTAGCATCATTCTTGTAAATAACACAAAACTAACTCTTCAAATCCATTTTTCATTGTTTACTACTTTTCACTTTTTGTTTGCCTGTTTTTAAATTTTTATTTTTAATTTAGGCTCTTCTGATATATATTTTTAATTATTTATATGAAATAGTTATAAAGCCCTTATTTTCTAATACAAATGTTTAACAATATGAATATCTCTATAACTTTGTTGACACTTGATATTTTTTACATCTGCTGTGCTTACTTTTATTGTCTACAAAATAATTGACTGCATTACTTATTGACCTGATATATGTTTTTATCTTTTAGAAAATATTTGCTTATAAATTCTGTTTAATTTTATTATAATGAGAGAATATGCCTCATGTAATTATTGTTGTTTGAAATGGTGGGTCATTTACTAGTTTAAATTTTTCTCAGAATTCTTTCACTAATTGTATAAAAACTTACTATTGACACACCACAGACAGTTTTGATGACTATATTTTCTTTTCCATCTTACTTTTAAAAATTCTGGTCATTATTATCTCTTATTAGAATGTGTCAATAAGCATATGTCCTTACCTCAGGTCTTAATACCTTTAAGTCATGTTCTATACCTTAAATAAATAGGCATTTTAATATCAGTAAGATGAAATAGTTCAATGTACCTCATAAAGGCAGTAAAGTGACTTTTTATCAAGCAATATTTTTTTAAAATAAAACAATATACAAGGAATTTAATGTAACCCAGTAATATACTTCATATTAGCATTCATTCTCAATATTAAAACATGTGGCATTACTAATACAGTCTTCAGATGTACATCATAGTCACTTAATTAATCTGTCATATCTTACTAGAATCTTCTTTCAAAAACTGAGTTGTTCCTAGTAGGAAATATGATATTGATTATACAGTGATAAACCAGTTGTAATGGGTTAATTGATGACCGCACCGTCCTCCCCCCCCCCTCGCCAAAAGACATCCATCTCCTAATCCCTGGAAACAGTGAATGTTAACTTACTGGATAAAAGAATATTGACAGAAAAGGAGAGATCATCCTGGATTATCCAGTGAGCCCTAGATTCAATGTCAAGTCAGATGTCTTGACATTCAATGGCAATGTCCTATCAGAGACACAGGGAAGATAGACGAACAGAGGAGGAGGAGACAGCATGACTACAAAATCGGAGGCTGGAGTGATTTAAGTACATTCCCAGGAACTCTGACAGCCTACAAAAACCAGACAGGCAAGGAACGGGATCTCTTCTAGAATCTTTGAAGGAATTGAGGCCCTGTCAACATCTTGATTTCAGATTCTTTCCCTTCAGAACAGTAATAGAATAAATATCTGTTATTTTCAGCCACTTCATTATAGCAGCCATAGGAAACTAATACAACAGTATTTAAAAGGTTTGCCTTTTTCAGCCTTATGCTAAAGGCATTTAATATTGGTGCCTGTATGATTAAGGAGGAATTATAGTCTCAACTTAAAAGTTGTCTAACCCATCCCCTCCTCATCCCAGTGCTCCCCCTCCAATCATCTTGTTTTGATTTTTGGGTAAACCTTAAAGTGTGTGTTAGTCTAAGAACTGTGAAGTGACAGGTCATAACAGTCCTGACATGTAAGGACATTAATAGCTTCACTTGAATTTAAACCAGCTCTAGGTAGGAAAAAAAATCTTGTCTCCTCATTTGCTTTTTCAGTGGGGTAGCACATCCCATATTTTAGAACAAGTAGGAGTGCCTTGCTTAAATAAAAATAGCATTTAATGTATAATTGTGTGAAAGGTTTATGGGTAAAGCTGTATTTCTGTCACATTGTGGCAGTACCTTCTGCTTTAATATTAAACAGCTTGTTATTGAAATACTGGATCAAATTGGCTGGCTTCAAACTGTAGTCATTAATAAACTAACTTTTTGTGCACCTGTGTAGGACAATCAAAGTTCTGTATAGTTTCTTTGCCTTGTTCCTCTTCTCAGGGTGACAACTGTCACGTGGTTACCAGAAGATGCAGTTCTAGTTCTTAAAGTTGAAGTAGTCCAGATTTCTGAGAGGTGGTATCTGAAAGAGAGATTATGCCTTCTCTCACTTAAAACATAACCATCTTTGAATACCAGCTAAGATGAAATCGCTGTACTGTAAGTAGTCAATAAATGAAGACTTGTTTCAGGCAAAAATAAATAAATAAAATAAAAGGTGATTTTTTTTCAAGATTAGTTATTTTTAAACAATATGAATGATAAGGCCTGCAAAGAGATCTCCTTTTAAACAAATAGGTTATAATTTGTATTTAGTAAGTTATAAATAGTTGTATGTTTTATGTGCTACCACAAATTTGAAGTAAAGTCATAGTCAAATCAATCCATATTATGTTATAACAATAAACACTTGACAAGTTAATAAAATAAATTACAAAAGATGAAATAAAATAAACTTCCTTTAATAAATAGGATTTTATTTATCACACAAAATACTGTGTTTCTTTTTCAGAAATATTTTGGCAAGTAATAGTGAGGATTGAATTTGGAATTTGCAGAATAAGACAACTTAATATAGTCATATAGTGAGATATCCTAGCTGATAGTTATGTATTTTCATACCCCCTTACATGTTGCAAGTGTTAATCCAGACATCCTCTTATACTTTCAATGCCAGTACTACAACTTGTCACATAAATAACTGTAATTAAGCATTCTCTCTAGTTGCTGATTAAAGTATGCTGATGAACATTCCCACTGGATTTAAGAGCCTCTCTCATAACATCTACAGTAATCATCACATATTATAATGTCTTTTTTGCTGAAGACTTCTTAAATAATCTAAAATTTAAATTGAACAAGTCTTTGATTATTGCAATCTAAAGTTCAACAGGCGCTTAATCAGAAAGGTGTAAGTATCATATCATTGACATCTACTCAGCAATAGGATAATATATATCCAGGGAAATAAATACTTAAACCCTTTGGTCATTGATTCGTGTCACTTTAAAAATTAACATCAACATATAAAGCAGAAATTTTTTCTTAAAAAGGAGCAGCCTAACAAGAGGTGGTATTTTTAAACTGAGCATTTACAACATTCAAATGATCCTTTTCTGAAGACTTTAAGATGCACATACTTAATATGCAGACTACTAAAATTCAAATCAAGTAGAAGTTCAAAAAACACATATTAAAATTATTATTTAATTAGGTACATATTATTCATAAATAAAGAAGAAGAATGATATACTAATTCAAGTTCAGATTTTTGGGGAGAAGAAACTGTTCCATGAGCTCCATGATTTGTAATGTGGTTTAAGCACACACACACACACACACACACACACACAGTCATCACTATAAAAAGCATATGATCCTCTACCACTTAGGATCCAGAGTATAGGAATTATATTCTGTACTATATGTGTATATATATATATATATATATATACACACACTCTATACACTCTCTATAGAGAGAGTATATATCCAGAGTATCCAGACTACAGCAAGTACAGCATGATCCTAGCCCTAAACATCCATTCTTCTGACTCACACATCTCAGCCTTCAAAGAAATGCCTCTCCACATCCTTTGCTTTATGGACATGAAACAAAAGATGGCTGAGTTCTAATGCTAAAGTGATTTGTGGTTTTCCACTGCCAGTAAGAGACACGAATATTTATTTGTAGGGTAAGAACAAGAAATTTAATTAGAAACCAGCTAGATTTGAAATCATTTTTATAAAGTCTTCATGAAGCACCTCTCTTCTTCACAGATTTTTAAATCTGGATAATTCCTTAATGTGTGCTATTCTGAAAGTTTCTATTGACCCTTAAGAGCCAGAGAGTACAGAGGTTTACCTTTTGTAGGTTTGCCCACATGACTGACTATGGGGTTGTGAGGGACTCAGTTCATTTCAGTCCTTTAATTTCCCATAATACAACAGAAAAGAGCGATGGCAGAAGAAATCAATCCCAACTTATCCCTTGTCGAATATCAGCAAACACAATGTCACAAAACCAATGTGAAGAAATGGAATATAGATTTTCTGCTGACATTTGTAAAATGTTTGTGTCAAAGTATTTTTCTAATACAGAAAAGGTTAGAACTTAACAAATTATAGCACATGTTTCTTCTAAACCGCTATGTTGGCTGTTTGGGCTAATTTTAATAGCTTTTTTCCTCATAAAAATATTTAACCCAATGTGATCAGATGCATTCCTTTAATTATTCATCATTCACACACAAATTTGCATATCATAAGCATATAGAAAACTTCTAAAAACCTGTTTTTCATACTATAGGTTTATCTACTGGAATTAAAAATAGACCCATGTATCAAAAATTTAGTTTTTGTCAATGTTTTGCTTCCCATGCATATATCAAAAAAGGTGTACCTTACTTTCATCTCACAGTGTTACAGGTGTTATAGGTAATTTATATTTTAATATACATTAAAATAAAATATGTAAATGATATAATTTGCATAATGAATATATTGTTTTAAATATGCAAAACTTTAAATGTTTTATTTATATTCATCAATAATTATATCAAAATAATTTGCCACATGTTTAACTCCACCAAAATTTCTTTGGAAGGAATGATGCTAAAGCTGAAACTCCAGTACTTTGGCCACCTCATGCAAAGAGTTGACTCATTGGAAAAGACTCTGATGCTGGGAGGGATTGGGGGCAGGAGGAGAAGGGGACGACAGAGGATGAGATGGCTGGATGGCATCACTGACTCAAAGAAAATAGGTCTTCTTTGAGGAAAGACCATTTAGATCTTCCACCAATTTTTTGGTTGGGTTTTTTTTTTTTCTTTTAATATTGAGCTGCATGAGCTGTTTGTGTTTTAGAGATTAAACCTTTATGAGTTGCTTTATTTGCAAATATTCCCTCCTATTCTAAGGGTTGTCTTTTCATTTTCTTTATGGTTTATTTTACCATAGGAAACCTTTTAAGTTTCATAGATACCATTTGTAATTTTTGGTTTTATTTTCATTACTCTAGGAGGTGGCTCCAAAAAATAATGCTTGATTTATATCAAAGAGGATTCTGCCTCTGTTTCTTTTAAGAGTTTTACAGTGTCTAGCAATCACTGTATTGGAGAAGGCAATGGCACCCCACTCCAGGATTCTTGCCTGGAAAATCCCATGGACTGAGGAGCCTGGTAGGCTGCAGTCCATAGGGTTGCTATGAGTCGGACATGACTGAGCAACTTCACTTTCAATTTTCACTTTCATTCATTGGAGGAGGAAATCGCAACCAACTCCAGTGTTCTTGCCTAGAGAGTCCTAGGGATGGGGGAGCCTGGTGGGCTGCCGTCTACGCGGTCACACAGAGTCGGACACGACTGAAGCGACTTAGCAGCAGCAATCACTGTAGATGGTGACTGCAGCCATGAAATTAAAGACTCTGATGCTGGGAGGGATTGAAGGCAGGAGGAGAAGGGGATGACAGAGGATGAGATGGTTGGATGGCATCACCGACTCAAAGGAAATGAGTCTGGGTGAACTTCGGGAGTTGGTGATGGACAGGAAGGCCTAGTGTGCTGCAGTCCATGGGGTCACAAAGAGTCAGACCTGACTGAGTGACTGAACTGAACTGAAGCATTACATTTGGGCCTTTAGTTCATTTTGAGTTTATTTTTGTGTGCGGTGTTAGGAAGTATTCTAATTTCAATATTTTACATGTAGTTGACCAGTTTTCTCAGCACCGATTATTCAAAAGACTGTCTTTTCACCGTTATATATTATTGCCTCCTTTGTCCTGAATTAGGCGATGATAGGAGGGTAGGTTTCTCTCTGGGCTTTATATCCTATGCCATTGATTTATATTTCTATTTTTGTGCCATACTATTTTGATTACTGTTGTTATTGTTCACTCACAAATTTACTTCAACTCTTTGTGACCTCATGGACTACAGCATCCCATACTCCTTTTTCCTCCACTATTGGCCCAGGGCTTGCTAAATTCAAGTCCATTGAGACACTGAAACTATCTAGCCATCTCATCTTTTGCCAACTCTTTCTCTTTTTGCCTTCAATCTTTCCCAGCATCAAGACCTTTTCCAATAAGTCAGCTCTTTGCATCAAGTGGTCAAAGCTTTGGCACTTCAGCTTCAGCAACAGTCCTTCCAATAAATATTCAGGGTTGATTTCATTTAGGAGTGTCTGGTTTTATCTCCTTGCCATTCAATGTACTCTCAAGAGTCTTCTCCAGCACCACAATTCAAAAGCAACGAGTCTTTGGCACTAAGCCTTCTTTGGAGCATCCCTTGTGGCTCAGTCAGTAAAGAACCTGCCTGCAATGAAGGAGATCACATACAGTGAAGGAGACCAGGGTTCAATCCCTGGGTCAGGAATATCCCCTGGAGAAGGAAATGGCAACCCACTCTAGTTTTCCTACATAGGAATTTCTATAAACAGAGGATCCCGGTGAACTACAATCCATGTGGTAGGAAAAGTTAAACACAACTTATCAACTAAATCACCACCACCACCATGCCTCCGTAATGGTTCAACTCTCACATCTATACATGACTACTATAAAAAACATAGCTTTGTCTATATGGACCTTTGTCAGAAAAGTGATGCATGTGTGTGTGTTAGGTGCTTTACTTTTTTCTATTTTTTTTACTTTATTTTACTTTACAATACTCTATTGGCTTTGCCATACATCGACATGAATCCACCACAAGTGCACACGAGCTCTCAATCCTGAATCCCCCTCCCACCACCAACCCCACAACATCTCTCTGGATCATATCCATGCACCAGCCCCAAGCATCCTGCATCCTGCATCCTGCTTCAAACATAGACTGGTGCCTCGTTTCTTACATGATAGTATACATGCTTCAATGCCATTCTCCCAAATCATCCCACCCTCTCCCTCTCCCTCAGTGGCCAAAAGTCCATTCTACATGTCTGTGTCTCTTTTGTTGTCTCACATACAGGGGCATCATTACTATCTTTATAAATTCCATATATATGTGTCAGTATACTGTATTGGTGTTTTTCCTTCTGGCTTACTTCACTCTGTATAATAGGCTCCAGTTTCATCCATCTCATTAGAACTAATTCAAATTTATTCTTTTTAATGGCTAAGTAATACTCCATTGTGTATATGTACCACAGCTTTCTTATCCATTCATCTGCTGATGGACATCTAGGTTGTTTCCATGTCCTGGCTATTATAAACAGTGCTGCAATGAACATTGGGGTACATGTGTCTCTTTCAATTCTGGTTTCCTCAGTGTGTATGCCCAGCAGTGGGATTGCTGTGTCATAAGGCAGTTCTATTTGCAATTTTTTAAGGAATCTCCACACTGTTTTCCATAGTGGCTGTACTAGTTTGCATTCCCACCAATAGTGTAAGAGGGTTCCCTTTTCTCCACATCCTCTCCAGCATTTATTGCTTGTAGACTTTTGGATCACACTGTCTAGACTTGGCATATTTTTCCTTCCAAGAATCAAGTGTCTTTTAATCTAGTGGCTACAGTCACCATCTGCACTGATATTGGAGCCCAAGAAAATAACATCTGTCACTGCTTCTACTTTTCCCCCTTCTATTTGCCATGAAGTGATGGGATCGGATGCCATCATATTAGATTTTTGAATGTTGAGTTTCAAGCCAGCCTTTTCACCCTCCTCTTTTCACCTTCATCAAGAGACTCTTTAGTTCCTCTTCACTTTCTGCCATTAGAGTGGTATCTGCATATCTGAGGTTGTTGACATTTCTCCCAGCAATCTTGTGATTCATCCAGCCCAGCATTTTGCATGATGCACTCTGCATAGAAGTTAAATAAACAGAGTGACAATAAACAGTCTTCTTGTACTCCTTTCCTAATTTTGAGATTTTCCATTATTTCAGTCCAGTTCTAACTGTTGCTTCTTGACCCACATACAGGGTTTTCAGGAGACAGATAAGATGGTGTGGTACTCCTATCTCTTTAAGAATTTTCTAGTTTGTTGTGATCTACACTGTCAAAGACTTTAGCATGGTCAATGAAGCAGAAATAGATGTTTCTTCTGGAACTCCCTTGCTTTCTCCAAGATCCAACAGATGTTGGCAATTTGATCTCTGGTTCTTCTGCCTCTCTAAAATCCAGCTTGTACATCAGGAAGTTCTTGGTTCATGTACTGTTGAAGCCTACCTTGAAAGATTTTGACCATAACCTTGCTAGCATGTGAAATGAGAACAATTGTACGGTAGTTTGAACATTCTTTGGCATTGCTCTTCTTTTTGATTGAAATAAATACTGACCTTTTCCAGTCCTATAACCACTGCTGTATTTTCTAAATTTGCTGATGTATTGAATGCAGCACTTTAACAACATCATCTTATAGGATTTTAAAAACTCAGCTGGAATTCCATCAGCTCCAACTGCCTTGTTTATAGTAATGCTTCATAAGTCCCACTTGACAGCATAGGTGAAGATGCCTGGCTCTTGGTGAGTGACCACACCATCATTATCTGCTTCATCAAGACCTTTTTAATACAGTTCTGTGTGTTCTTGCCACCTCTTCTTAATCATCTCCCCCTGTTAGGTCCTTACTCTTTCTGTCCTTTATTGTGCCCATCTTTGTGTGAACTATTCCCTTGATATCTCAGTTTTCTTGAAGATAGCTCTAGTCTTCTTAGTCTATGCTCTCCCTCTATTTATTTGCATTGTCCATTTAAGAAGGCTTCCTTATCTCTTTTTAGTATTCTCTGAACTCTGCATTCAGTCAGGTATTTCTTTCCCTTTCTCCCATGCCTTTCATTTCTTCTCTCCTCTCCTCAGCTATCTGAAAAGCCTCCTCAGGCAACTACTTTGTCTGTTGCATTTCTTTCTCTTGGGGCTGGTTTTGGTCACTGCCTCCTATACAATATTATGAATCTCCATCCATGTTTCTTCAGGCACTCTGTCTACCAGATCTAATCCTTTAAATCTATTTGTCACCTTCACTGTGCATTCATAAGGTATCTGATTTAGGTCATACCTGAATGCCCTAGTGGTTTTCCCTACTTTCTCTGATTAAGCCTGAATTTTACAATAAGGTTCTCATTATCACAGTCAGCTTCAGGTCTTGTTTTTTACTGACTGTATAGTTTCTCCATCTTTGGCTGTAAAGAACATAATCTGTTTGATTTTGGTATTGAACATCTGGTGATGTCCATGTGTAGAGTCATCGCTTGGGTTGTTGGAAAAGAGTGTACACTATGAGTAGCATGTTCTCTTAAGAAAACCCTGTTAACCTTTGCCCTGCTTTATTTTGTACTCCAAGGTCAAATTTGCATATTATTCCAGGAATCTCTTGATTTCCTACTTACGCATTCCTATCCCCTTTGATGAAAAGCACATGTTTCAGGTGTTAGTTCTAGAAGGTCTTATAGGTATTCATTGAATAAGTCAACTTCAGCTTCTTCAGCATCAGTGATTGGGACATAGACTTGGATTACTGTGATGTTGAATGGTTTGCCTTAGAAATGAACTGAGATTAATCTATCGTTTTCGAGGTTGCACCCAAGTACTGCATTTTGGACTCTTGTCGACTATAAGGGCTACTCCATTACTTTTAAGGGATTATTGCCCACAGTAGCAGATATACTGGTCATGTGAAATAAATTTGCCTATTCTGGTCCATGTTATTAGTTCATTGGTTCATAAGATGTCTATGTTCAGTCTTGCCATCTCCTACTTTACCATGTCTAGTTTACCTTGATTCATGGACCTAATATCCTAGGCTCTTCTGCAATATTATTCTTGGCAGCACTGGACTTTACTTTCACTACCAGACATATCCACAGCTGAGCACTGTAATGCTTTCTCCCAGTTACTTCATTCTTTCTGGGATTATTAGTAATTGCCTTCGACTTTTCCCTAGTAGCATACTGGACACATTTGGACCTGGGGAGCTTATCTTCTGGAGTCATATCTTTTTGTGTTTTCATACTGCCCATGGAGTTCTCCAGGCAATAATACTGGAGTGGGTTGCCATTTCCTTCTCCAGTGGACCACATTTTGTCAGATCTCTTCACTCTGTGTACATCCATCTTTCTTGAGTGGCCCTGCACATCATGGCTCTTGGCTCATAGCTTCATTGAGTTATGCCAGCCCCTTTGCCACAACAAAGCTGTAATCGATGAAGGAATTTGCTACTGTAGCTTTGTAGTATAGCCTGAAGTCATGGACCCTGATTACTCCAGTTCCATTTTTCTTTCTTAAGATTGCTTTGGCCATTTGAAGTCTTTTATGTTTCCATACAAATTATGTTTTGTTTATGAATTGTTCTAGTCCAAGAACATGGTATATCTCTCCATCTGTTTGTATTATCTTTGATTTCTTTCAGTATCTTGTAGTTTTCTGAATAAGGGTCTTTTGCCTCCTCAGGTACGTTTATTCCTAGGTATTCTGTTCTTTTCCTTATGATAGTAAATAGAATTGTTTCATTAATGCCTCTTTATTGTCTTTCACTATCAGTGTATAGAAAAGCAAGAGATTTCTGTGTATTAATTTTATAACCTGCAACTTTACTGAATTCGTTGATGAGCTCTAGTAGTTTTCTGGTAGTGTCTTTAGGGTTTTCTATGTATGATGTCATCTGCTAACATGACCATTTTCCTTCTTTTCCAATTTGCCTTTCTTTTTCTTCCCTGATTGCCATAGCTAGGACTTCAAAAACTATGTTGAATGGTAGTGGCAAGAGTAGACATCCTTGTCTCGTTCCTGATGTTAGAGGAATGCTTTCAGTTTTTCATCATTGAGAACAATGTTAGCTGTGGATTTGTGGTGTTATGGTCTTTATCCCCCTTATCGGGCTTCACAGTGGCTCAGAAGTAAAAGAAGATGCCTGCAGTTCAGGAGATGCAGAAGACACAGATTCAGTCTCTAGGTGGAGAAGAACCCCTGGAGGAGGGTATGGCAACTCCTTCCAGTAATCTTGCCAGGAAATCCCATGGACAGAATGGACAGAGGAACCTGGCACACTAAGGTTTATTAGGTTTCAAAGAGTCAGACACAGCTGAAGCAACAGAAGCATGATCATGAGATTCCCTCTATGCCCACTTTCTGGAGAGTTGTTTTTATCATAAATGTGTGTTGGATTTTGCCAAAATCTTTTTATGTGTCTTTGGGGATGATCATACATTCTTTTGTTCTTCAATTTGAAAATATGGTATATCACATTGATTGATTTGTGTGTACTAAAGTATCCTTAGATCCTTGGGATAAATCCTACTTGGTCTTTACTTATGATCCTTTTAATGTGTTGTATTCTGTTTACTAGTATTTTGTTGAGAATTTTTGCATTTGTGTTCATCAGTGACCTTTAATCTTTTTGTGTGATATCTTTGTCTGGTTTTCCTATCAGGGTGATCGTAGCCTTGTGGGGTGAATTTGGGAGTGTTTCTTTCTCTGAAATTTTTTTGGAAGAGCTTAAGAAGGATTGGTATTAGCACTTCTGTAAATGTTTGACAGAATTCTCCTATGAAGCCATCTGGTCCTGGACTTTTGTTGGTTGGAAGATTTTTAATCACACTTTCAATTACATTACTTGTGGTTGGTCTGTTCATATTTATTCCTGATTCAGTCTTGGAAGTTTGTCTCTTTCTAAGAATTTTTCTATTTCTTCCAGGTTGTTAATTTTATTGGCATACAGTTGCTAGTAGTAGTCTCATAAGATCCTTTGGATTTTTGTCGTGTTAGTTGTAACATCTCATTTTTCATATCTAATTTTATTGATTTGAGTCTTCTACCATTTTTTCTTAATGAATCTGACTAAATGTTTATCAATTTTGTTTATTTTCTCAAAGAACCAGCTTTTAGTTTCATTGATCTTTGCTATTGTTTTCATCTCTGTTTCATTTGTTTCTTCTAATCTTTATGATTTTTTTCCTTCTACTGATTTTGGATTTTGTTTATTCTTCTTTCTCTAATTGCTTTAAGTGTATGGTTAGGCTGTTTATTAGAGGATTTTTTTTTTCCTTGAGAGAGTCTTGAAAATAAGCTGGTTGCAGAGCTGGGGCAGGAACAGAGTAGGGTAACCCTGAAATATATATAGAAAGTAAGAAAATGCTCTAAGAATGATGGGACAGGTGAAAAGAGGATAGAATACTACTAAAATTGGGAAACTTTGATTATAAGTAATAATAAGAGTGACAGATTATAAACAAATTAAAAAAAAAAGAATTTAGTAGTCTATTAGCCAAAGGGGGAGGCAGAAAGAAACAAAGTAGAACATAAAGAATCAAAAAAAGAAAGATTCTACATTGTTAATAGAATGTCAACTAATAGAAAAATAATTAGAAAATCACCATCAAACTCCATGAAAATAATTAATTCATGCAAGAATCAAAGTAAATTCTAAAATTAGTTGGTGTGTATTGTGTGAGAAACAGGATACTTATAAAAACTCAAAGTATTACCCCACAAAAATATTTATAATTAACTTTAAATCATGGCTACATTGTAGATGAACTTCCCTGGTGGTTGAGTGGTAAAGAATCTGCCTGCCAATGCAGGAGACACAGATTTGAACCCTGGGTCAGGAAAAGTCCTTGGAGAAGAAACTGGCAACCCACTCCAGTATTCTTGCCTGCAAATTCCCTATGGACAGAGGAGCCTGGTAGACTATGGTCCACAGGATGACAAAAGAGTTGGACATGAAATTAACAAAATGCAGAACATGGTCTATGAATGCCTCCTGATACATTGCATGAAGATGCCCCAAATGACTGCCCCAAATCAACAAAAATCTAAGCTTAAATCATTGAACACAATGCCAGGTAAAAGTGAAAATTGCTCAGTTGTGTCCAACTCTTTGCAACCCCATGTGCTTTACAGTCCATGGAATTCTCCAGGCCAGAACACTGGATTGGGCAGCCTATCCCTTCACCAGTAGATCTTTCCACCCAGAAATCAAACCAGGATCACCTGCATTGCAGGTGGATACTTTACCAACTGAGCTATGAGGGTCAGGAGTACACTACAAAATCAATCAGTCAGTTCAGTCACTCAGTCATGTCTGACTCTTTGCAACCCCATGGACTGCATCATGTCAGGCTTCCCTGTGCATCACCAACTCCAGGAGCCTACTCAAAGTCATGTCCATTGCATTGGTGATGTCATCCAACAACTTCATCCCCTGTCATCCCCTTCTCCTGCTTTCAATCCTTCCCAGCATCAGGGTCTTTTCCAATGAGTTGGTTCTTCAGATTGTCAAAGAACTGGAGTTTCACCTTCATCATCAGTCCTTCCAATGAACATTCAGGACTAATTTCCTTTAGGATTGACTGTTTGGATCTCCTTGCAGTCCAAGGGACTCTCAAGAGTCTTCTCCAATACCACAGTTCAAAAGCATCCATTCTTCAGCACTCAGCTTTCTTTATAATCTAACTCTCACATCCATATATGACTATTGGAAAAACCATAGCTTTGACTAGATCGACCTTTGTTGGTAATGTCTCTGTTTTTTTTAATATTCTGTCTAGTTTTTCATAGCTTTTCTTCCAAGGACCAAGCATCTTTTAATTTCATGGCTGCAGTCACCATCTACAGTGATTTTGCAGGCCCAAGAAATAAGTCTCTCACTGTTTCCATTCTTTCCCCATCAATTTGCCATGAAGTGATGGGACCAGAAGCCATGATCTGAGATTTGTGAATGTTGAGTTTTAAGCCAATTTTTTCACTCTTCTCTTTCGGTTTCATCAAGAGGCTCTTTAGTTCTTCTTCACTTTCTGCCATAAGGGTGGTGTCATCTGCATATCTGAGGTTATTGATATTTCTCACAGCAATCTTGACCCCGGCTTGTGCTTCATTCAGCCCGGCATTTTGCATGATGTCCTCTGCATATAATTTAAATAAGCAGGGTGACAATATACAGACTTGACGTACTCCTTTCTCGATTTGGAACCACCGTTGTTCCATGGCCAGTTCTAACTGTTGCNACCCCGGCTTGTGCTTCATTCAGCCCGGCATTTTGCATGATGTCCTCTGCATATAATTTAAATAAGCAGGGTGACAATATACAGACTTGACGTACTCCTTTCTCGATTTGGAACCACCGTTGTTCCATGGCCAGTTCTAACTGTTGCTTCTTGACCTGCAAAGTAACTAGCCTGTAATCCTTCAAAATGTTCAGTTCATATGAAAGAAAAACGAAGAAAGACTGAGGAACATTTCTAGATTGAAAGAGACTAAAGCATCCTGACACTTAAATGCAACATGTGCTTTTGGGTTTAATCTTGCACCAGAAGTGAATGAGTTCTCTGAAGGTGGCAGTATTTTAACAACATCAATTTCCTGCCTGTGATAGGTTTACCTTGCTTATATAAGGGCTTTCCTTGTTTTTATTAACTAAGGAGGAAATATTTTAAGGATTATTATGGACTGTGATTTCTTATATACTTCAGAAAACTATTAAGCTGCATGGGCAGAAAATGAGAGACATAAAGGAGACTGGCAGAGGGAAAGTGAGAGAGACAGAAAATATGGAAAATGTTGACAACTAGGAAGGCTTCATGAAGGCTGTAGAGGAATTTTGTATACTTTCTTACAATTTTTCTGCAAATATGACACAATTCTCAAAAATCAAAGTGTGATAAGAATTAATGAAATTACATGAAGAAATTTTATAGTCCACTGTAGAACTCCTGAATCAGCATGTGGACTTTTTAGTAAGCAATTTTTATACACATCTATATTTCTGTTAAACTGTCTTAGACATGCCTTAGATGAGGAAACAATGCATAAAATCAACCATGATTGTTAATTTTAGATATGATAATGGAATGGAAATATTCAAGAAAAGGCTTATCATTAAAAGGCATTTGTCCCATCACTTCATGGCAGATAGATGGGGAAACAGTGGCTGACTTTATTTTTCTGGGCTCCAAAATCANAGTGATCACCCACAATTACGTGAAATTCCTGCCTAGAAACGCTACACAGACGTTGTGATGCATATAAATTTATTCACAAGATTGGTTGCCAGCTCCCCCCCAATAATATATGGCTCATTTTGAGTTGTTCCAAACTGAGGACATTGATTAACTGGATTTGAACTGACGTCTTCTGAGAAGCTGTTTTCTGACACTTCTGCATATTCTTAGAATATAGAACAGTACCTGACATTTAGAGGTCAGGAGAGAAAGAGAAAAAAGGAAAGAGGAGAGAGAGTGAGGAAGAAAGGAAGAGAAGGAGGAAGAAAGGAAGATTAAATGAACACAATGTACATAGATCAAACAGAAATTGAAATGAACAACTTGGAATTGTAAACATCCCACAGTGCAATGTACTTGACGGAGGAGTACAGAGTTGGTTGAAAAGAATCCCACCTTTCCCTTTGTAATTTAGTCTTTGGCAGAGTTGTAAGGTGGTTAAAGTGATCATGTACGTGGCTGGCATTCAGTTACATGGAGCAATTATGAAGTAAATGTGTATTTACAAAAGCCATTGACAATACTTATGGTATGAAAGAACATCCATGCTAATTATAATTCATGAGCAGTACACAGGAATATATATTTAAAAGAATATACTAAGCAGTTTCAAAATAATCTTCAAATTTCAGTAAGGGTGCCTCTTGCAACACCCACTGTGATTTCATCAGATTCTAACTGTAACTTTCAAATTAGACTGTGACCATGGGCCTTCCAAAAGTCTGATGTCATCGATCGCAGACATTAAATAATGTCACTGCTCTGGTAATGTTTACCTAATAAACTAAAAATAAATTGTTTTTTTATAATCCTGGAAATTATGGTGAGTAGATGTCCTCCTAGACTATTAACTATTCTTGTTGATTATCTAAATCTGTTTTTATTAAAGTTTAAGGAAAATAAATTAATGAATGGAAGAGACACAATGGGGTGTTAAGGCAAAGGAGGGTGGATTGGGATCAGTCCCACTGGGAAGATGACCAGGCCCACCCACAATGCATTTCTGGTGATGACAGAGATGAATAGGGAAGAGCTGACGAGGCACCTTTAAGGCGTGTATTTGATTAAATTATGTTTAAGAAAGTTTCATAAAACACTGCTGAAAGTTATTTCAAGGAGGCACTCGTCCATCATGAAGATTTTTTTTTAAATAAAGGTTATTTGGCTAGAAGATACCACTCCTCTCACGTGTTCTTTGATAGTTAAACAACATGCACAGCAATGCTCATCCTGTTTCAAGAAGATGGAAAACAAGAGGACTAATTACAGGATTTTTTTTTTAATGCTCAAGCAGTTTTTTTATTTGTCAACTTGATTGCAACCGTAAAAAGTGATGAAAAAACTTATTGTGCTATAATTTCTTTATAATTTGTTATTTTTAGAGTCATGTTTCCAAGTGATAGTATCTATGGGACTCTCAGAATTTAAATGCAGAATTAAAAAGCACTTGTACAACAAAACAAGTACTTACCACTAGCTAGCTCTTATCAACACAAAACGAAGCAGGTTTTGATTCTCCTCAAGTGATATGTATTTAATTACCTCAGAGCAGGAAGCTTGGGAAATGGGGTGTTCTTTTTTTTTTTAACCAGGCTTTTATAAGTTGATGACCAGCAGCCCCAGAAACTCAACATCTGCCTGAACTCACAGATTTAGGAGCTGAGCCAAAGGATGCAGGCCTGGATGTGTATCTGGTGCTAGCAGGCACTTGAATATGTTGAATGAATGAATGAATGGTCAGGTATGGCTCAGAGAGGACAGCCCCAGGGAGTAAACAGATTTTAGAGGTTTCCTGTTTGGTTGGTGATGGATATTTTCTAAACTTACTTGCAAGTCTGACTCTAGAGACTAAACTTTGAAGTGACCCTTTCCAAAACTGATCCTCAAACACCCCCTCACCAGCCGCTCCTNAAGCTGAAACTCCAATACTTTGGCCAACTGATGCAAAGAGCTGACTCATTTGAAAAGACCCTGATGCTGGAAAATATTGAGAGCAGGAAGAAAAGGAAACTACAGAGGATGAGATAGTTGGATGGCATCATCAACTTGATGGACATGGGTTTGGGTGGACTCCGGGAGCTGGTGATGAACAGGAAGGCCTGGTGTGATGCAGTTCATGGGGTCACAAAGAATCAGACATGACTGAGTGACTGACCTGAACTGAATGAAATATTTACCAACAAAATGCTGTGATATCTGAAATTTTCTTTGAAATACTGTGAAGTGGGGATAAAGTTGATAAGAGTGTAGATTTAACAGGATGTTGAGTACTTTGAGTTCAGTAGGCTACTTGTTCATTTTTCCTGTTTTTAGAAATGGCAGAAGTCTTCCACAACAAAAAGTACATATGAAATATATATAGAGAGAGAGAAAAAAAATAAAGAACATTAAGAAAAGATGAAAGGAAATTATTAAGTTGTCCAGGAGGGGATTTAAAAACAATATCCAGAGAAGACAAATTCATTCCTATTTAATTTTTTTTCTATTATCACCTTCCCTATGTTTCATATGATCTCCTTTTTATAATTAGAGACATTACCATAATTATACAATTAAGTTTGCTCAATAAGCAAAACCAAATATTGTGTTAAGGCTTAACACAATATTTCAATTTTTTTCATTTAAAGTAATAACTTGTTATGTTCAATTTATGTTTCATCAGTAAAGCAATGACAACATTAAGGTTTTCATCAAATGCATGGATTAGAAGGTAATTTCACCAGGGCCAATGAAAGATACTAAGTGCTTTAAATCTTATCATCTCCCGAAATTTTAACACTTCACTAAATTTTTCTTTCTGGCAATTAAATTTACAAGCCTTTGAATATGAAGGAGCTGGTAAGAGACCCCAGAAGACATCAATTAGCATTTTACCACAGAAGGAGAGGACCTAACTCTCAGTGCTAATAAATGAGTATGTTTGGGAAGGGAAAGGGTCAAAGTACCATCAATTAGAGTATTAAAAAGAAGAGAGAAAGGTACAGAGAGCCAGAGGTGGCAATCCTTAGAAGGGACCACTTCTGAGAGAGAGAAATTTAAAAAGACATGTCCCTTAGAACTAGAAAATAATGGTAAAAATAAAAATGTAACTAATGATAAGAATATTGTTGAAACATGAGGGTACCAAAAAATCAGAAGAAGCCAGACCAAAAAGAGTATCATTACACTGAGAAATAGAAAAGCCACCCAAACTCATAATCCTCTCTATTGATAATGCACTCAATTATTTTAGGAAAAGTCAACACACTTAAAACAACAGCAACAAAACAAAATCATTAAATCTACAAAAGATGTACCTAGAATAAAAAGAACATGAGAATCAAAAATTTTAGTAGACATAAGTAGGGAAGATCTATGTTAGAAGCAGAAGAAAAAATTTAGACAACTTTGCAATTCAAACAAAATTTCTCAGTTTTAATTTCTGAATTGGTACATACTTATGGTGGATCACTCAGTAAAGAGTCTTCCTGTAATGCCGGAGACTCAGGTTCAATCCCTGAGTCAGGAGATTCCCCTGGAGAAGGAAATGGCAACCCACTCTAGTATTCTTGCCTGGAGAATTCCATGGACAGAGGAGCCNATTGGTACATACTTATGGTGGATCACTCAGTAAAGAGTCTTCCTGTAATGCCGGAGACTCAGGTTCAATCCCTGAGTCAGGAGATTCCCCTGGAGAAGGAAATGGCAACCCACTCTAGTATTCTTGCCTGGAGAATTCCATGGACAGAGGAGCCTGATGGGCTACAGTCCATAGGGTCACAAAGAGTCAGATATGACTGGGTGACTAACACTTCACTTCTAAGTACACATAATCAAAAACTGTTTGGGGCTTCTAAATATATTTTGAGAGTGTAATGGGATTCTAAGGCTAATAATTTAATGTACATATAACTGGAGATATTGAAGAATAAAAACAAAGTGATAGAAGAGAATCTATATTTAAAACTCTAGGTCAAGGAACCTTTCCCGAGTAAACTAAAACTTGCATCTGCATACTGAAAGTGTATAGAGAAACCAAGGACAGTTGACTCCAAACTTCCAGCTCTAAAAAATATACTAAGAACATGAAAGTCTCTCAGCCGTGTCCAGTTCTTTGTGACCCCAGGGACTAGATAATCTAGGAATTCAGCAGGCCAGAATACTGGAGTGGGTAGCCATTCCCTTCTCCAGCAGATCTTCCTGACCCAAGAATTGAACTGGGGTCTCCTGCATTCGTGGGTATATTCTCTACCAGCTGAACTTTCAGGGAAGCCATAATAAGGGAAGCCATACTAGCACATACTAATATGTGCTATCTTAATAGCAGCCAAAGGAATGTGTTTTTTATTTATTTTTAATCAGAGGATAATTACTTTATAATATTGTGACGGTTTCTGCCATACCTCAACGTGAATCAGCCATAGGTATACATATGTGCCCTCCCTCTTAAACCCCCCTCCTACCCCCTCCCCATCCCACCCCTCTAGGTTGTCACAGAGCATCAGCTTTGGATTCC
>SJYV01031207.1:9167-46057 GCA_006410875.1 Neotragus pygmaeus | reverse complement strand
AAAAAAAAAAAAAAAAAGTTTTCATCCAGTGGGTTGGAATGCAGTGACTGCCAAATTTAACATTTCTGCTAAACTGGCATCTGCAGTCAATTACAGACTCTCTTGGTAATTCTCATACAGGTATTCTCAGATTGTATTGAAAACATGGCATTTAATCATGCTCCAAGAGAAATCAGGCCTCTAGGTTTGGGCCATTATACATCTATTGTCTCCTAATGGAAAAAATAATCCCTAGTTCTACCACAACTCTTAAATATGACTAAAAAATTCCAAAAATAAAACAAAATTCATAGACATTCATTTAAAAAATTAGCAGTAACAGTAAAAAAAAAATAAAAATAAAATAAAAAATAAATAAAATTAAAAAAAAAAAAGAAAACTATCAGCAAACTCTTATGTAGGGAAAACCACCTGGATTATTTTAACAAATTTCATTAAACAGAATTTTTTGATGACACTATAACCCAAAATTCAATAAGCTCTTTAAAGATGTCAAATATATTATTCAGTTAATCATTTTTAATTTTGTGTTGAAGTAAGGTTGATTTATAAGATTATACTAGTTTCAGGTGGACAGCATAGTGCATCAGCATGTTTACTGATTATACTACATTAAAAGTTATTAGGAAACAATGGCTATAATTCGCTGTGCTGTATGATATATCCTTGTTATTTATCTATTTTATGTATAGTAGTTTGTATTTCTTAATCCCATATCCCTGTCTTGCTTGTCTATACAGTCAAGCCACCTCAAGACGGCTGTTCTCTTGCTCTGTGTATGTCCCCTGCTGGACCAGTCCCTACTTTACCTGCATACTACTTACATGCCCTGCTTGCCCTGATCCAGCTAGTGATTGTGCTCATCCTTAGGCCAGAAGAGCTCCACTTGCTAGTTTATTAAAAGGAAACCTCTGCCCTCTTGAAGCTCCTTAAACTAAAGGGGCCGTGAGAGACATGCTGCTCCACCTTCTGGTTTCCCTGGTAACTAATGGGCCAACCAGACATCAATTCACTATATAAGAAGTAGACGCCTCCTCCCCTGAGCAGCAAAGTTGGCTGCTGTAGCTTGCCGTGTGCTCGCCCGCCTGCCCGCCAGCCTACACACATTGTGGAGTGTCACCCCAGGAAATTTTGCTTCAGACATGTAAGATCCCCTATCCAAAAAGCCACCGGTGTCTCTGTCACTGTTTCTGGGCTTTTGTCTCTAGGCTGGGCAGCTCGAGGCTTGCAGGCCTGCGAGGTGCAGCCCGATAATTGATGACCTTGTTAGGAGGCTGAGGAAATTTCCATGAGCTCGTATGTCAGGAAATAAAGCTGTCCCTGTGACAGCTGACCACCATGAGATATTCTATCATACTGATGATATCTTCAGAGTCTCTTTCCAGTTTAAAGGTAGCCGCGCTATGCTCATGGCTCATTTGACTGCAATGGGGGAATGGCTGCTGAATACAGACAAAATGCAAGGATCTCTATTACCTATCAAATACTTGGATGTTATCTGCTTGGGTAAAATAAGCATATCCCTGACACACACACACACACCCTTAAGTAATTATAGAAACAGGTTTTATTAACTTAGAGACAAGCATGTGAATTGAGCTTGGCCAGTTAACCTAAGAGTTTGGTTTGGGACCTGTGGTGATGGCAAAATGATGAGTACCCTTGGGCTTCTGGTCCTAGCTATGGAAGGGGCAGGGCAGTGATACAGTCTGATGGAACAACGCAGCTCTAACATGCTGTAGAGTGCAGCTCTGTGCACTCTACAGCATGTTACAACAGGTGGAAGACATTACAAAAGACCTACTCAAAGTTACTGGCAATGCAAAAACCCAATATCCAGGATCAGGAATAGATGTGAAGAACATACAGGACCCCCGTGGACATCCACAGTGACCAAGGAATACACTTTACCAGCCATAAAGTTCAGGGGTGTCTGACACAAGTGGCATACGCTGGCACTTCCCCCTGCCCTGCAACCAGCCTGCTGCAGGGCTCATCGAAAGGATGACTGGGTTACTTAACAACTGAGACAAGAGGCTTGTTCCCTCCACAGGTGTAAATATCCCAGCAGCAATCACTGTAGTGCTTATACCACATTAATCCAAAAATAACAAGTCACCCCAACCTGAATCCAACTGTCTTAGCCCTTGCTGCAGGATCTATCCCCAGAAACACACATGAAAAAACCCTGGGGCTGACAGGTAAGTCCCTGGTGCTTTGGGTTTGTTGCTGCCACATGAGGAATAGGATTAGAAAAAGATAATTGGGATTGACATATATACACTATTGCTATTATGTATAAAATAGATAACTAATGAGAATCTGCTGTGTAGCACAGAGAACTCTACTCAATGCTCTGTTGTGACCTAAATGGGAAGGAAATGCAAAAAAGAGAGGATATATGTATACATACAGCTGATTCACTTTGCTGTACAGCAGAAACTAATACAACATTGTAAGGCAACTATTACTTACCCTGCAATAAAAATTAAAAGAAAAATCTAGTAAGAAAAAAGTTGTTATATATATATATATATAACAGAAATGGGTTTACATATGTTCATTAAAATGTGTATAACTTATTCATAATATCACAAATGGAATAACCGAAGTGTTAGAGTAAGAGAATGGGAAAATAAATTATGGCATAATCACATAACAGATACTACACAGCAATAAAAATTAATGAACTATAACTACATTTAAAAACAGGTATGAATTGTCATAAAGCTAATGCTGTAAAAGTTACATTACTGTCTGTATCATATAATTCTATTTACATAAAATTCAAAATAGGCAAAATTAATCTATAGTGTTAGAAGTCAGAAGTGCACTTATCCTTGGAGAGGGGTAATGACTGAAGGGAAGCTTCTGAGGAACTTCTAGTGATGTCTCAGTTCTTGAATCCAGTTTTGCTTAAGCGTGTGTGTTCAATTTGCAAAAACTGTTTTGATCTTTATACTCATGATTTGCATGCTTTCTCCCTTGTATGTTATCGATTAAATAATTGCTTGCAAAATTTAAAATAAAGAATTTATAGATTTCACCTGTATTCTGCCCTGTCCCAGGTAAGACTACCAAAGCAATTAATCTGATTCCTTACTGAAGAAAGGCACCATTATATTAATGTTGTGATTTCTTAGACTGAATCTCCAATATTTGGCACCAACTATGGGGATGGTGGGTATATGGGTAGTTTTCGTACTGTAGGCCAGGACAAAACTTCAGTCAGATATGGTATTATTTCAGAATGCTACTAACGCTTGTATTTTGCTTGATGGTCTTGATTTTCCTTTATTTTGCCTGTTATACAGCTTACATTTGATCCCTAGTCTGAGCGACTGGGTGACAAAGGTGGTCTTCCTGCTGAGTTTGATTGTTTGGTCTACAGTGAGATATAAGCACCTGGCTCTAAAGTTTGCCCACTTTGGGGGCTTGGGATTTCATTTTGCTTTTGTATTGTATTTGTCCCATACAATTATACCCATTTGCCATATACCTCTACATACCTGACCCAGGGGTATTACAGAAGAGGAGTAGACCAAGACTGGAAAAGGTCATGAAGGATAATTAGAGATGTATTATAGTCAGGCCACTCAAGATGGCTACTCTCTTGCTCTGTGTATATCCTCTGCTAGACCAGGCTCTGCTTCACTTACGTCCTACTCACATGAACTGCTTGCCACCTGCTCCAGCTAGAGATTGTTCTAATCCTTAAGCTAGAACAGCTCCACCTACAGTTTATTAAAGGGAAATCTCTGCCTTCGTGAAGCTCCATAACCTAAGAGTCTGAAGGGACCCACCCCACTTTCTGATTTACCTGGTAACTGATGAGCCAACCTGATGTCAATTCCCAATATAAATGGTAGCTGCCATCTCCTCCTCTCTTGAGTAGTGAAGATGGCTGCTATAGCAGGCCTACTTGCCAGCCAGCCAGCCAGCCAATGTGGGGTGTTACTCCAAGATGTTTAGTTTCAAATTTGTAAGATCTCTTATCCAATAAGCTGTTGATATCTCTGTCACTGTCTGCGGGCTCTTTTGTTTCAAGGCTGGGCAACTTCAAGTCTTACACACCTGCATGGTGAAGCTCAGCACCTTCCCTCCTTTCCTCTCCCCACTGGTAAACACTAATTCATTTTCTTTACCTGTGTAGAATTTGTTTCTGTTTTGTTATATACATTAATTTTATTTTTTTTAGATTCCACATGTAAGTGATATACAGTATTTGTCTTTTTCTCTGACTTATTTCACTAAGTATAATGTCCTTTAGGTTTATCCATGTTTCTGCAAGTGGCTGGATTCCATTCTTTTTTTTATAACTGAGTAATAAAAAATTGTGGATATATACATTACCTTAATCCATACATCTGATGAACACCTGGGTTGCTTCCACACACTGACTATTGTAAATAGTGCTGTTATGAATATGGGGTGCATGTATCATTTTGAGTCAGTGATCTCATTTTTTCAGATATGCATCCAGGAATCAATTGATGCATCGTGTGATAGTTCTTTTAGTTTGGGGGAGCCTCCATGCTGTTTTGCATAGTGACTGAACCAGTTGACATACCCACCCACAGTGTACAGGGGTTCCCTCTTTTCTCCACATTCTTGCCAGCATTTGTTGATTTTTTTGATAGCCATCTTGACAGGTGTAAGGTGATATCTCGTTTGCATTTGCATTTCCCTGATTAGTGATGCTTTGAGAATCTTTTTATGTGCCTGTTGGCAACCTGAAAGTCATATTTGGAAAAGTCTATTTAGATTTACTGCTCATCTTTTGATTGGGTGGTCTGCTTTTTTGATATTTGAGTCGTGTAAGCTGATATATTTTGGGTATTAACCCCTTGTTGGTCATATCATTTGAAAATATTTTCTCCCATTCAGCAGGTTCTTTTTGATGGTTTCCTTTGATGTGCAAAAGCTTAAGTTCAATTAGGTCCCATTTGTTTTGCTTTTCTTTCTCCTTAGGAGGCAGCAATATTTTTCACCTACAATTTGTCAGTGTTCTGCCTGTTTTCCTTTAGGAGTTATGGTTTCAGTTCTTACACTTGCATCTCTAATCCATTTTGGGTTTATTGTATGTGATATGAGAGAATGTTCTAGTCTCGTTGTCATATTTAGCTGTACAGTTTTACCAGCACTACTTACTGAAGAGACTTATCCATTGCATATTCTTGCCTCCTTTGCAATTTTTCCTCTTTAAAAAAATAAATTGTCTATAGTGATCATTTCAAAATCTACAACTGTTAGTCGTCCCATGAGTTTTTAAGTGTGTTTGGACTTTTAAAATGTCTTTTAATGTAAGGGGAAAAATAACCTTTAAAACTGATTTAAAGAACATTCTGAATACACTTACTACTGCTCTTGTATACTTGGGGCAGACATCATTAATCGGTTTTCAAACTGTTTGTTGATAAGTCTACATTTAGTTATAGAATGCTTCATAACAGTCTCAAGGCTGCAACTATCAATTCTTGGGATTTCTATAATAATCACTTGACAAACCCAGTTTAAAGCTCTATTTGTTTAGGACTGAGATAAATTAATCAAAATAATTATACAAAACTTACTTCAAAAGAGGGGGCATGTAGATAACTGCTGCTACTGCTGCTAAGTCGCTTCAGTCATGTCCAACTCTGTGCAACCACAGAGATGGCAGCCCACCAGGCTCCCCCATCCCTAGGATTCTCCAGGCAAGAACACTGGAGTGGGTTGCCATTTCCTTCTCCAATGCATGAAAGTGAAAAGTGAAAGAGAAGTCACTCAGTCTTGTCTGACTCCTAGCGACCCCATGGACTGCAGCCCACCAGGGGTTCTCCCTCTAAAACACACCCCTGCCTCTACACCTATATACCTATCTCTACCAACAAACACCCTCTTAACTCTCTCCACACCACCTCATCTCTCCACATATACACACACACAGAAATCCATCTCTCCAGAGAAATCTATACTCATACCCAACTCAAATTCTACACCCATGCCTCAGTGTCTCCATACACACACAATCTATACACATATACCTGTCTCTACCTACACACAACCTCTCTCCAAAACACTGTCTCTGCATATATACCACAGTCTCTCCACACATACACCCTAGTATCTCCACACACACAGACATGCATGCAACCATCTCTCTACACAAAACCCAGTCTCTACACACACACACTACTTCCATCTTTCCAAACATCCACACCCATGTCTCTAATTCCACACTCAACCTCAGTCTCTCCATACAGACACAACAGTTCAGTTGCCAAGTCGTGTCTGACTCTTTGTGACCCCATGGACTGCAGCACGCCATGCCTCGCTGTCCATCACCAACCCCTGGAGTTTAGTCAAACTCATTCCATCCCACTTCTGACAATGTTCTAGTTTTGGGCTTCCCTTGTGGCTCAGTTGGTAAACAACCCACCTGCAATGTGGGAGACCTGGGTTTGACCTCTGGATTGGAAAGATCCCCTGAGGAAGGGAAAGGCTACCCACTTCAGTATTCTGGCCTGGAGAATTCCTGGGACTGTATAAGTCACAGTCACAAAGGGTCGCAAGAGAGTCAGACACCACTGAGCGACTTTCACTTTCCAAATTAATGTACACACACATGCAAACACATAAACACAAGTCTCCCTCCACATGCACCTCAGTCTTTACAACAACACCCAGACTCCTGTTTCTCCTTCCACACTTACATCTCAGTCTCTTCACACAAATACACTCACTCATCTTTCCTTCACCTTTTTTTTGTCTCCCTCCAAACCCACATATCTTGCTCCATACCCCAACCCAGTCTTGACACAATCATACATACACCCCTCTCCTCACAAACACCCATACCCCTCTCTCTCCTTCAATACCCCAATCTCTGAGCCCTCACACATGCATGTGCTTGTGCGTGTGCACAAACACACATATATATCTATCTACACATAGACATTCCCTACTCCACTAGTCTCCCTCAAACCCCCTTCTCTCCATCAACTCCCAAACACACCCATCTCTATACACACAGAGTTGTCTCTCCCTTTACACTCCTCCACTTCTCCTTCCATACCCCTCCAGTTCCCCATCACACCCCTCCAGTTCTCTCTCTACTCCCCCATTGATTGAAATATACACCCCATCTCTCTGATAAACTCAAAGCCCAGTTTCTAAACAAATACAAACACATCAATTTCTCCACATTCACATATCCCTGTCTATCCCTCCACACACCTCTGGTCTCCCACATACACCCCAGTATATCCATACACAGCCCTTCCACATACCTTCACAGATGTGCTCACATACATTCCAGTCTACACACACACACACACACCCCACGTCTCTCCCTCCATACACACCACCCCACATTCACCCATTTTTTACTACACAAAATTTTGTCTCCCCCAGACACCCCATCTTTCGACACACACATAAATACCTATCTCTCCCTATAAACACACACCGCACTTCTCCTCTACATTTAAACTCCAGTCTCTCCCCTCTATAATCTCACCCCTGATAGTCTCCTCCACATAGAGACACACCTGTTTTTCCATCCAAACACTCAGCCCAGTCTATCCACACACATATTCTGCTCACCCTCCATGTCTACACACACCCAACTCACTGCACACACACACACAAGCACATTCATCTCCCTCTCCACACCCACAAACCAGTCTCTAGAGATACATATACACACAAAAACAACCATCTCTCCATAATCACAAACACCCACTCAGTCTCTCTCTCCACACCCCCAGTCTCTCGTTACACTCACAAACACGTCCATTTCAGCTCCCACAGACACACAGACATATAGAAGTCTCTCCCTGCACACATCTTCTGTCTCTACACACACAAACATGACTCTTCCTCAATATCCACACCACAATCTCACCACACACACCTGTGAACACCATCTCTCTACACAAAAACCACCTTTATTCCTCTCACCACACCACATTAGTCTCTATACACACACACCCATGCAGCACCCACACATACACCCATCTTGCTCTCCACATGAAGCAGCCTCATCTCTATAAACAGTCCCACCTTTCCCTCCACAATCCCATCTCCCTCCACACACCACCATTTCTACACATACACACAAACATATGTGCATCTCTACCTCTCCATCCCCATTTCTCCCTTCATGCCCACAGGCCACTTTCTGAACACATACACTCACACTTATTTCTCTCTCTACACCCTCCCTGTTACCTCCCTTCACATGCCTTTCCTCTATCCTACACACACATACACACACAAATACATGACTGTCTCCCTCCATTCCCATCCCCAGTCTCTCCTAATACATCAACAAACAAAAACTCATCTCTCCCTTCACACACACACTCCAGTCTCTACATACACAGACCCATATCCTGTCTCACCCTCCTCACAAACATTTCTGTTTCCACAGATAAAAACACAACCCATCTCTCTGTGCATCCCTGTCTGCACCCACACACCTATCTCTTCCTGCACACCATCTCCTGAATCTCCCTCCACATCCCCTCATCTTCCCCTCCACACTGACACCCCAGTCACTCTGCACATACACACACATACATGTACATCAGTCTCTGCACACATGTACATACATACATACCCATCTCTTCCTCCATATTGGCCCCCAGTCTACACACACAGAGACCAAAACCTCATCTCCCTCCACACACATGACCCCACATTCTTCTCATGTTTTCACCTGTGTCTCTGTTCAGACCACCCCATCTCTCAACATGCTCATACCCCTGTCCTCTACACACACACACTTGTTTCTGCTTGACAGTACATTGTATTCCTTGCGAACACACCCCATCTCTACCCCTGTCTCTACAAACACACACCCTCTATTTCTCCCTCCAAACACCCCCAGTCTCTCCAAACACACACATGCAAACATGTACATACCCATTTCTCCCTCTACACACATACCCCAGTCTCTCTACACACACAGACCCGTTTCTCCTTTCACGCTTACGAAGACACAGATACACTTCTGCTCATAGATACACTGCTCTCACTTCATAGTCAATCCTGTCTCTACACACACACACACACATACACACACACACACATACATGCACATGCACACACATACCTATCTCTGCATCCACACACTTCCCAGTCTTTCTCTCTCTCTTACACACAAACCCATCTAACATTTGACGTGTACATCTCCTCTCCCTCCACAGCCTCCTCTTCTTCAACACACATACACACACACACACACCATTTTCCCTCTACCTTTCCCTGTTTTCTCATTCGACCCTACCACCCAACTTCTCCTCCACACACACGCCATCTCTAATACACACACATACACATGCCTGTCTCCCTCTAAACCCATCCCCAGTCTCTCCACACATAAAACACACCCCTCTCTCCCTCAACACTCATACACTCTACACACTCACATCCCAGTCTCTCTTAATAAGTAAACACATACCGCAGTCTCTCAAAAAACACATCACCACACTTCATCTCTCATTCCAGCATGCACCCCCCAAGATGCATCCCTTTTCTCCCCCCAGATTCTCACCACATTTCTCTGTCAACACCCACATCCTTTCTCTCCATACAAAATACCTATTTCTCCCTCCATAACACACTCCTGTATCTGCAACATACACCTCTCTTTACCTACACACACCCTGTTATCTGTCACCACTCCTCCTAGTCTCTCCAAACACACAAACACACACAAATCCATTTCCACATAAACCCTTCAGTTCAGTTCAGTCACTCAGTCGTGTCCGACTCTTTGCGACCCCATGAATCACAGCACGCCANCATTGCCTTTCTTTGGGATTGGAATGAAAACTGGCCTTTTCCAGTCCTGTGGCCACTGCTGTGTCTTCCAAATTTGCTGGCATATTGAATGCAGCACTTTCACAGCATCATCTTTTAGGATTTGAAATAGCTCAACTGGCATTCCATCACTTCCACTAGCTTTGTTCATAGCGATACTTCCTAAGGTCCACTTGACTTCACACTCCAGGATGTATATAGACCTTGAATAAAAAACAAAAACACTGTTCCATCCAATTGGAACATTGTGAGAAATGAATGATGTGTGATCTAAGTTTGGGCTATGGCTTCATCTCTACTAACTCTTTAACTGACTAGGGTGTTATTTCACTCTTTTGAACCTGTTTCTCTATCTGTGGAATGAGATCATTACACTTACTCTTGCTAAAAGGGAACCCTGGCTGTTCTATTTGGGCTTATCATCTTCTAGCCTTATTTTGAGTCATATAAGGCTTTCTACCCCAAGAAAATAAAGAGGTAATAGACATGACTGTATGGATCCGTCAAGAACATGGCAATTGCTATATTTTAAATACAACATAAAGACTTCCTTAGTGAATCAGATGGTAAAGAATCCGCCTGCAATGCACGAGACCAAGGTTCAATCCATAGGTCGCAGAGATTCCCTGAAGAAGAGAATGGAAACCCACTCTAGTACTCTTGCCTGGAGAATTCCAAGGACAGAGGAGTTTGGTGCGCTATATGTCCATAGGGTCACAAAGAGTCAGACACCACTGAGCGACTAACACTTTCACTTTCACATATGTATGTATAAATATATAAATTTTATAAATATATTTTACAAATATATATAAACATATATTTTCTATATATTTTAAATATATATTTTAGTTGAGGTATAGTTGCTTTACAATGTTGTGTTATTTTTCTGCTGTATATCCTCATATATTTTTATTGTAGTTGGTTAATTCTCACTATTCTTTTAAATCACCTCCCTGTTTTAGTCAATGATATTTAAAGGAAAAGTTTCATATTNAAATATATATTTTAGTTGAGGTATAGTTGCTTTACAATGTTGTGTTATTTTTCTGCTGTATATCCTCATATATTTTTATTGTAGTTGGTTAATTCTCACTATTCTTTTAAATCACCTCCCTGTTTTAGTCAATGATATTTAAAGGAAAAGTTTCATATTATTATTTTAATTATATAAAATTGCTATAAAAAGAAGTGTTAAAAATTTAACTAGACAATGTCTGACTAAGGTTTTGAGCTTGTGACCTGCTCTTTTTAGTTAAGGATGGAAATTATGACATGTAAAAGATGTGTTAAAGATTTAACAACTCCAAATTTAGACATTCTACTTGATGAGATCAGTGTTGGAAAAGAATTTTAAAAGGAATCACTTCCTCATTCTATGGGTCAGGGAGATTTAATGCTTTATCTAAGGACTGTCAGTAACTAGGAAAAACATGTTACAAGTAGGGTACTCATTGCAACCCCATTTCTCTGGTTATAGGGACTGTAAACTCACTGGGGCCCAAGAAAAGTACATGTGTTATGGCCAATATACACAGTGAGAAGACACACCTTCTTGGTGAATAAACTGAAAAATAGTAGATGTTTAATAAATGCTGGTCCCTTGGAAGTCCTCCCACCTTCCCTTGCATCCTCCTGAGTTCTATTTCATGTCTCACCTTAATAAAAGCAGTAACAAGTTCTTCCTGAGAGCTCTGTATATGCCAAGAATTTCCAGGTTTCATTTCAAAACACATTTATATATTTTTTTTTAACTTGAGGAAGCTTTTATAATATATATAAAAATATATATACTTTTGAGAAAAATGTTATCATTGAGAATCAGAGAGGTAAAACAACTTGTCCTAAATCACCCAGGGCACAAATATCTTACAGTTTGGGGTTCCATTCTTCCAGATATAATTAGAAATAAGGACATTAGTCAGCTAATTAAGTCAAATAGACAAAATAAACCACAATTAGTCCAGTTATGTGAATTTTGGCTTGACATTATGAAGTCTGGCTCAAAAATTATACTCTTCTTTTTTCTAGGAACAGTTTTGTTTTGATTTTGGCTTGGGTTAGCTGGCTTATTGCCTTGGTTCTCTCAGCAGTGACTACTATAATATTGTTCACAGAAGCATTTCATAAATGTAAATTGAGGGAAGAAGGGAGAGAAAGGGAAGAGGAGAATATAAGCAAACCCACTTGAAATACACATCTGAGAGTTAAGGTCCAAGCCAAATGACTACAGATAAGTCTCACCACTTTCCATCACTTTCACCACTTTCCAAAGCTCCTTGAATTTTTTTGTCCTCTAGCCCCAGAATGGAGCTCATGGCATTGGCCTCTGGGAATGTGTCCCATTGGTCATTCCCAGATATAGTTATACACATAAACACATTGTTGAACATGGAGTTTTGCTCTTCCTGGAGACCTAAGAGAAACTCTGCCCTCCTGGCAAGCTGCAGATCTGCAACACTCTTCAGAACTGTGGTCACACCTGCCATGGCTTTAGGATCCAGGTAAATAAGGACCCTCCAGTCCTATGTAAATTCCCCATACCTTGTATTTGCACTTGTAGAAATCCAGCAACACCATTTCCAGCTTCCATGTTGTATTAATAATATTCTTTCAGCCCCCAAACAATTCAGTCACTCTGAACAGATTTAAGATACCTTTGCTCAATCACTCAAATTCACACAGCCTCCATGAATCTAAACAAAACAAGACAAATTTCCAAAAATCAAAAGCAAATTTTACCTCAAATATCTGATTCGACAGTTTGGAGGGTATTAATTAAGTAGAAGAATGTCTCGATTGTCTACTTCATCTGGTATATGTGTAAGAGTACCCACACTGTAAGTATAAATCATGGAGATTTTTCTCCTTTATCTGATTTTTTTAAATCCTGAATTTNTCACGTACTGCTGAAGCCTGGCTTGGAGAATTTTGAGTATTACTTTACTAGCATGTGAGATGAGTGCAATATACCCATCTCTAATTCTACATCCACACCTCAGTCTCTCTGTACACACACGCAACACACACACAACCCCATCTCTACACACTTTCCCACACAACCCCATCTCTTCCTTCCCCCATCTATCTTTCTGCACACACACAAATATATACAAATGCCTCTCTCTCCCCTCACACTGCCCCCATCTCTCTCTTCACAACACAACCTCTTCTCTACCCACATACTTCTGTCTCTACACACAGCCTGTCTCTCCACAACCCCCAGTATTTCCACTCACTCTCTAGTATCTCCACACTCAGCCGGCAATATCTGCACACATACAGACATGCACACAACCATATACCCCAAACACATACCCCACTCTCTCCACACACAGACATGCACATACATACACCCATCTATCTACACCGACATTCACACCCACATTTCTAACTTCACACCCAACCTCAGACTCTCCATACACACAAATGCAAACACATACTCACCCATCTTCCTCCATGCACACCCGTCTCTACACACAAACACAGACACCCATGTTTCTCCTTCCACACTCACATCTCAGCCTCTGGACACAAACACATACACATTCATCTCTCCTTCCACACCCCACCCCAGTCTCTACACACTTAAACGCACACCCATCCCCCACAATCACAAATACCAATGCCCCATCTCTCCTTCTACATCCCCAATTTCTCCTTTCCATGCACACAAATGTCACTCCATCCACGTACCTCCCGTCTCTATACACACCCCATCTGTATTCCACACAGAGACATCCCCTACTCCCCTTCATAAAACCCTTCTCTCCCTCAACTCCCACACATACTCATTTCTAGAGACAGAGACATGTCTCTCCCTCCACACCACTCTAGCACTCTCTCCATACCCACAACCCTATCACTCAAAACCTACAGACAGAAAACACACCAGTCTTTCATCCATACTCAGATCCCAGTCTCTCACATATGCATCAATCTTCCACACATACACACACATCAATCTACCTGTGCACACACACTACATCAGTCTTTGCACATGCAGCACATATATTGATCTCTCCACATGCAACACACATGGACACCCCTGTCTATTCATCTACATACCTCTCATCTCTCCACATACACATCCATCTCTCCCTCCATATTGCCCCACAGTGTTTACCTCCACACACACAGACACCCCAGTTTTCATAAATGCAACTTGTCTCCCTCCACACACATATCCTAGTCCCTCAGTCCACACCAATCCGCCAGTCTCCCCACAAACACACACACACACACATCATTCTCTCCCTCCTCATATATCACCATTTCTTCATCCACATATACACATACCCATCTCTACACACATACACCTGTTTCTTTCTATACCCACATGCTTCTCTTTACACACTTATCCACATCTCCAGTCTATCCATTGTGCATACCCACACACTAACATTCCATTTTCCACACCCATAAACACACAAACACACATCCGTCTCCCTTCACACTAACATCCCCAGCTCTCCCTCCAGAAACACATCCCTGACAGTCCCTCCCCACATCCCTCTCTATACATGCATAAACACACACGCACACACATGCACACAAATACCAGTCTCCACACACACACAGCACAGATTCTCCATACACACACACAGACCCACACCCCACATTGTTCCCTTGACACACTCAAATTGCCTCTCCCTCTGAACATACACCAGTCTCTCCACACAGAGACGCCAGTCTCTCTGCAAGGACAAACACCTACAGATCCCAGTCTCTACACACACAAACATACACACATACACCACGTCTTTCTTTTCACCCAGTCCCCCATCTCTCCCTATACACACACACATCTCCAGGTACACCCCCTGTCACTCAACATACACCAAACCCAGTCTCTAAACACACAGAACCATGTCTCTCTACATACACACACCCACACACACAGTAATCTGTCCCTCTACACATCTGCCTTCTTATCACAAATAGACTCCCATCTCTCCCTCCACATTTAAACCCCATTCCACACATACAACCTGCTTCTCCTTTTATACTCAAACCACAGTCTCTCCATACACACTAACACATACACAAATCCATTTCTCATCACACACAGACATTCACACCCCTGACACACACACACACACACACACACACACACACACACACACCCCTGAATCTCCCTCCACTCCCCCCATCTCTCTCTTAACACACATACATTCAATTCTCTGTCAATACCACTCTGGCTCTCCCTCCATACAACCTAGTCTCTTGACACACAAACATAAACACATCTACCCTCAGAACCAAATATCTATACACGTTTCTCCACAGAAACACACTCCTCAGTTTCTATACTAACACACTTATAAACACACAATCTTCTCTCCATACAACTAAAACACACCCCATCTCACACCCTCATATGCCCTTCCCATTCACTCTGTCCCTCCTTGCAAACATCAATCTCTCCCTACTCACACACAACCCTTTTCCCTCCCCACAACTTCCATCTATCCCTCTACAAATATATATACCCACACACACACACACACACACACACACACAGCAATACAAACCAATACTCTGGTTTTCCCTCTACACCATCCCCCTCTTTCTCCATCCCTAATCTCTCCCTCTACGCACACATATACATATCTCTCCCTTCAAATATAACCTAGTCTTTCCCCATTCATATCCACACAAACATACAGTATAGTCTACCCATGCATGCACACACACACATGCTCACAAATACACAGAGCCCAGTGTCTCTAGACACACACACAGACCCACACCACATCTCTGCCTTCATTCATCCACACCCTTCTCTCAAAAAGGATATGCAAACCCCATTTCTTCACACTCAAAATTATACCCACAACCCTGTCCCTCTCTCCTCAAACACAGCCCAGTTAATACACACATACACCCATCTCTCCTTTCACTCACTCACCCTGACACTCCCTCCCTACACAACAACCACTTTGCTACACAAACACACCTCCATATAACCTCATTTCTCCCTGCACACCCCACATCTTGTTCTCTCCAGACACACACATGACTCTCCTCCAAACATAATCCAGTCTCTCCACACATATACCAGTCTCTCCACAAGTGCATGCGGACACTCACACAGACCCACACTGGATCTCTCCCTTCACACACACACACACTCCTTTCTTTCCCCATACACAGAAACACACATACAATCATCTTGGCTTTCACACTCTCCTTCACTCAGCACATCCATCTCTCTGCACGTATACACACATCTCCCTCAACAACTCTTCTCACTCTCAACCCCCATACACACCCTTTCCACGTGCACCAACACCCAGTAACACCCTGTTTCTCTATCCACATCCTCACCTCTCCCTACACACACACACACACACACACACACACACACACACTTTTTTCCCTACACACACACACCCATCTCTCCAAAAACACACCGAGACCTTATCACTCCACACAAGCATGCCCACAACCCTGACCCTTCCTCCACACCCCCACCAAGTCTCACACACACAAAGACAAACATTCATCTTTCCCTCCAGTCACTCACTGCCCCCACATAAAGCAACCTATTCTCTACACACACACTCTCCTACACATACCTGTCTCTCCCTCCACACAAAAACATACGCAGCACATTTATCCCTTTATAACCTCACTCTCCTTTCACACCCACAACTCAGTCTCTACATGCACACTCTAATATGTCTATCCTTCAACACACACACACACACTCTCTTCCTTCAAATCCCTCAATTCGTCCTAAACATCAACACATACAATTCTTCATACACACACACACATGCTGACACAACCCCTGGTCTCTCCATATGCACACACATACACAGAGGTTTCTCCTTTCAAACATACCCCAGTCTCTCTGCACACATACACACACAGAAACAAGAAACACCCATCTCTCCCTCCACTCATTATCCAGACACTCCCTCCAAATGCAACAACACTTGCTCTACACAAACACACCCCCATACAAGTTTTTTCCTACCACATCCTATATCTCTCCCTCCACACAAACATACACAACTCCCTTCCAAAAACATTCCAGTCTCTCTACAAACATGCCAGTTTTTCCACAAGCACACATAAATACTCCACCCATTATTTACACACACATACAAACAGAAACCCACACCTTATCTTCTCTTCCACACATTCCCTGATGTCTTCCTCCATACAGTCCCCTTCACTTCCCCCACACACAGCCCTTACTTTCCCCATGCACAGAAATGCAAACAGAGACGTACACCCAGCTCTGCCTACACATCCCCTATCACTTACCACACAAACACCCATCTCTCCACACACATGTGTCTCTTCCTCCGCCATCTCTATCTCACCGTCAGTACCCACACAAACTCAACTCTACACACATACACATGCACTAACACACAATAACACCCTATCTCTCCCTCCTTACCCCCATTTCTCCCCCCACATACACACATACTGTTTTCTCCCTACATAGACATACACACATACCCATGTCTCCAAAAACACACCCAAACCCTATCACTCCTCACAAGCATCCCCACAACCTTGTTCCTCCCTCCACATCCCCTTCCACACACAGACACTCATCTCTCCCTCCACTCACTCACCCCCACCTTTCTCTCTGTATACAATATCCTCTTCTCTACACACACACACACACACCCAAACATGTCTCTCCATCCACACATACACACACACATCTCTCCCTCTGTGTCTTCATCTCATTCTTCACACTACACCCCAGTCTCTCCATTCACAGTCATACTCTAACATGTCTATTCCTCCATAGACACACACCCACTTCTCTTCCCAAAAGCCCCTATTATTGTACTGTGTGTGTGTTCAGTCATGTCCAACTCTTTTGTGACCCTATGGACTGTAGCCCACTAGGCTTCTCTGTCCATAGCATTTCCCAGGCAAGAATGCTGGAGTGAGTTGCCATTTACTCCTCTAGGGGATCTTCCTAATGCAGAGATCAAACCCACATCTCCTGCCTGAGTCTCTTGCATTGGCAGGTGGATTATTTAACATTTGAGCCACCTGGAAACCTCAACTCACCCTAAATACCCACATACCCAACTCTCCATACATACACACAGCAACACACACCAATACGCTCTCTCTCCCTCCACATCCCCATTTCTCACTCCAGAAACACATATGCACATCTCCATATTCAAACATGCCCCAGTTTCTCCACACAAAGATCTGTCTCTGCATAGGTACATAATCTCTAGTCTCTCCACAAAAATAAATAAAGACCTACATTGTGTCTCTCTATCCACAAACACACCCACCATTCCCTCATCTCTCTCTGTACACACACATCCCTTTCCACCTCCACATACATACAGACACAAACCAGTCTCTCCACATTCATATACATAGACCCACACCCAAAAAGACAGAAATAGCCTCTTTCCCTCTTCACACACACACATCCACAGCACCCATTTCTCCCTATACCTACCTGATGACTCTCGATGCACAGACACCTCCATCTTTACCTCTACATTTATACCCTAGTCTCCATACACACATACACACAGACAAACAAACACAGAAGCACCCACAAACACAGAAACACCCACAAATCTTTCTCTCCCTCCACATCCTACTCTCTCTCCTTCCAAAAACTCCTGGCTCTCTTTCCACAACCCCAGTCTCTTCCTCCATACAAACACCCTTATCTCTACACACAAACATACACACAAACCCATTTCTCCCTCCACATACATGCCACATGCCTGACTCTCCCTCCAAAACTCCCAACTCACCCTAAGTATCTTCACACACAATATAGACAACTTTCCATGCACACATCTACGCCCTGTCAGCTCCCTCCAGACACATACCATACTCTCTACACTCATAAACATCTCCAGTTCTCCACACACACACAAACCTGCATATAATCCAGTCTCTCCCTACACATAGATAGACCCACACTGTGTCTCGATCTCCAAACACACACACACACACACACACACACACACACACACACACCTCAACTAACACACTTACCTTCTCTTCAGACACACACCCCCATTTCTGCATCCAAATTTCCACCACAGTCTCACCACATATACTTGCACCCTTGTTGTTTCTCCCCTCACACTTACACCCCAGTCTCTCCACATGCATAAAAACACACAACACTTCTCTCCCTGTCCACACCACCCTTCTCTCCTTCTGCACATACACGGACACAAACCTAGAAACATTTATTCTCCTTTCACTTACTCACCCTCCATACACTCCCTCCATACACAGGTCCTTCTCTATACAAATGTACCGCCATACAACTGTGTCTCCCCGTCCACACCCCACATCCCTCCTGTAAACACATACACACATGACTCTCCTCCAAACACAATCCAGTCTCTCCACACATGTACATAAGCACACACAGTACAGTCATCCCACACACACTATCACATACAGACCCACACCATGTTTCTCACTCCACAGACTCCCCCTGCTCCCTACACATGCACACCTTTCTTACACCATGTACAGAAGCACACACACACACACATAGAGACACATACCCATCTCTGTCTCCACACTCCCCCATCACTTAGCACACCTGCAGCTGTCTCTCTGCACACATATGTGTCTCCTCCACAAACTGCGTCTCACCCTCAATACCCACACCCAACTTTCCACACACAGAGGCACCAACACACAGTAACACATTGCCTTTCCTTCCACACCCCCATCTCTCCCCGCATATACACACACCTTTTCTCTCCACATTTGTTGTTCAGCTCAGTCATGTCCAACTCTTTGCCACCCCATGGACTGCAGCATGCCAGGATTCCTTGTCCTGCACTATCTCTGGGAGTTTGTTCAGGCTCATGTCCATTGAGTCAGTGAGGCCATCCAACCATCTCATCCTCTCTTGTCGCCTTCTCCTCCTGCCTTCAGTGTTTCCCAGCATCAGTGTCTTTTTCAATGAGTCAGCTCTTTGCATCAGGTGGTCAAAGTATTGGAGCTTCAGCTTCAGCAACAGTCCTTCCAATGAGTATTCAGTGTTGATTTCCTTTAAGATTGACTAGTTGCTCTCCTTGCTGTCCAAGGAACTCTNGTCTTTTTCAATGAGTCAGCTCTTTGCATCAGGTGGTCAAAGTATTGGAGCTTCAGCTTCAGCAACAGTCCTTCCAATGAGTATTCAGTGTTGATTTCCTTTAAGATTGACTAGTTGCTCTCCTTGCTGTCCAAGGAACTCTTAAGAGTTTTGTCCAGCACCACAGTTCAAAAGCATACTTTCTTCGGCTCTCAGCCTTTTTTATAGTCCAGCTCTCACACCTGTGCAAGATACTGGAAAAACCGTAGCTTTGACTAAATAGACCTTTGTCAGCAAAATGATGTCTCTACTTTTTAAAATGCTGTCTAGGTTTGTCATAGTTTTTCTTCCAAGGAGCAAGCATCTTTTAGTTTCATAACTACAGTCACCATCCACAGTATTTTGGAGCCCAAGAAAATAAAGTCTCTCACTGTTTCCATTGTTTCTCCATCTATTTGCCATGAAGTGGGATCAGATGCCATGATCTTAATTTTCTGAATGTTGAGTTTTAAGCCTAGTTTTCCACTCTCCTCTTTCACCCTCATCAAGAGGCTCTTTTGTTCCTCTTTGCTTTCTATCATTAGGCTGGTGTCATGTCCATATCTGAGGTTACTAATATTTCTCCCTGTAATCTTGTTTCCTGCCTGAGTTTCATACAGTGTCCACATATACATACACACATATCTCTCTCCAAAAACACACCCAAACCTCATGATTCCACACAGCACATCCTCAACCTTTTCCTCCCTCTACACCCCTACCCAAGTTACTGCACGTATACAAACACTTATGTCTCTCTCCACACACACAACTGTCCCTCCCTTCACACACACACACTCCATTTCTCCCTCCACACACACACGGCATGTCTCTCCCTCTGTATCCTCTCTCTCCATTCATACCCTCACCTCAGTCTCTCTCTACACACACACACACACACACACACACACATTTCCACCGTGGCCTCTCCACACACACACACACACACTCGCACACTCAAATACACTCCCCATTCTGTACACACACAGACACACACTCAACCTTCCATACACTGAAAACCCAGACACCTCCTCTGTCCATCCACATTCACCCAGTCTGTCCTGCAACCACCAATCCCTCCCTACACACACACATACACACCCCTACACCTTCTCTCCCTCTTCAGACCACCCTCTCTCTCTCTCTCTACACACACACACACCCCCAGAAGAATCCATTCTCCCTCCACTCACTCATTCTGACACTCCGTCTATATACAACTCCTCATCTACACAAACACGCCCTCACAACCCTCTCTCTCCCTTCACATCCCACATCTCTCCCTCTACAGATACATACACACACGACTCTCCTCCAAACACAATCCAGTCTTTCCACATGTGTGGAGACACATGCACATACGCATACATACAGCCTAATCTTTACTACAGACACATACACCACATCTCTCCCTCCCTGCACTCACTCCCCCACTTTGTCCCCAAAGATACACACTCCTTTCTTCCTTCACACACAGGAACATACACACAAACATACACCAATCTCTGCCTCCATACACCCTTTCTCTCAGTCACAACCCCATACCCCAGTATCCATGAACATACACCCCCGCAAAGACCAGAATTTTGTCTCTCCCTCCACACACACCTCATCGCTCCCTCTACACATCTCCCATCTATCCACACCAAGCACCCCATCTCTCCCTCCACCTTTTACTTTAGTCTCTACATACACACACAATCTGTCTACACACCGACAGACACATATACCAATCTCTCTATATACATAAAAATCCAAGTTGCTTCTTTCTCCACACACCACCTTCTCTCCCTCCACATCCCACTGTCTCTCCCTACACTCTCAGATACACACATCTCTCCCTCCAAATAGTCTCTCCACTCACACAAACACATACATACACACTCATGCCTGTCTCATTCTCCACATCTCATCTCCTCTTCTATACCCTCCCATGGCTCAGCACATCCACAGCCCAGTTTCTAAGTACATTCACACAGACAGACACACATACCCAGTCTCAATACACAAATGTACTCTGACCATATTCTATACATACACACATGTGTCTCTCCATCTGTGTACCCATCTGTCCCTCTACACCCAACCATAGTCTTTTTAACACACATCACACATCTCTGTCTCTCCTTTCACACACACACACACCCATTTGTGCAGATATACTCTGTCTTTCCACAAGATTGCCTCTTGCTCCACATTGACACACCTGTTGCTCCACACAGACACACATACACACCAAAACACACACCCAAATCTCCACCCACACAGACATAGCCCATATTCTACACACACACACAAACACACAATACTCCCCTGTCTTTCACTCCATCATGCTTTTCTGTCCCTCAACACATGAACTTCTGACTTGTGTCCCACACTCCTCTGGCTCTTCCTCCTCACAGACAACCCTATTTCTTGACACACAAATGTACATTTCTCTCCACACAGTCAAAATTCAGTCTCTACACACACTCTTTTCTCCATATAACCAAAACCCACACATCTGTCTCATGCCACACACCCCCATCTCTCCTACCCGTTCATCTTGTCTCTTTCTACCCATTCATCAGTCTCTCCTACAGAGTCACATGTATACACACAAACAACACTTATCTCCATCCCCACACCTTCTGTCTCTTCATGTACACACAGAAACACACACACAAACACATCTTTAACTCCACAACCATACTCCATTCTCTACACACACACACGTGTATATCCACCCCATAAAACCCATCTCTCTGTTCACACATACTCACTCCATAAACTTGTCTCACCCTTACCACCCACATACACCAACTCACACACACACCCCAGCACACACTAACACCCTCTCTCTCCCTCACCAGCCTCTCTTTGCCTCTACCCACCATTTCTCCCTCTATACACAGGCACATATCTCGCCCTTCAAGACACCGAGTCTTCACATATACCCACACACACACCACAGTCTGCCTACACAGTCTCTCCCCATGTACTCAGAAACACATAGAGCCTGGTCTCTCTAGACACATAGACCCCACTGCATCTCTGCCTTCATCCACACATACCCATCTCTTCAAAAACACACACAAACCCCATTCTCCACACATGTAATTATGCCTACACCCCAGTTCCTCTCTCCACAACCCCACCCCAGTCTATCCATTATCCCGTTATTCCTAGTCTAACATACAAAAACACCCATCTCTCCCCCTACTCACTCACTCTGATACTCTTTCCATCCACAAATGTCCCTTCTCTACAAAAACACACCCCCAGACAACCCTGTATCTCCCTCCACACCCCACACCTCTTCCTCTGTTGCACACTCATGACTCTTCCAAATGCAATCCAATCTCTACATGTGTATACAAACACATATAGCCATCTCTACACACATATAAATACCCCTCTTTCTTCCTCCATATACAGAAAGACAAATACACAGACATTTACCCATCTGTTTCCATACCCTTCATCACTCAGCACATGTACACCAATCTCTACACACACACACACACACACACACACAAGTCTCTACACAGAACATACACCACCCCCTGACTAAGACCCAAACTGCATCTCTCCCTCCACACACACACAAACATGCTAACATACCCAGTCTGTTCCTCTTCACATCTCCCATCTCTCCACCCACACTGCAATCTCTCTGTCCACATTTATACTCATCTCTCCACACACTCATATGTCTGTTTCTCCCTCTACTATCTATACCCTAGCCTCTACACAGTCACAAACACATATACACCCATCTCTCCACATACACAAAAAATCACAAGCCTGTCTCTTCCTTTTGCACCCCCACTGAAATCTCCTTTCACATCCCCTCAATTTCTCCCTCTTCCACCCAAACATATTTCCCTCCTCAACTACCTCTCCACACACACTACCCAGTCTCCACGCACACACACAAACACAAACCCATCTCTCCCTCCATATGTGCACCCTAGTCTCTCCCTCCACAATCTCCATCTTACCCTTAACACTCATACACCCAACACTTAAAACACACAGACATACCCCAACACACACTAATACCATCTCTCCATCATCAACAACCCCATTCCACATCTCGCATTCCACAACCGTATCCCCATGTCTTCCTAAACACAAAATAACCCCTTATCTACACACACCCTACACAACCCTGCTACTCCCTTCATACCTCCATCTCTCACATACATATACTTCCATCCTTCCAAACACATTCTGGTCTCTCCCCACATATACCCATACACATAAAAGTCTGTCCACACACAAACATGCACCTAAGTCTCTCCCCCTGTGCTTAACAAATAACACAAAGCCTGATTTCTACACACACCCCCACACACAGCTCTCCCTCCAAATATACGCCTTCACAATAGCCCTTCTCTCCCTCCACACATCTACCACCTTCCCTCTACACATTCTTCCTGTCTCTCCCTCCACACACAAAGACTCATTTCTGCCTATACACACACACACACACACACACACACATTCCAGTCTCCACCAGAAACATATGCCACTGTCTCTTCCTGCAAACACATGACCTCCTACTTTCCATCAGCACTCCTCTGGCTCTCACTTACTAATCCCATTGCTTGACTCACAAACACATATTTCTCCATTAACACTCATAACAAACTCTGTACACACACACANTTGAAGAAAACTGTGCCCAGATGCTGTGCATGATTTCACACAATTTGTGATAGAGCCAATCAAGGAAACAGTGAAAGCATTGTGGATATGGCAAAAGCGGGGGGTGCAGGGTGGGCAGCTGAAGGATTTCAAGATAAGCATCTTGATAAACGCAAGAGCCAATGGACACTATACCAGAGGAATTAGTAGAAGATATCTTGATGGAAATGGGTGTTTTTAAACCAGTGCCAGATGATGAAGAAAAGTAACATCAGGAAACAAATTAACATCAGACATTTTGGTGCAAGACTTTTAATTATTCAAGACTGCTTTTTTACTTCTGTTATAATATGAACCTTTCTATGATATGGGCTCTGAAACTTGAGCAAACAATGGAAAAAGGATTGGTGTTGTATAGAAACATTTGTACAGAAATGACAAGGCAAAAAGGTCAGAAGGCAATTACAGTCTATTTCTTAAAGTTACACTAAGTATGCCTGCCTCCCCTTCCATTTTCTCCACTTTGTATGCTTCTGCCACCCCAAGGTACTAAGACCCAACCTTCCTCTTCCTTCTCCTCAGTTTACTCACTGTGAAANAGGCAATTACAGTCTATTTCTTAAAGTTACACTAAGTATGCCTGCCTCCCCTTCCATTTTCTCCACTTTGTATGCTTCTGCCACCCCAAGGTACTAAGACCCAACCTTCCTCTTCCTTCTCCTCAGTTTACTCACTGTGAAAATGATGAGAATGAAGAGCTTTATGATGATCCTCTTCTATTTAATGAATGATGTATAGGTAATAAACTTAGCTATCATGTATGTATATGAGCGTCTGCAAGTAAAAATCTAATTCTACCACAAGAACTGTATTAGACTTTTTTGTGTCATTATCATTGTCATTGCCAAAGATTTGATCTTATAGAACATTCTTTGCAAAGTGTGTATTGAGGTGGACGGCTTATCTTTACATAAGCATAATGTGAGTAATATTTAATAAAAAAATAATAATAGGTTAGTTTTTGCTGCTTTATACTTTACTTTCAAAGAATTATATTGCCATACAGATTTGCCTGTCTCTCTTGCAATTGGAGAAACTGCATATTAGCCTATGATCACAAGTAAGTCATTTAAAAAATATTACAATGTTTCCCATGCTGTATTATGAAAATTACTGTAATGCTGTATGATATAAAAATTTTATAAAGATTCCTTCATTAGTGTATAGGCTAGGCTACCTTAAAGCTATCTAATAGATTGCACTAGGCTACCATAAACAATCATATTGCTGTTTCCACATTATCAATGCATGAATTCTTGTACCTTAAATAAATATGAATTTCTTTTTCACAGTAGATTTTCATTTCTGATGTTTAGTGCTACCAAAGCTTGAAACATCTACAATGTTTTGTACCATATAAGAAAATAATGATGCAGATGCTGACAGACCATGTAAACTTATAGTATTGTTTATAAGCAGACCATGTAAACTTAATGGTATTGATAAGTGCAATGCTGTGCTGTGTTTAGTGGCTCAGTCATGTCTGACTCTTTGAGACTTCATGGACTACAGCTCTCCAGGCTTATCTGTTAGTGGGGATTCTTCAGGCAAGAATGCTGGAGTGGGTTGCCAACCCTTCCTCCAGGGAATCTTTCCAGCCCAGGGATTGAACCAGGGTTTCCTGCACTGTAGGTGAATTCTTTACCATCTGAGCCAACAGGGAAGTGTGATAAGAGCAATACACTACTGTAAATATATTTTTTTTCTTCCTTATGGCATTCTTAAGATTTTCTTTCCTCTAGCTTACTTTAAGAGTACAGAATATAATACATATAACATACAAAACATGATCTTTTTTGGCCGCACTACTTGAAGGATCTTGATTCCCTGACCAGGGATCAAACGCAGGCCCCCTACAGTGGAAGTGCAGCATCGTAACCACTGGACCACAGGGAATTTCCAAAACACATATTAATCAACTGCTTATTTATTGGTAAGGTTTACAGTCAAAATAGGCTACTAGTAGTTAAGAATTTGGGGAATTACAAGCTATACATTTATTTTCAACTGCATGGAGTGTCAGTGCCTCTAACTCCTGTATTGGTCAAGGATTCAAAAATCTGTAGCAAATTAATAGCAAGATAAATTTAATAAAATTATATAGTATGACCAAGTTGAATTTATCCATAGGGTCAAGCGTGGTTCAATATACAAAAATCAATAAATGTGATATATCACATTAATAAAATGAAGGATAAAAAGTAATAGAAGTAGTAAAATTTGACAAAATCCAATACCCTTTCATGATAAAAACTGTCAACAAGCAGTGGCTCAGTCAGTAAAGAATCTGCCTGCAGTGCAAGAGAACCAAATTCAATCCCTGGGTTGGGAAGATCCTCTGGAGAAGGGTGTGGCAACCCACTGCAATATTCTTGCCTGGAGAATTCCCATGGGCAAAGGAGCCTGGTAGGCTACAGTCCATAGGGTGGAAAAGAGTTGGACATGATTGAAGTAACTGAGCACTCACGTACCTAAGCATAATAAAGGTCATATGTGAAAAGACCACAGCTAATAAAATAGTCAATAATTTTTCCTAGAAAATTGGAACAAGGCAAATATTTCCATTCTTCTCTTTTAATCAGCATAGTCCTGAAAGTCTTAGATAGAGCAATTAAAGCATAAAAATATAAAACATTCTAAATTTCCAGTAGTCATGTATGGATCTGAGAGTTGGACTGTGAAGAAAGCTGAGTGCAGAAGAATTGATGCTTTTGAACTGTGGTGTTGGAGAAGACTCTTGAGAGTCCCTTGGACTGCAAGGAGATCCAACCAGTCCACCCTAAAGGAAATCAGTCCTGGGTGTTCTTTGGAAGGACTGATGTTGAAGCTGAAANAAAAAAAAAAAAAGAAATCTATAATGGATTTGTATTTCCTTGTTTTCTCTTCAAATTTTGCAAGGAAAATATAATGAAAATGAAATCTCAGGAATTTGACCCTACAATAGTTATGCAGCTCTACATGATTATTATAAATGATAGTTGTATATAAATGCAAATGTCATTGTTTATATCAAAGTCTATAAGATTATACACCCTCTAATGCACACTGGTTAATCAGAAATAGCTTTTTTTTTATATAAATTAGGGTTTTCATTTCTCATAATTATCCATAAAATGAAACTTTAATTGAATTGGCCAGCTATTTGCCAAATGGTGTTTCATTAAAGGGAAAATTTTAAAAAAGACAAACTACAATTGTACGCAAAAGTTAGAATATGAAATACTGAAAGACAATACCACCTTTCTTAATTTTATAGTATTAAATAACTTGAGAACATATTTTTATGGCTCCCATTTTAATTTTTATAATATTTTTGGATTTGGATTTACAAACTCAAAACCCCATTAGACCAATTATCTTGAACCCAAACTACAGAGTCAGCGAATTTCTATTCTTAACTCTCCTACCATAGATTCTGTGAGAATAATGAATTAAATTACTATATAATTTACCATAAAAATTAATAAATTAAAATATAAGTGATAGGGGAAACAACTGCCTATAAGTGTGGCTGAGACAATTTTTTAAAAAAAGGAATAAAGTGTTATTTTAAACAATTTAATTAGATGATGGAAGGAAATGAAGAAGTTAGTGTCTAATAGTTCTTATGTTTAGGGTGACAGTATGAAAAATCTGAAAATTATCAATGACAAGTACTATAATACAGAAAGTGAAATTTTACTTTTTACTGGGTGTGTCAAGATAGAAATACATAATAGAAAATTGCCACATATATTCAGACATGTATAAGTGTTATAATAATAAAAACAGAAGTAAATGTGATATTCTTGTGTTTTGAAAAAAATATGTTAGTCACTCAGACCTGTCTGACTCTGAGACCCCATGTGGACTGTAGCCCACCAGGCTCCTCTGTCCATTGGATTCTCCAGAATACTGGAGTGGGTAGCCATTCCCTTCTCCAGGGGATCTTTCTGACCCAGGAATCAAACCCTGCAGGCAGATTCTTCACCGTTTAGCCACCAAGGAAGCCTAATTTAACACAAACAGAAGTAAATGAGGTCTTCATGTGTTTTATTGCAATCAAAATCAGTAATATTTACATGCCAGTCACTTTGACAGGATCGTCATAATTCTGTATTACCAGTCCCTATCCTGCCATTGAGGAATGGAGATTTAATGAGAGAAAGATATATATGAATAAGCAAATTGAATAAATTATATAGGTAAGAGAATACTTCTATGTGAATCGTACAACAGTATATTTCAGAAATGAATGAAACATGAATCTGTTAAAGGAATATTCTTGTTGTTGTTCAGTTGCTCAGTTGTGTCTGACTCTTTGCAACCCCATGGATTGTAGCACACCAGGTTGCCCTGTCCCTCACCATCTCCCGAAATTTGCCCAAGAAAATGAATGTTACTTCCAGGTAACTGCGCATTAATTCAAAAATTCTCACTTAACATTTAGGTTTACAACAGCATGCAGTCACTAAGGAAGGCAGGCATTTAGCCAGAGTTTTCCAAACATTCCCAATGAATCAAAAAATGAATCAGAGTGGCATAGAGCAATTTGTCAAGGCCCCATCTTGACCCTACTCTAAGTGAGAGAGTTTCAACTTTGGGCCTTCTGTAAAGATTTGTATATGTGGGTGTTTGCATCCTAATCATATATACCACCATGCTTTCCATTCTGTGTGGGTTCCTGTGGGTAAATGAGTAAAAAGCATTAAAGAAAGTTTATGTGTGCTCCCTTGCTATTGCGTGTATCTGTTTTTTTTTTGTTTGTTTGCATCAATCTCTCCAATTTAACTTCTTGAACAGCTTGCATCTAATAGGGAAAGAAATCTGTATTAAATCAGAGGTCAAGTTTTATCCCAAAGCTGACTTGTCCTGAATCTTGAAGTGTAAAATAGCTATTTGTCCTCTGAGTGGAGGAGTTAGTAAATTTTTCTGGTCACTGTGTGAAGTTTGTTAAAAATCAGAGATATCTATAACTTGCTATTTGCAATAACATGGACGGGCTTGGAGGTTATTATGCTAAGTGAATTAAGTCAGATAAACACAAATGCTGTATATCATATGTGAAATCTAAAAAAACTACAAATTATTGAATATAACAAAAAGAAATAGACTCACAGGTATAGAGACTATCTTATTTTTAAAATGTACCCCTCTTTGGTCACTTGAGTCTGAAATGCACAATCAAGTCATTTTATTATTCACCAAAAATATCTCTGATTCTCCTAGGTTGATGATATATGATACATTGTGCTTTATTATTCTGTATAAAAATTTTAAAGACAACTAGCTTAAGTGTAGTGATTTGTTGATACAAAATAGATACATTGTGAAGGGAGGGAAAAGTGTTTACTAAGAAAAAAAAATAAAAAACTTACTCATCATCTAATATTTCTCCCAACATAGAAATTTCTTCTGTATGTCAAGAATACAGTATCCTTTTCAGGACCAATTTCTTCCCTCAATGGTAAACCCTCTAGTCTGTGCATACTCTCATCCTTTTTTACACAGTACATACTTATCAGGACTTCATCCAAGTGACCCCATACCTGCTTACCTATAACTTCTAACTACTGATCTTGTTCTTTGGAGACACACAAAATAAGTGTAACCTCCTCTGTAAAACATTAGGGCACAGGGAAAATACATTTTATTTTGATGAATATTTTTGACCAAGTTCAAATTACCTTCCTATCCACAAGAATTTGTTGTGTGCATAGTTCTACAAGTTATCATCCAGTGATTCCCAATGGTAGTTATCTCTTTGTCTAAGGAGTTTTGGCATCTTTACCATTTACTATCCTACTTGTGTTGTAATCACTAGTCTAATTTAGTTAATGGTTTAATTTTTGGTATGCACGTGAAATAAAAACATTACACAGACATTCATGTACACAGCTATATAGAGGTACATGTCTGTCTACCTATTGTACACACACACACACACACACACATCAGAATATCTTTGCTAGAGTTTAACGTCTTGTAATGTCTCACTGTTTCAATCATCCTATGAGTGATACTTCTCAAACCACTCACAACTTTAGTCATCTTCTGGAAGAAAAGTTTTGAATGGAAGATCTATTGTAAGGGTGGACAAAGGAGCTGATAAGAAGGGAAAATTACCATAAATAAGGAATTTGTCAGGCTTCATAAGCCCTGTGTAATGAATAGATTTGTTCGTATATCTGCCTTGTCAAAATCCTTTTAGAATAAGGATAAAAATACTATTTTTTGATACTGCTGACGTTAATATAGATTTTTATCCTAATGAGCCAAAACCTGCTCACTATAATTTCTAGCCACTGATTCTTTTCTTTGGAGATACACAACTTAGAAAATTTTTCTCTCCACCCCACCATTTGTCATAAAACTCTGTAATATAGTTAAACTCCATGATACAAAATATGTATATATTGTTTATTTTGGAGAATACATGGTTATATGAAGTGAGGACTCATAGATAATTAAATTCTTCAGCTTCCTACTTGGGTAATACTTAATTTGATGAGTGAGACATGAAGTATGAAACAGTTTGGTGAAAAAAATCATGATTTCTGTTGTATATACTTTGATACCTGAATTCTGATCTCTGGTAGACATCAGATTGGAGATAGCAAGTAATCATTTGGATATTCAAGTTTTGAGCTCAGAGAAAAGGTTTTGGCTGAGAATATGAATTTGGAAGTCATCTACACAAAGACAGTATTGAAATCTTTGTAAAAGAATGACATTCTTTAAAGAGTGGGCAAGAATTATTCCCAGGGCCAGTCCTTAGAAACCCAAATTTCAGTCAGAACCAGTAAGGAAACTCAAAACATTTTAGTGAAACAAAAATCACTAGTAGTAACAAATATATAAAATTCATCATTTCTGATCCAAACTCATCCAGCTAGTCTTCATTCACTGTCTACCTTAATATTAGCTCTTTGACCTAGACAAATTATATATTAAGTAGAATCTAGTTAGTCCTCCTGGCCTAGGCTGACTGGCTTTTCAGTAAGCATTTCTTTGAACTTTACTTGTAAAGAACATAAGGCTGTAACTGTGAGATAATCAGCCCAACGATCTCTGAACTAACTAGGAATCTTGAGAAGTAGGAAATGAGTCTCAGCGGTATGTTACCTGCTCTGTTACTCCATGTGGCTTGTGAAAATCAGGTAACACTTACTCGACTGAAATAAAATATGAAAAGCAGCTCATCTTCTATTAGTATATTTCATAACTTTCTGGCTCTTTCACAGGTACTGATTTCATGCTGTAAACTCATAGGTGATAGTTTACCATGAAACTAAATCATTTAAATTAACCTGAAAGAGACTATGAACACTGGGTTGAAACATTTGTCCTTGAAATATCAATATATGTCAGTGTTATCTGGAAACTTACATATTTATTACCCTCTGAAATTCTCCTTCTAATCCACTCCCCTTCTATAGCTATGCAGTTTCTTGGATTTCCATAGTTTATTTGTATAAGATCAAATTGTTTGAATAAATGTAGACACTGAATTAATCAAAAAACAATGTTGTACATAATAATAAAATAATAGCATAGAGCTGAAATCCAAGCAACATAATACAACACTGTTAATAATGTATGATATAAAGTAAAGTAGAAAATACAAACTCTACTTTGTTTAGAATACAACCTGGGATAGGCTTCAATGCTATCTAAATCAAACTTGTTAAAAGTCAAGAATATTGATTGTAAAATTGTTTTTGTAAACAAAACTTTGACATTGTAAAATTTGAACTATTTTAATAGCTGAAGTGGTTTTAGATAAAATCTACTTTGTGAAAATGTGTTCTCAACAAGCAGTAACCCATCAATATAGTATTACAGACTGCAAACAAAAGCTGAATGTCCTTATTTTGAGAGAAAATGTACTCAAAGTGTTCAGTGTTTTTCTTGCATTTGCATGCTTTTAAAATTCCGCTGCCACATTAGCAGTGCATAGTTTTGGTTATAGCCAAGAGATAATATCATAATTATTAGCGAGTGCAGATTGATTTACCTCTGATTTTAGCTATTTATGTGGGAGAATAAAATGTTCAAACTCAGACAACTTTATGTTCTCTTTACTAAGCAAGGGAACGAGCAGGTAGAGGCAGAAAATGAATATGAAAACCTGCCATAAAGCAAGTTTAGGATGAGGGAAAAGATATGTTAATTATTATTGTAACTTGTGTTTCCCAGCACACTAACACTGGGTTTAAAATTAAGTAAAGCTATCATCTTATCCCATGGTTTTGCTGGCTTATTTTTCTACTTTTAAATTTCAAGCTCTTTAGCTTTCATTATCTCCTCCCTTATTATTCCCTGGAGAGAATACTTTTCAAAATAAAGAACTAAATCTATTCAGATAAGCAAAAAAACACTGCTTTAAAAGTATTAAAGGAAATGTTTTTAGGCAAAGGTAGTAAAATAATTCCAAATAGAAGTGCATTAAAATAAGAAAGAATAAAGAGCACCAGAGAAAGTAAATATCCAGGTAAACTGAACTTAACATCATTTAAAAGAATAACAAAATATGTTGTAATGTGCAAAAATATGTGAAATTAGATGACATGTGAGGAAAAAGGTGAGACAGTGGCAAAGAATTAAAGTGCAGCACAATTCAAAATATGAGGTAGTAACAGAGGTCATAATTTAACATCCATGTTATGGATGCATAGTGTAATCTCTAATTTCAAACAGACTTAATAACAAGCTACTAATGGACAAATAGTGTAATAAAAACGCTTGATTAATCCCAAACTGGGAAGAGAAGAAATTAATTACATATACATTTATTCATATAAAAATAATGCATACCTTAATAAGAATTGATCCAGCAATATAAAATGTAAAAATAAAGATCTAAACTCATCATGTTAAAACTGGATTCTTTGCTCATGATATATTTGGATAAAGAGGCTAGTGAATTCCAGTTCATTAAAAAACACTTGCTCCTTGGAAGAAAAGCTATGGCCAACTTAGCATGTTAAAAAGCAGAGACATTACTTTGCCAACAAAGGTCTATCTAGTCAAAGCTATGGTTTTTCCAGTAATCATGTATGGTGAGAGTTGGACTATAAAGAAAGCTGAGTGCTGAAGAATTGATGCTTTTGAACTGTGGTGTTGGAGAAGACTCTTCAGAGTCCCTTGGATTGCAAGGAGATCCAAACAGTCAATCCTAAAGGAAATCAGTCCTGAATGTTCATTGGAAGGACTGATGCTGACGCTGAAACTCTAATACATTGGCCACCTGATGCAGAGAAATGACTCATTGGAAAAGACCCTGATGCTGGAAAAGATTAGGTGGGAGGAGAAGGGGACAACAGAGGATGAGATGGTTGGATGGCATCACCAACTCAATGGACATGAGTTTGAGTAAGCTCTGGAAGTTGGTGATGGACAGGGAAGCCTGGCGTGCTGCAGTCTATGGGGTCCCAAAGAGTCGGACATAACTGAGCAACTGAACTGAACTGTACCCAAGTAACTTGTAAAAACAGAAAAACATGGTCTGTGTTTCCTTGTTTCTAAAGTTCCTTTACATGCTTCTAAAAATTGGTTAATGAAATTAAGCTGAGAGTCTTTTCAAATTAAATTTGCTTTGCATTTTTACTATAATTTTATCAGTAATTTATTTGATCTGAATGAAATGTATCATAACTAGCATATAAATATATAAAACCATACATCTCTAATGTACATAGTCATGCATCAGAAAGAGAGAAAAAAGGAAGTTTTAAGTAGAATTCTTAAAATTCTTTAAAGTCTTATGAAGATTTTATGTCCAGATAGAATGCCGCATTTTCAATACAATGGATTTTCTAAACAATAGATTTTCTGAACTACCAAAACATATGAAATGATTAGTTAAAACCAATTTTAACATGTGCAGTTGGATATACCTCTGGATTTTTAAATTGTTTTTCAAATATTAAAAATAAACCAAAAAAAATCAACTCAAGGACAATAATTTGCCATCCTTTATTTTTTACAATGGAATAACTCATTCTTAAAATCCTCTTACTAGCTCTGGAATGAAAGTGTAGTTTCAAGAAACACACACACACACACACACACACACACAGGAAAAAAAATAACTTGGAGAGTATAGAGCTACTAAAGATGGCCAAGAGTGTATTTTAGAAAGTAGTTATGTATATATATACATTTTTCTAGATACTCTTGTATACTTAGTGGAGCGTGCCAGCTATCAATGCAGTTTTTGATTGTTTTCATAACATAATTAAAAGAATCAGAGAATTGCAATCATAAATATTAGTATAAAATGGGAATCATACATTTATGGAAATAACTGGCTGTTATTGACCTTCACATTTCCTGATTTATAGAAATATCTATTGTTTAACCATGGGCATGCCACCCATAAATACCTCTTAGAGATCAATAACAATGAGTTAAAATACCTAGTTTAAATGGACAGAGAAAAAACTGTGGAGACAATAAAAAAGATCAGTGGTTGCCAGGAATAGGGAAGAGATGAACTGGCAGAGCACAGAGGACTTCTAGAGCAGTAAAAATATTCTATACAGTATTATAATAATGGATATGTGTAATCATACATTTGTCCAAATCCATAGAATGTACAGCACTATCAGTGAACCGTACTTAAACTATGGACCCAGATTATGATGCATCAATTTAGGCTCATCACCGGTTTAAAAAAAAAAAAGTGCCATTCTGAAGAGTGACATTAACTGAAGAGTTGAATGTGTTAGGAGTGAGGGGTGCACAGGAAATCTATCTCCCTTTGAGCTTTGCTGTAAAACCTAAAGCTCCTCTAAAATAGAGCCATAAAAATGGATGAAGAGTAGGAATCCTTCACAGAAGTGCAAATTTAAATTTGATAAAATTAATACATATGGCATGCAGAACTGAAATAACATATCCCTTCTAGCTTCTTAAACTGGAATATAATTTATAAAAGCTGATAATATTCAACATTGGAAAGCAAATGAGAAAATTTTATACATTAATAATGGAGGTACAGTTTAACTTTGTTCTTCTTTTGACATTTTCTGAATTCTGTTTTCACATGAATTCTGTTTCAGTATAAAATGTAGAGTTGTGCTATAATTTGTAATGTGATTTTTTTTTCTCTTTAAATGGGGATAAACTCATTTTACATTTATTTTACATTTACTTTTTGATATATGTTTATTCAAGTTCACCCCATATTATTCTATGATATATTTCTATTCTCATAATGTTCTTTATTTTCTTGTTTACATGTATATATTTTCTAATATTTAGCAAAGCTTTTGAGTCCAGTTCAGTTCAGTCGCTCAGTCGTGTCTGGCTCTTTGCGACGCCATCAGTCACAGCAGGCCAGGCCTCCCTGTCCATCACCAACTCCCGGACTTCACTCAGACTAATGTCCATTGAGTCCGTGATGCCATCCAGCCATCTCATCCTCTGTCGTCTTCTTCTCCTCCTGCTCCAAATCCCTCCCAGCATCAGAGTCTTTTCCAATGAGTCAACTCTTTGCATGAGGTGGCCAAAGTACTAGAGTTTCAGCTTTAGCATCATTCCTTCCAAAGAAATACCACGGTTGATCTCCTTCAGAATGGACTGGTTGGATCTCCTTGCAGTCCAATGCACTCTCGAGAGTCTTCTCCAACACCACAGTTCAAAAGCACCAATTCTTCGGCGCTCAGCCTTTTTCACAGTCCAACTCTCACATCCATACATGACCACTGAAAAAACCATAGCCTTGACGAGACGGACCTTAGTCACCAAAATAATGTCTCTGCTTTTGAATATACTATCTAAGTTGGTCATACCTTTTCTTCCAAGGAGTAAGCGTCTTTTAATTTCATGGCTGCAATCACCATCTGCAGTGATTTTGGAGCCCCAAAAAATAAAGTCTGACACTGTTTCCCCTTCTATTTCCCATGAAGTGATGGGACCGGATGCCATGATCTTTGTTTTCTGAATGCTGAGCTTTAGGCCAACTTTTTCACTCTCCTCTTTCACTTTCATCAAGAGGCTTTTTAGTTCCTCTTCACTTTTTGCCATAAGGGTGGTGTCATCTAGTTACCTTTATAATTGCTACTATATAAGCTTATTTTCTAGCTTTCTTTTTTTTAATTAGATCCCACTTGTTTATTTTTGCTTTTATTTCCAGTATTCTGGGAAGTGGATCATAGAGGATCCTGCTGTGGTTTATGTTGGAGTGTTGTGCCTATGTTCTCCTCTAGGAGTTTTATAGTTTCTGGTCATATGTTTAGATCTTGGCTAACAAACACATGAAAAGATGCTCAACATCACTCGTTATCAGAGAAATGCAAATCAA
>SJYV01031204.1:291646-315215 GCA_006410875.1 Neotragus pygmaeus | reverse complement strand
TTTGCATGAGGTGGCCAAAGTACTGCAGTTTCAGCTTTAGCATCATTCCTTCCAAAGAAATCCCAGGGTCTGGATCTTACTTGACAGCTAATGGACAATTTCATTTGAAAAAACTGGCTGAGGTGAAACCCCTTTTGTTCCTTTTCCACTTCACTCTTTTTTATTGCCTCTTCTTTTCCTAATACAGCCTATACTTTTCTTATGTTATATAACTTTAAACTTTTGGCAGAATATCTCCAAAAGCATAGAGACTAGAAAACAGCTTTAGTCAAAATTTTAGGGTTCCTCAAAACTGAACCAGTGAGTATATGCCTGCATGCTAAGTCGCCTCAGTTGTGTCGAACTCTCTGCGACCGTATGGACTGTAGCCTGCCAGGCACGTCTGTACATAGGATTCTCCAAGGAAGAAATGATGGAGTGGGTTGCCATGCTCTCCTCCAGGGGATCGCCCAACCCAAGGATCAAAGCTGTGTCTCTCCTTCATTGGCAGGCAGGTTCTTTAACCACTAGCACCACGTGGGACTGGAGAGTAAGGCCAGGAGTAAATGAGAAGGATCCCCATTCCCAGCTTCAACGAGGCCCTGAGAAATTCATATGCAATTCACATGTGACTTTCACTTTTGTCTCCTCCTTATCCCAAACAGTCACCAATGCCAAAGTTTGGTGGAACTACAGAGAAAAGAGCCTCTTTTTATCTGTCTACCTAACTTTCTAGACCCTTACTGCCAATCATGCTATTTTTCCTCTCCAAAGCTCTTCACAGGCTCAGGTAAGTGGAAAAGGAGCGGATTTAGGATCAGTCAGTCACACCTGATTTGAATCACTGTCACTTACTAATTTTGTGACTTTAGGGGCTTCTCGGAAACCTTCTATGGTTCAGTATGTATTGGCTAAATATGCATAACAACACCTATTTCTTAAGAGGTACTGCAAAAATCAAACATGTATAAAATGCCTAGCACGGTGCCTTAGCTACTCTTTAAATGATAACCATTATTAACATTTTAAGGAGGATGAGATGAAACATTCCTCTCGTAAAGATTCTTCTGGTCCAGGACTGGTCTTTTAAATAAACAGACTCTAGGAATTACAGGCACCAAGAGATCAGAAGAGATGCTGACCTTGGGACAGCCCTCTTCGATCAGGATCATATCCACTGAACAGCAAGTGTTGCTGACTTTAGAGATGCAGTCATATGGCCTTTCAATTAAGGTAGAAGACAAAGCAGGGATGAAAACACAAAAACCATGCATCAGTGCCAGTGAAGAGAGTTGAGCAAGTCAGCTTCTACTCCCAGTATTCTTCCACTCCTTTCTGAGCAGATAAGAAATCCCTTTTCGGGAGGACCTAAAATAAGTACACGGAAGATACAGAAACAATTTTGTTCTATCACCCCTTTCCACTCCAACAGGGTGTGCTAATTGCCTGACACAGGCTACACACAAGCCATCATCTCTCCTGGCCAGGTCTTTGGGCCCATAAATTGTGTCCAGTTCTATCCCAGAACTGCTGAGTCATAGTGAACAGCAGCCCACACAGGCCTGCAGACCGCACAGTCCTCAGATAAATCAGAATAGAAATGGCAAAGCATGGAACTAGGGGTCATCACCCTTGCTTGAGCAAAAGCAAGAGCAGTGTCCTGCACTTTGCTGCCTCCATGAGTCACTGGAGTCAAGTAGCCATTTAGAGAACTGGGTCCTCCTCCAAGCTGAGCGTTGTGAGGGTTGTCAGGCCTCTTGCCTCACTTCTACAGGCAGAGGCTCATAGGCCCAGATGCTGGGAAGAATTAAGCTCTAAGTCTTTTTCACAGTAAAGTTTATACATCTTTCAATTACCTACAGTACTGGATGGTAGCTCTGTGGAAAAGAAATTGCCTGCCAATGCAGGAGACACGAGTTCCATCCCTGCTTCAGGAAGATCCTGGAGAAGGAAGTGGCAATCCACTCCAGTATTCTTGCCTGGAAAACTCCATGGAGAGAGGAGCCTGGCAGGCTACAGTCCACAGAGTCACAAAAGAGGCAGATACAACTGAGCACAACAGAACTGGATGGACACATCAGCATACACAATACAAGATGCCCACACCAGAGCATGGAAGCCCGTTGATGAAATACTGGGGACTAAGGGGACATAATACTGGGTTCATGTTTAAATTCCAGAGTGAGGTATTATACAGCGCACTTGTTTTTTTCCCCCTCCACTTTGCCGTGTATTCTAAATAAGTCGATTATAAAAGCCCTTAATATAAACCAGAGTAAAGAGATTAAATTTTAAAAACCTTTTGGTCACTCAGTAAATGCTGATCAAGGACCATCTATAAGCCAAGAAGTGTTCTTGTCTGGAGAATCCCAGGGACGGGAGAGCCTCGTGGGCTGCCGTCTCTGGGGTCGCACAGAGTCGGACACGACTGAAGTGACTTAGCAGCAGCAGCAGCAGNCGACGCGGGAGGAGGGGGTAGATTCGGATCCTTTGAACCCTCCTTAACTCTGCGTCCTCCCCTTCCAGGCTGCCCTGACGAGTGAGCAGACCCGGCACCTGTAGACCAGGATGGAGCACCATTCCCAGGAGGGCAGGAAATGGTGCCCTCCCGTCCCCGCCTAGAATGACTGCCCCGGGGGGGTGGCTTCCTGGGTCCTGGCTGGGCTGCTGAACCGCCAAGAGCACCAGGACGCCAGACTCTTCTTGGGGGTGGTCTCCTGCCCTGCAGCTCCACCATGAGGCTCCTCGTGGCCCCCCTTTTGCTAGCATGGGTGGCTGGTGTCACTGCCACTGTGCCCGTGGTAGCTTGGCACGTGCCCTGCCCCCCTGGGTGTGCCTGCCAGATCCGGCCCTGGTATACCCCCCGATCGTCCTACCGTGAGGCCACCACCGTGGACTGCAATGACCTATTCCTGACGGCTGTCCCCCCAGCGCTGCCTGCAGGCACGCAGACCCTGCTTCTGCAGAGCAACAGCATCGTCCGCGTGGACCAGGGTGAACTGGGCTACCTGGCCAATCTCACAGAGCTGGACCTGTCCCAGAACAGCTTTTCAGACCCCCGAGACTGTGATCTCCGTGCCCTGCCCCAGCTGCTGAGCCTGCACCTGGAGGAGAACCAGCTGACCCGGCTGGAGGACCACAGCTTCGCAGGGCTGGCCAGCCTGCAGGAACTCTATCTCAACCACAACCAGCTCTACCGCATCGCCCCCAGGGCCTTCGCGGGGCTCAGCAACCTCCTACGGCTACACCTCAACTCCAACCTGCTGCGGGCCGTTGACAACCGCTGGTTCGAGATGCTGCCCAGCCTGGAGATCCTCATGATTGGCGGCAACAAGGTCGATGCCATCTTGGACATGAACTTCCGGCCCCTGGGCAACCTGCGCAGCCTGGTGCTGGCGGGCATGAACCTGCGGGAGATCTCTGACTATGCCCTGGAGGGGCTGCAGAGCCTCGAGAGCCTCTCCTTCTATGACAACCGGCTGGCCCGTGTGCCCCGGCGGGCACTGGAGCAGGTGCCGGGGCTCAAGTTCCTAGACCTGAACAAGAACCCGCTCCAGCGGGTGGGGCCCGGGGATTTTGCCAACATGCTGCACCTCAAGGAGCTGGGGCTGAACAACATGGAGGAGCTGGTCTCCATCGACAAATTTGCCCTGGTCAACCTGCCCGAGCTGACCAAGCTGGACATCACCAACAACCCTCGGCTCTCGTTCATCCACCCGCGCGCCTTCCGCCACCTGCCCCAGATGGAGACCCTCATGCTCAACAACAATGCTCTCAGTGCCTTGCACCAGCAGACCGTGGAGTCCCTGCCCAACCTGCAGGAGGTGGGTCTCCATGGCAACCCCATCCGCTGTGACTGTGTCATCCGCTGGGCTAACGCCACCAGCACCCGCGTCCGCTTCATCGAGCCCCAGTCCACGCTGTGTGCTGAGCCCCCAGACCTTCAGCGCCTCCCAGTGCGGGAGGTGGCCTTCCGGGAGATGACAGACCACTGCCTGCCCCTCATCTCCCCCCGCAGCTTCCCCCCGCGCCTCCAGGTGGCCAGCGGAGACAGCCTGCTGCTGCACTGCCGGGCGCTGGCGGAGCCCGAGCCCGAGATCTACTGGGTGACTCCCGCTGGGGTTAGGCTGACGGCCGCCTGGGCGGGCCGCAAGTACCGGGTGTACCCCGAGGGGACGCTGGAGCTGCGGATGGTGACAGCGCAAGAAGCGGGGCTGTACACCTGTGTGGCCCAGAACCTGGTCGGGGCCGACACGAAGACGGTTAGTGTGGTTGTCGGCCGGGCCCCCCTGCAACACGGCAGAGACAAGGGGTGGGGGCTGGAGCTCCGGGTTCAGGAGACCCACCCCTACCACATCCTGCTGTCTTGGGTCTCCCCACCCAACACAGTCTCCACCAACCTCACCTGGGCCAGCGCCTCCACCCTCCAGGGCCATAGGGCCACCGCGCAGGCCCGCCTGCCACGGGGCACCCACAGCTACAACATCACGCGCCTCCTTCAGGCCACGGAGTACTGGGCCTGCCTGCGGGTGGCCTTCGCGGATGCCCACACTCAGTTGGCCTGTGTGTGGGCCAGGACTACAGAGGCCTCCTCTTGCCGCAGAGGCTTAGGGGACCGGCCCGGGCTCATAGCCATCCTGGCTCTCGCTGTCCTCCTGCTGGCAGCCGGGCTGGCAGCCCACCTTGGCGCCGGCCAGCCCAGGCAGGCCGTGGGTGGGCGGCCTCTGCTCCCAGTCTGGGCCTTTTGGGGCTGGAGCACCCCTTCCACCCGGGTGGTGTCGGCACCCCTCGTCCTGCGCTGGAATCCAGGGAGGAAGTGGCCCAGGTCCTCCGAAGGGGAGACTTGGTCCCCACCAACGTCACAGAATTCGTGAAGCTCAGCCTGTTCTCAGCAGTAGAGAAATAACTCAGACTACTTTTTACCACAAGGGAAGCAATCTGGGCCAGACGCCCGGCCAGAAAATTGACCTGGACCCACGTGCTTGGGGCCTGGCAGCTGAACCGAGACGGCCAGCCTCGAGCCCCAGGGGCTGCCCCTGCAGCCTCCAGAAACCGCCCTCACCTTCTGGGGCACCTCTGCTGCCGTTCTGAGGAGCAGCCCAAGGAGCAGGAAGGACTCTGGCTAGAGCCGCCTACCTCCCCAGTCGGCTCTGTGCCCGGAGAGCCCTGGGCCTCTGCCTGGATGTCCCCTGCCTGCGTCCCCAGGCCCCCGGCCCACAGGAGGCACCCCCTTCTCTTCCCTGTCTCTGTGGAGTCTCAGTTGCTTGCTCCTTCCCCGACCCTGGGCAAGGGCTGAAGGCTTCTCCTCCCCACCTGGAGGGGAGCTGTGCCCCACGCGGGCCCCCCGGGCCTTGCTGGATTGAAAGGACGCGTGGAAGAGGGATGCCCAGGAACAGCTCTGCCCAGCAGCTGGCTTGCACTGACAGTGACTTTCTTAGGCAATTTTGTACCTTCGTGGAGAAACGTGTCACTCCCCCCAACTCGGTTTTGCTCCTGTTTTGTAGAAAATAAAAATAAAGAAGAATAACAATAACAAGGGGAGGGGAAGGGAACAAAAGAGAAGCGATCACTGAAATACTGAGTGTAACTACAGAACTCCCAGTTCTGAATCCCTTTGGAGCCTGAGGGGGACAGGAGGGCTGGGGGGATGAGGGAGTCGGGGGAGCTTGGAGCTAGAGGCACGGTTTGCCCCACAGGTTTGGAGTCTGACCTGCAGGCGCCTCCGGACTGCTCCCCAGAGAGCCTTGTAACTGAGCAGGAGATCTGGGGACGGAGCGCAAGAGAGGCTGACAGGAGAGAAAAGAAGAGGAAGCGTGGAGTGAGAGGGAGAGGAAAATGGAGAAGAGTCTGGAGGTGGCAACAGTGGAAATTTCCGTCACCACACACTGTCACCCCTTCCTTTCCTGTGATAAGCAATTAACATGCCAGTACATAGGAAGCACTTCCCAGCCTATTTCTAATTAAACAAACCCAAGAGGCAGAGTCATGCAGAGAATTTCAAATCGTCAAGACAGCAAGGACTTTGGCTCACTGGGACAGGAGGGGTCTGTGGGGGTGATGGAGGGTCTGAGGCAGGAGGGCTGTAGGAGAGTGCAGCATCTATCTTTCCAGTCCATTTCAGTATAATTTGCAATGAGCCAGGTTTGCTTTTGCAGTATTATTTTTTTTTAATGGATCAACATCTTAGGACCAAATGTGAAGAGAAACATCTGTTGGAAAAGCAGAAGAGCCGGAGGGGAGGGGGCTGCTGTGGCCAGCCAGCGGGAGTTCCAGCTCTTGTTTCTGAGACGGGTCTCTTGAGACGGAAGAGAAGTCACATGTGAACCTGAGGACTCCAATGTTACAGACACAGTTAGCAGACATGAAGGAAGGGGGCTTTAAGTCACCCTCAAGGTTGCAAATGTACACGCAACTAGAGGCCAGACCAGTAGCCGGAGCTCCCGACCCCGTGGACACAAGAAACAGCCCTCGCCCAAGTCAGGGGGTGACGCCCCTCTTCCAGTGAACACAAAGACAGTAGGGTCCTCCGAAGACCTTCGCAAAAAGCCAGTTCAGAAGACTTCCTCCTCTTGAATAGAAGGGTTCTCATACACCAGCCTGCATCAGAGTCACCTGAGGGCCGGGTCAGCACGGAGGCTGGTCCCACCCCCAGAGTTTCCGATCCAGGTCTGGGCGGGACCTGAGAGTGTGCATGTTTAACAAGCTTTCAGGTGACACTGATACTGCTGGTCTAGGGACCACACTTGGAGAATCACGGAGCTCCAGCCTGGGGTGGCTGCAATGTTTTGCTTCCTCTAGGTCCCAGTTTTGTTTTTTTCTAGACAGTGGTACAGGTTATGGCCCTGTGAGAGGGTTGCGGGGGTAGCGGGGGCTGGAGGCTGGTCCATTGGCTGCTCTCCCCTGTACTGCGGGGCTACTCGGCCTGGTTTCAAAAGGACAGCCCATTGCCCTGAGTCAGCAGGCTCCAGCCACATGTGCTCTTTCCCATGCACAACTTACATGTTCTTGGGGGAAAGTGAAAAGGAAAGTCGCTCAGTCGTGTCCGACTCTTTGCGACCCCATGGATTATACAGTCCATGGAATTCTCCAAGCCAGAATACTGGAGTGGGTAGCCTTTCCCTTCTCCAGCAGATCTTCCCAACCCAGGGATCAAACCCAGGTCTCCTGTTTTGCAGGCAGATTCTTTACCAGCTGAGACACAGTGGAAGCCCTCTTTAGGGGAGGGAGCTGGGAAAGCTTCAGGACCATCATAGCCAAGTTCGGGGCAGCCTATTCATTGCTTAGGGTTCATCCTCCATGATCCAGAAGCTCTGTGGGGAAGAGGCAGGGCAGGACCTGCACTGATCTTGGAAAACTGAAGTCAGAAAGTCAGCACCTCCTCTGTCTAGGATGAAGGGCAGGTGCTCCCTTCTGGACGGGCGCACATGGCAAGGAGAATCCAGGTGCTGGTCCTTTATATAAGCACCTGGAGTCCTGTGAGCCCTGCAGCTCTCTCCCAGCAGCACCGCCTTTGCCACCTCAGAACTCCCATCCAGAATGCCTCTAAGAGCTCAGGCTCAGTCATAGCAACCCCAAAAGTGACCCCAGCACACCTCAGATCCTGCAAGTGCAAATGCTTGTAAACGTGCCTGGGGTTGAAGGGTAGAAAGGCTGGGAGATAAAAAACATCTTTGCTACCTTCCTTTCCCAAAGACTTCTGAGTTACAGGCAGGGAGCCCTGAGGGAAAGGGGTGCTGCTCTGCCTCCATGTCCTCAGGAGATCCCTGCACTGAGTCCTTGAAAGTGAATCCCTTCTTCTGGGGGGAAAGGCATTATGGTGATTTAACCCGAGTCTCAACTGAATTCCCTGGTCCTGAGCATGTGGCTGCCCCCAGAGAAGTTAGGTGAGCTAGGGAAGGATGGGGGTGAGTGGCCTCTTTTCTCCGGGAAAGAGAGCTGATGTTGCCAGGCTGAAGCCAGCTAGGAAGGGGAGGGATAGGCACTTTGGGGTTGCTGTGTCCCGGAATAGCTAGAAACTGGTCAAATGAGAGCCGCTACCCTGGTACAGAGCCAGGCACACAGCTCAGGTGTGTTGCAACTAAGTGGGAGGGAGGACCATGGGACTCATGCCCTGTATGTCTATTGATGCAACCTAAGTGCCATTCAAAGACTTAGCTTTCCAGCTAGACTGTTTGTGTGGGCAGCTATACATGCTGGGGTTAAGAGACAAACAAAGCAGCTATTTAGTCTGGTCTCTTCGGGATATTTAAGACTGCTTTTAAAAAAATGCTAAATAGAAAGCAGTATTTGTCACTGTTCGAATTTCAGGTTGTTCCATTGGGCCTATCATTTCCATCTATTGAGATGATTTCCAAAGCCAGCTCAGACTTGCTGACGGTGTGGGCTGTCCCTGGCTAGGACACGCCTCTGCAGGATCTGACCCTGTTTCTCTGTCCTCATCCGTGGCCCAGACAGTGAAGATGCAGGCCAGGATACGGTTCTGTGGCTCACCACAGTGGCCTTCCCACAGCATGGACCCATCCACCAACACATCTGAGATGCTCAGCCAACTACAAACCACTTAAACACACTCTCTTGCAGCCCACGTCCCTGCATTCTCCCACGAGACCGACTTCATGGGAGGCTCTGCCAACATGAGGAGAGAGTGAGTGGAAGGCAGTGCTGCGAGCTCTCAGACTAGTCCCCGTGTTCAGGAGTCAGTGAGCTGGGCTGATCTAGCATAGCATGACCAACTGGGTCTTTCCTGCCCTCAGCACTGAAAGTCCCTTGTTTCAGAAACTCTCTGTCCTGGGAAAACTGGGATGGTCGGTCATGCTGGTCTAGTGACCTCTTTCTCAGCATACCAGCCACCTTCTTTCCTGCTGTTCTCCTTTCTGCCTTCCCATCGACAAACATTTAATGAACATGACTATGCAGTTGACACAGTTTGAGCAACTGGGGATGCAGATAAACTCTCGGAGCCCATAAACCTTGCATTTTAGTGAGTGAAGGAAGTTGATGAACAGGATAGATAAGTAAGAATATGTATAGCCTTTTGGGTAGTAGCAAATACCATGGAGAAAAGCTTGTGTCAGGGAAGAGGATGAATTTGGGTGGGGAGGTTACATTGGAGGGCTCAGGAAAGACCTCGCTGAGAAGCTGACATTTGAGCAACGCCTTGGGGGAGGGAACCAACCAGGTATCTTGGAGGAAGAGTGGTCCCAACGGAGAAGGCAAGCAGGAAGCCCAGAGCAAGGAGGAGGGCGGAGGGAAAGGAACTGTGAGCCCTGAGGGAAGGGAACAGCCTGGCGGTGGGGCTGGGCCTCGTAAGATCCTGTGAGGACTCCAAGTTTTCCTTCCAGTGAGAGGGGAGACACTGGACGGAGCTGAGCAGACGTGGCTGGATTTGACTCACGTGGTTCCTCAGATCACAGGCATGTGGGAAGCCAAGGGCAGCGTGGAGAGGCCACTCAGGAGGCCACAGCAGCGATGGCCTCCGCTTACCCATCGGTTCTAGAACTTTGGCAGAGATGCACACTAATGTGCCCGTTTCCTAAGTCTATCCTTTCCCTCATTTTTGAAAAGCAAAGCCTCATTTACTCTTTTGCAGGCTCCTGACCCCTCTCACTGGAAAAGACTGATGCTGGGAGGGATTGGGGGCAGGAGGAGAAGGGGACGACTGAGGATGAGGTGGCTGGATGGCATCACTGACTTGATGGACGTGAGTCTGAGTGAACTCCGGGAGTTGGTGACGGACAGGGAGGCCTGGCGTGCTGCGATTCATGGGGTCGCCAAGAGTCGGACACGACTGAGCGACTGAACTGAGCTGAACTGACCCCTCTCATTCTCCCTGTGACTCTTCACGGCAGCTCACGTAGGTCAAGACTCCACCGTCAAGTCTGCTAGTTCTGCCAGTGCCTGCCTCATAACAGAGACTGGAATCTACACAAGGTAGTGAGGGATGATCTTCACTGGCCTCTAATTNTCTCATTCTCCCTGTGACTCTTCATGGCAGCTCACGTAGGTCAAGACTCCACCGTCAAGTCTGCTAGTTCTGCCAGTGCCTGCCTCATAACAGAGACTGGAATCTACACAAGGTAGTGAGGGATGATCTTCACTGGCCTCTAATTCCATCTTAATTATGTTTACCATTCAAGCCCGTTAGTCATTCCAAGGGAGAAACAGCAGAGGCGGGAGCCCTTATCCTGCCCGTTCCCTGACAACGCACTGCCGTGGAGTGCTGCAGAAACACTGCAGAAGCAATGCGATGACAACCCACTGGCCGCTCCAGGCCTGAAAGTCTACCTTCCTTCTGGATGGCTTCACCGAAAGAACCCTTGTGTGTTCCGCATAGGTTCCACACACATCCCTAGCCTCCTAGTACAATTGTTACCCATTTGGGCTATCCTTTTACAGATGCCCTTTCATTGAAAGTGTTTTGTATTTTTTTATAGAATGGTATTAATGGTTAATGTTGAGCATTTACCATATGCTAGCCACTCTAGTGGAGACGGCAATGGCAACCCACTCCAGTACTCTTGCCTGGAAAATCCCATGGACAGAGGAGCCTGGCAGGCTGCAGTCCATGGGGTCACGAAGAGTCGAACACGACTGAGCGACTTCACTTTCACTTTTCACTTTTATACACTGGAGAAGGAAATAGCAGCCCACTCCAGTGTTCTTGCCTGGAGAATCCCAGTGGCGGAGCCTGGTAGGCTGCCATCTGTGGGGTCGCACAGAGTTGGACACAACTGAAGTGACTTAGCAGCAGGAGCCACTCTAGTGGAGAAGGCAATGGCAACCCACTCCAGTACTCTTGCCTGGGAACTCCCATGGATGGAGGAGTCGCACAGAGTCGGACATGACTGAAGCGACTTAGCGGCGGCAGCAGCAGCCACTCTAGTAGGGATTTCAATAGACCACTTCATTTCAGTCACAGCTACCTTATGAAGTGGGTACAGGACTTCCCTGGTAGTCCAGTGGTTAGGAATCCACCTGCCAATGCAGGGTACACGGGTTCCATCCCTGGTCCAAGAACATTCCACATGCTTGGGAGCAACTAGCCCTGTACCACAGCTACTGAGGTCCAGGCTGTAGAGCCTGTGAGCCGCAACAAGAGAGCCGATGCGCCATTGAGCCCGTGCCCCTCAACGAGAGACGCTGCCGCAGTGAGAAGCCTGCGCTCCACAGCTAGACAAGGCCCTCGCCCAGCAGCTAAGACCCAGCAGCCAAAGATAAACAGGTAAACATTTAAATAAATAAAGTGGGTGCAATTATCCCCATTTTACAAATTTAGACACCAGAGCTCAGAAAAACTAAAGGACTTATCCAAGGTCACACAGCTAGTAGGTGGCAAAGTCAGGATTCAAGTGCTAATTCCAAAAAACTCTGTCTTAACTACTGCTCTACTATATTCAAATATATGTACTTTTAAAGTATGTCAATAGATTTCCAGAACACGGAAACTTCTAAGATCTGTGTGCAGATTTTAGAGAACTCTCTGTGCAGCCACATCTATTTTTAGATGCTGCCCTGTTGTTTTTTTTTTTTAAACTCAGGATAATTTGTGGCTTTATTGTCAGGCCTTCAGTTTTAAAACCTCTTGAACTATATTCTCTTGAGAATCAACCACAGCTTCTAATTATTTTCTGGAAAATTTTTGGAACATGCGTTTTAGAAGCCCAGGTGTCTGATTTTGCCCCCTCTCCCTCTGCGTCCTTAGATACTATGAACTCTAAAATTCCACAGTGGCTTCCCCTGGAGGTTCTGTTGTCTCTCCTCATCAGTCAGTTCTCTGTTGATCAGAATCACATCCAGAGCAGCCTTTGCCCACGAGCTTCCTTTTCATCTGAGCTTAGACATCGGCTGGCCAAGTCAGGAATGCATCACAGGCTCCACTTTGAGCCAAGCAATGCACCAAGCAGATACCTAGGTGGCAAGAGTCCTCTTATTGCTTCCTCTGGCCTCTGTGCCCGTTTTATAGCATCCGTTAGAAAACACGGTCCCCGTGGCCCTCTTCTGACCCAGTGGCCCACATCATTCTCATACCACAGTGTCCTCTTGAGCCATTCTCCTTTCACCTTCATCCAAAAGCTGGCTCTGCTCCTGGCGACCTTGCATTGCCTGCTGCAGCGGTCGACCAGTGTCCCCACTGCCCGTCTCCACCACACACTCCAAGCCCCTGTGCCCCTCCGGTTTCCCTTCCTACAGTCCCCAGCCAGGGAACCCAGAGTTCCCACTGCCATAGCCCCACCACTACTGTGCACAAAGAGAGACCTGCTTGTCTTGCTTGTGAATGTCTTAGAGGAGGAGAGCCAGTGTTGGAAATGGCAGCTCCCTTGGCAACAAGAAAACACCAGTTGGCTGAGGAAACGCTAAGGAGCGATCCCTCGTTCCTTCATTGCTACCCTCAGGACTCAAAAAGCATAAGGCTGTCAGCCTCTGAGGGAAGAAAGAACCCAGGCTCACCCACGTGACCAGAACAAGGTGCAGTATGTGGTGGCCTATTACTAAGCTCATCGATACGTGCTTTCGCTCTTGCTCCTAGTCACAGTGAGCTGTGCTGTACAGATGTGATTATTATTCTCATTTTACAGGTAAGGAAACTGAGACTTGGAAAATTCAAGCTTACCCAAGGTCTCACAACCAATAAAGGTAGAATGGGAATTTGAACCCAGTCTTCTAATTCTGAATTCCCACGCTCTGTTCACCTACCCACACCATGCTCTACATCCCGAACATGGAGTGACTGACATGTGCTCCTCTCGGGATGGGAGCAGGGGGTGAAGCTGGATGGACATTACCAGGTACTGACTACAGAGGAGAGAGGAGATGGAGTCCCTTGTACTAACTGGCTCACAGGAGCTGGTGAGTGGGGCACAGGAGCAACAGCCCATAAATGGGCTTCAGGACCACAGGGTGGACTGACCCAGGCAGCAGAGCCACGGCCGAGAAGGCCACGCGGGAGCAGTGCCCAGCTACAGGGCTCAGAGGCCAGGGCGTGGCAAAGTCCACCTCCTTCAGCTGAAGCCAGCCTCCCAGAGTCCCCTGGCCTAGACCCCTGCCTTCTAATGTCCTCAATATCATTATATCTATGTGCATTTCACAGTGAGAGGAGGAGAGGGACCAGATCTCTCCACTCAGGGCTGGAATTAGTCATTGGGAGGCGGATGGGCACTCTCCTCAGAGCCCTCCGTTAGAGTCAGTCATTCACAGATGGACTTGGAGAGTCCATGGGCCGCTGTGAAAGGCTGGCAAATTTTTCTGTGCACATGCATATATGACATTTTCTGGAGAAAGGGCAACTTGGATTTAGTAAGACTGAAATGGGCCCCAAATCCAGAAAGACCAAGGATTACTGCATTAGAGGGTCCCAGAGTTCCACTCACAGTGGTACGCCTTTTGCTGGGAGTTACCACAGGAAACAGGGCCACCCACAACTTGTGGGTCTGTCGGGGAGGATTAGATTGATGAACATCCCCCATCCTTCAGTGTGCAGGCTTCTCTTTCATTGTAACAAGCGAGCTCAGTTGCCAGGTACCATGTGGGATCTTAGTTCCTTGACTGGAGATCGAACCTGCATCCCTGCACTGGAAGGTGGATTCTTAAACTAAATGGACTCAGATTTCCTAATATAGACATTTCCTTTAAAATGAGGAAGATGAAGTGAATTCTCAGCATTTTCATTTACAAACATTGCCCCTAACCAATCAAAGCGTCAAGCTTTCAACTCATCAAAACCTATAAGCTCCCTGGAACTCCACAGCACCCCCTCCTTCAGCTCCCTGGGTCCCCCAGCCCTGAGAGCCCCAGGAGAGCTCACTCAGCCACTGAGCAGCACCCATCTGACAAGACGTGCCCAGGGAAGGCACAGGATTCACCTAAGTTCCCTGGGAAACCCAGGCTGAAGCCCTTCTCTTTAATCCTGAGTAGACTAGAGTCATCCATTCTGTTCTATTTCTCCTTTAGACCCCTTCCCCAATTCCTCAACTTCTCTGACCCCCTATGCACACACACACACACAAGCTATGTGCACACGTGCACATCCATGTGTTTGCACAAACACATACAACTTTGTAAATGTCATTTGCAGCTCTGTTCCAGTCCCCATTCTACATGCCATCTGCCAGAAGCTATTTTAAGCACCTAATAAAACTGTTTTAGAATGAATCCTGGGATGTTCTGCCCTTTGCCTCCCCAGGACAATAGCAGTTGGGCTCCAGATGGAGCTATGTGTTGGCATCAAGCAAAGAGAAAGAATCATCAACCCAGGGCCTGCAAGAGAACCCAGTCACCTCCCCACAGCAGTGTGGTGTCTACACAGCCATGCACCTGGATTTAAATCTCTGCCGTGAGGACTTCCCTGGTGGTCCAATGCTTAAGAATCCACCTTCCAATGTAGGGGCTGCAGGTTGTATCTCTAGTCAAGGAACTCAGATCCCACATGCCACGTGGCAACTGAGCTCGTTTGCCACAACTAGAGAGAAGCCCGCGCACTGAAGGAACAGCCTACGTGCGTCATCTAAGATCCGGTGCAGCCAAATAAATAAAAATAAATCCTCATGGTGATCCTTACCATCCCTGAGACCTTGGCTACTGACTGCATCCGTCTGGCTCATCTGAGAAGTAGGGCTGCTAGCACCTCCACAGTTCTCAGCCTGAGCACACATCAGAGTCACCTGGAGGGCAGCTGAAGCAGAGACTGCGTGGCGCACCCTCAAATCTGGAGTGAAGCTTGAGAATTTGCATTTCTAACACAAGCTCTCAAGAGGGTGCCGCTGCTCCAGGACCACTCTCTGAGAAGCAGTGACCTAACTTGCGAGTTCTTGAGAGGATTAAATGAGAAAATAGATGTAAATCCCCGGGCACTTAGTATGGTAGTGGTTCTCCACCTTGTCTGTGCATTAGAACCACCTAGGGAGCTTTGAAAAGTGATGCCCAGCATCACAGACCAATTAAATCAGAGTCTCTAGAGGTGAGATACAGACATTACTACTTTTTCGAAAAAGTTCCCGGGTGACTTAAACGTACAGTCAAGGTTGAGAGCTACTGTAGCAGGAGCTCAGCACATTTAAAACACCCTGTACAAGCCGCCCAGCTGCCACTGTTTCATGACCTCTAGTCTTTCCTCAGGGCCCCATCCCCCATCTGGTTCCCATGGGAAAGACTGTGGGGAAACGTAACCTTGAATTGACAGCTGGAAGGGCCAGGTGCTGAGGACCATTTGGAAGATGAGAACTGGTTCATTCTTTCAATGCACCCAGTCAGACCAGTTATTCATTTACTAACCATCAGCCAAGTTGCTAGGCTTCCCCCATAGCTCAGCTGGTAAAGAATCTGCCTGCGATGCAGGAGACTCCAGTTTGGTTCCTGGCTCGGGAAGATCCCCTGGAAAATAAAATGGCAACCCACTCCAGTGTTCTTGCCTGGAGAATCCCGTGGACAGAGGAGCCTGGCGGGCTACAGTCCATGGGGTCAAGAGTCAGACTTGACTGAGGGCAGCACAGCACAGCCAAGTTGCTCTGACTGTTTATGAGGTACTCTGGAGAGGGGTACAAGAACAAATAGAACCCCGTCCTGCCCACAGGAGCTCGGGCNAGTGGCCCACATCATTCTCATACCACAGTGTCCTCTTGAGCCATTCTCCTTTCACCTTCATCCAAAAGCTGGCTCTGCTCCTGGCGACCTTGCATTGCCTGCTGCAGCGGTCGACCAGTGTCCCCACTGCCCGTCTCCACCACACACTCCAAGCCCCTGTGCCCCTCCGGTTTCCCTTCCTACAGTCCCCAGCCAGGGAACCCAGAGTTCCCTCTGCCATAGCCCCACCACTACTGTGCACAAAGAGAGACCTGCTTGTCTTGCTTGTGAATGTCTTAGAGGAGGAGAGCCAGTGTTGGAAATGGCAGCTCCCTTGGCAACAAGAAAACACCAGTTGGCTGAGGAAACGCTAAGGAGCGATCCCTCGTTCCTTCATTGCTACCCTCAGGACTCAAAAAGCATAAGGCTGTCAGCCTCTGAGGGAAGAAAGAACCCAGGCTCACCCACGTGACCAGAACAAGGTGCAGTATGTGGTGGCCTATTACTAAGCTCATCGATACGTGCTTTCGCTCTTGCTCCTAGTCACAGTGAGCTGTGCTGTACAGATGTGATTATTATTCTCATTTTACAGGTAAGGAAACTGAGACTTGGAAAATTCAAGCTTACCCAAGGTCTCACAACCAATAAAGGTAGAATGGGAATTTGAACCCAGTCTTCTAATTCTGAATTCCCACGCTCTGTTCACCTACCCACACCATGCTCTACATCCCGAACATGGAGTGACTGACATGTGCTCCTCTCGGGATGGGAGCAGGGGGTGAAGCTGGATGGACATTACCAGGTACTGACTACAGAGGAGAGAGGAGATGGAGTCCCTTGTACTAACTGGCTCACAGGAGCTGGTGAGTGGGGCACAGGAGCAACAGCCCATAAATGGGCTTCAGGACCACAGGGTGGACTGACCCAGGCAGCAGAGCCACGGCCGAGAAGGCCACGCGGGAGCAGTGCCCAGCTACAGGGCTCAGAGGCCAGGGCGTGGCAAAGTCCACCTCCTTCAGCTGAAGCCAGCCTCCCAGAGTCCCCTGGCCTAGACCCCTGCCTTCTAATGTCCTCAATATCATTATATCTATGTGCATTTCACAGTGAGAGGAGGAGAGGGACCAGATCTCTCCACTCAGGGCTGGAATTAGTCATTGGGAGGCGGATGGGCACTCTCCTCAGAGCCCTCCGTTAGAGTCAGTCATTCACAGATGGACTTGGAGAGTCCATGGGCCGCTGTGAAAGGCTGGCAAATTTTTCTGTGCACATGCATATATGACATTTTCTGGAGAAAGGGCAACTTGGATTTAGTAAGACTGAAATGGGCCCCAAATCCAGAAAGACCAAGGATTACTGCATTAGAGGGTCCCAGAGTTCCACTCACAGTGGTACGCCTTTTGCTGGGAGTTACCACAGGAAACAGGGCCACCCACAACTTGTGGGTCTGTCGGGGAGGATTAGATTGATGAACATCCCCCATCCTTCAGTGTGCAGGCTTCTCTTTCATTGTAACAAGCGAGCTCAGTTGCCAGGTACCATGTGGGATCTTAGTTCCTTGACTGGAGATCGAACCTGCATCCCTGCACTGGAAGGTGGATTCTTAAACTAAATGGACTCAGATTTCCTAATATAGACATTTCCTTTAAAATGAGGAAGATGAAGTGAATTCTCAGCATTTTCATTTACAAACATTGCCCCTAACCAATCAAAGCGTCAAGCTTTCAACTCATCAAAACCTATAAGCTCCCTGGAACTCCACAGCACCCCCTCCTTCAGCTCCCTGGGTCCCCCAGCCCTGAGAGCCCCAGGAGAGCTCACTCAGCCACTGAGCAGCACCCATCTGACAAGACGTGCCCAGGGAAGGCACAGGATTCACCTAAGTTCCCTGGGAAACCCAGGCTGAAGCCCTTCTCTTTAATCCTGAGTAGACTAGAGTCATCCATTCTGTTCTATTTCTCCTTTAGACCCCTTCCCCAATTCCTCAACTTCTCTGACCCCCTATGCACACACACACACACAAGCTATGTGCACACGTGCACATCCATGTGTTTGCACAAACACATACAACTTTGTAAATGTCATTTGCAGCTCTGTTCCAGTCCCCATTCTACATGCCATCTGCCAGAAGCTATTTTAAGCACCTAATAAAACTGTTTTAGAATGAATCCTGGGATGTTCTGCCCTTTGCCTCCCCAGGACAATAGCAGTTGGGCTCCAGATGGAGCTATGTGTTGGCATCAAGCAAAGAGAAAGAATCATCAACCCAGGGCCTGCAAGAGAACCCAGTCACCTCCCCACAGCAGTGTGGTGTCTACACAGCCATGCACCTGGATTTAAATCTCTGCCGTGAGGACTTCCCTGGTGGTCCAATGCTTAAGAATCCACCTTCCAATGTAGGGGCTGCAGGTTGTATCTCTAGTCAAGGAACTCAGATCCCACATGCCACGTGGCAACTGAGCTCGTTTGCCACAACTAGAGAGAAGCCCGCGCACTGAAGGAACAGCCTACGTGCGTCATCTAAGATCCGGTGCAGCCAAATAAATAAAAATAAATCCTCATGGTGATCCTTACCATCCCTGAGACCTTGGCTACTGACTGCATCCGTCTGGCTCATCTGAGAAGTAGGGCTGCTAGCACCTCCACAGTTCTCAGCCTGAGCACACATCAGAGTCACCTGGAGGGCAGCTGAAGCAGAGACTGCGTGGCGCACCCTCAAATCTGGAGTGAAGCTTGAGAATTTGCATTTCTAACACAAGCTCTCAAGAGGGTGCCGCTGCTCCAGGACCACTCTCTGAGAAGCAGTGACCTAACTTGCGAGTTCTTGAGAGGATTAAATGAGAAAATAGATGTAAATCCCCGGGCACTTAGTATGGTAGTGGTTCTCCACCTTGTCTGTGCATTAGAACCACCTAGGGAGCTTTGAAAAGTGATGCCCAGCATCACAGACCAATTAAATCAGAGTCTCTAGAGGTGAGATACAGACATTACTACTTTTTCGAAAAAGTTCCCGGGTGACTTAAACGTACAGTCAAGGTTGAGAGCCACTGTAGCAGGAGCTCAGCACATTTAAAACACCCTGTACAAGCCGCCCAGCTGCCACTGTTTCATGACCTCTAGTCTTTCCTCAGGGCCCCATCCCCCATCTGGTTCCCATGGGAAAGACTGTGGGGAAACGTAACCTTGAATTGACAGCTGGAAGGGCCAGGTGCTGAGGACCATTTGGAAGATGAGAACTGGTTCATTCTTTCAATGCACCCAGTCAGACCAGTTATTCATTTACTAACCATCAGCCAAGTTGCTAGGCTTCCCCCATAGCTCAGCTGGTAAAGAATCTGCCTGCGATGCAGGAGACTCCAGTTTGGTTCCTGGCTCGGGAAGATCCCCTGGAAAATAAAATGGCAACCCACTCCAGTGTTCTTGCCTGGAGAATCCCGTGGACAGAGGAGCCTGGCGGGCTACAGTCCATGGGGTCAAGAGTCAGACTTGACTGAGGGCAGCACAGCACAGCCAAGTTGCTCTGACTGTTTATGAGGTACTCTGGAGAGGGGTACAAGAACAAATAGAACCCCGTCCTGCCCACAGGAGCTCGGGCTGTAGCACAGAGGAGCTGGGTACAAGAACAGATAGAACCCCGTCCTGCCCACAGGAGCTCGGGCCGTAGCACAGAGGAGCTGGGATAATCACCTCTCAGCTTTGGAAGTTCTCAGCCTCTCCTCCTCTCTGCCTTAGGAGCTCTCTCCACAACCACCCCATCATTTCATCCTCGCTTCAATACTAAGAGAGCTCCTTACCTCACAAGGCAGCCCATGGGGTTTAACATTTCCACCTTTTAAAAAGTTTTCCCTCAGACTGAACAGGAGGAGAGCCCTTTGACGCCCACTCATTAGTCCTCAACCCGCCCCAGGCCTCCCCGCCCACACGTGGGCTCGGCCGTGCAGAGCTGCCTTCCGTGGGGGTGGGGGTGGGGTGGCAATTATAGCTGCACGTTCAGAGTGCTTTCTGATTACCATTGAAGGTTCAGAAGGGCAATGCGGAGGTTCTTGGTAACTGAGTATTAATTCACCAGCTTTCACAGGTTGTGCCAGGACACAAAAGTCAACATAAGACAAAAACACTTACTAATGAACTGACCACACTCTAACCTTAACCCTCACTCAATTTTGTTCTGTAGTCTCGCGCTGACCTCATCCCTGTGGCAAAGGTCTTGGTCCAGGCTCTGCTGACTGTGGGAGGTTAGCAGGAAACAACTAAGATGCAAGCCCTAATTGCAAAGTAAAACTGCATATCTTGCCCCCAAAATGCAGAGTTTAATGCTGTTGACAAAATCAGTGTTAGAGAAATATTTAAATCACCCACAAAGCCATGGAAGAATTAACACTGGGGTGGGGACCCCAGTGTACAATGAAGAAGAGAAAATCAACAAGGGTCATACACAGTAGTCACCTCAAAAGCAAACAATTTGGACACCCAAAACTGAGACACCCACGGAAATGCAGGAAGCACGGTAATAGTTGGACAAAGTGAAGACCCTCTTTAAGATCTTGTACTTCCCTGGTGGCTTAGATGGTAAAGCGTCTGCCTGTAATATAGGAGACCCGAGTTCCATCCCTGGGTTGGGAACATCTCCTGGAGAAGGAAGTAGCAACCCACTCCAGTATTCTTACTTGGAAAATCCCATGGATGGAGGGGCCTGGTAGGCTACAGTCCATGGGGCTGCAAAGAGTCAGACCCGACTGAGCAACTTCACTTTCACTTTAAGATCCTATTGCAAAAGCAAAGAAATAAAGACTGTTTCTCTCTAAGAATCTATCATTTGGTTAAGGAGTTCAGTTTTACCCAATAAAGGAATTTCTACATTATGCCAATAACACACAGCATTGATGATCAAGAGTTGAATTAAGGGGAACACAGATTCTGACTTCAGAAGAGGATAACTGGTGAAGTCTGGAGAGGCCAGTGGTTTTGCCAGGAAAAGGCTTGGTTTTCAAGAAAAATGTACACACACCACCAGTCTTCCTTCCTGACTCCTCTGTGGATACTCACCACATCCTAGTCAAGAGGCCCCCAAATTTAGGAAAGCCAAGCGCACCTGGCCTATCCAGCACACCCCGTGTTTCTGGTCAAGATCCCAGGAACTTAAGCAAGCAATGGACCACACCAAACGGCAGAGGAAGGCCGAGGGCTGGAGAATGCCTGAGGTGGCCGAGGAAACACTCAAGGCCCTGGTTACGTCGGTCCAGCCCGTCTGGGGGCGCGCCAACAACACAATCCTGGGATGCCAGTGGGTCTGGCTGCCTTAGCCTGAGGAGGGGTTGCTGGGGTCCAGCCCCGGTGGATCCAGGGTAATTCGAAGCGGGGACGGAGTCGGTGATTGATTTAGAGAGAGATAAGGAAAGACTGTTGTAGATAAGAAAATAGAGGAGAGAAAGAGGGTGATATTCCTTGGTTTACATAGAAAGCCAATAAAACCCCAGACAAGGAGTTTGCCCTGTTCACGGAGGCCACAGGTGCCCTCCTGGTCTCCCGAGGGAGTGAAGACACAGAACGTCTTCCTGTTCAGGTCTTAGAAACAGGGGCAGATAAGTGAATGCAAGGAACCTCTACACTCCAAGGATCAGCCTGAAAAAAAAAAAGAGTAAGTGAGAGAAAAAAAAGACATGGGGTGACCAAGCTTCTTCGAGCGAGGCCCCTTACTTTATTTTCAAAAAGGACTTTTATACCTTTCCCACAAATGATGTTGTGTACATTATCTTCTGGCCTTGGAGGCCTGTGAAACATTTTATGACCCTCTTTTGATAAAGGCTGCTCAACCAGAAAACTTATTTTCCCTCAAAGTGTTTTTTCTTTATATTTCTAATCTATGTCAGCCTCAGAAAGTACCAAACAAAGTTACATTTCTTACAGAGCAAAGGTGCAGTAAGTTACAAGAAAGAAAGAACCAATTAGCTCAAAAGTCTGATGTGGTTAATTTCAAGGCTACTATTTTGTTTTCTTACATCCAACTATGTTAACTAAGGCACTCCCAGGTACAAAGTGGATAAGAGATATGGGAAGTGGATAAGAGATATGGGAATTTAGCAACAAGCTTTGGCCCAACAATGAAATCCTACACCAGCACTATTCTAATAACTTTTAACTCTTTGAAAGGCTCTATGTTTTAGGCTTCCCATGCCTCTGACAGTTGGGGGGCTGTAAACAATCACATGCATAGTTGTAAAAGTCCAGGTAAACCTGTTAGGCAAGTTAGAGAGCCATCAGATGGGTTTGAGCTGAGACACTCCTTTTATATGCAGGAGACTATTAACTGGAGCTCTAAGTTAACTTTTTCCAGAGAAAGGTGGTCGGGGATAATCCCCTGTAATGTCAGAAGAATAGGTGGAAAGCATAATGCAGTAAGGCAGGCAGACTCTGGTTTGGGGGGTAGATGCTCGAGAAAGTCCAGGGGGACCCCTGCGGCCTGATCCCGCCTTTGCGTTTTGTCAGGCCCCTTTCCTCATGACCTTTGCCATGGGCGGGATACCCCATGCTGGCTCCCGGCCAGGGGTGAGGAAGGCAAAGGGGAGTCAACAGCCGCCTTCCCCGCCATGTGGGTGAACAGAGCTTCCCACCCACCAAGACACCCAACCCTGGTCTTCAGCGGGACCTCAGCTCAATTCTCTGGAGAAACAGAGAGACTGCTTCTCGGCCCTATGGCTAAGATCACGTGGAGAGACAGAGCAGGGAGAAGAGGGAGCCAGAGACACCTCTAGACGAGCGTGGAACCAAGGCAACTTCACGCCTCCACCTCTCAGCCTCCCTGCTGTATTTACAGAGAAGAAACAAGCCAGGACTAGTATCGAGGGGAAAGTCAGTTCAAAGTATGTGCTCAGAGCAGATGCAATGTGCGTGTGTGCGTGTGTGTGTGTAGGAGGTGCAATGGGGAAGCCACAGCTGTGACCTTGGCCTTTTGGGTCCCAGCTCAACACTCAAGTACTTCTCCTGCTGCCCCAACACGCCCCGTGTCCTCCCCGACCCCGTGAGGGCAAGGGGACCCCTGGGAATCAGGCATCCTCACCCAGGGCTGCTCAGGGGAGGAGAGTCAGAATACAGGACAACCTCTCCCTTCCTACGCCCTCAGAAATGGGGAGCTGTTTATACCCCCACCCCCTGGCCCCTGCTTTGCTTTTTTTTAAATTTAAATCATCTGATTTTTTAAAAATTCATTTTAAATTGTGGTTTTAAACACACAACATAAAAGGTAGTATTGTGGTGAAGAACGTCCCTGTCAATGCCGGAGACCTGGGTTTGATCCCTGGGTTGGGGAGATCCCCTGGAGGAGGGCATGGCAACCCACTCCAGCATTCTTGCCTGGAGAATCCCACGGACAGAGGAGCCTGGCTGGCTACAATCCATGGGGTCAAGAAGAGTCAGACACCACTGAAGCGACTTAGCACGCATGCAAAACCAGTTCTAAGTATACAGCTCAGCTCAGAAGTGTTCAAGATATTCACGCTGTTGTAAAACCACCTCCACAGCTTTCTCATCTTGCAAAACAGAATCTCACTTCCCTTTAAGCAATGACTCCTTGGTCTTTCCCGGTGGTCCAGTGGTTAAAAATCGCCTTGCAATGCAAGGGACACTGGTGAATCCCTGGCCCCAGACAATTCCACTTGCTGCAGAGCAACTAAGTCCAGGTGCCACAACTGCTGAGCCAGCTCTCTGGAGCCCATGAGCCACGACTACTGAGCCCACGTGCCCGGAACCCGTGTTCTACCACAAGAGAACCCACACCACGAGAAGTCTGCACATCGCAATGAAGAGGAGCCCCGCTCACTGTAACTAGAGAAAGCCTGCATGCAGCGACAAAGACCCACCGCAGCCAAAAATGAAATAAGTAAGAAAGAAATATTCAAAGAATTACAAGCAATGACTCCTCATTTCCCCCTCCCCACAAGCCCTGGAAACCACCATTTCTACTTTCTGTTTCTGTGAATGTGACTATTCTAGGTACCACAACAGCAGTCTTTTGGGACTGGCTCCTTTCATTTACATTACA
>SJYV01031204.1:269458-290188 GCA_006410875.1 Neotragus pygmaeus | reverse complement strand
GTGAGCTTCCTGGATCATATGGCAATTCTATTTGTGATGTTTTTGAGGTATCGCTGTGCTATTTTCCACAGCAGCTGCACCATTTCACATTCCCACCAGTGGTGAACTAGGGTCCCGATCGCTCCATCCTGCTTTGCTCTTAAGTAGTCACTGAGAAGGAGGGGCTCCCAGCATCTCTGGCTTGATGAGGAGCTTGGACCTCAGAATGCTTGTTGTCCTGTCCCTTCTGACCTTATCCTCAGAGGTCTCATGTCATCCCTAAGCCCGTGAGGAGTCCTGCTCTCCAGCAGCCCAGGGAGGGACAAAGGCAACAAAGTCTTCCCAGGTAGCCCACAAAACAAATTCCCGGAGCAATGGTGCTCAAGTAACAGGAGTGCCCAGCAGCAGGACGGATCCGGGCGAGGACAGGAGTGGGCCGCTGCCCCCACGCTGAGCTGCTGTGCAGCAAGGGGTGATGGGGGACAGGCTGGGTCGGGAGCCCCTCCTTCTCAATGAGCATGGAAGTCCAGCTCCCCCGGAGCCCCCAGCAGCCAGCAACCAGGCCTCTGCCTCCCTCATTTTGTGCAGGCTCAGCAGCAGGCAGAGGGCGCCTTTGAACATGCAAATCCCATCCTCTCACTTCCCTACTGAAAGTGGTTCACTGCTCCTGCTGCCCTCAGACTGAACTCTTTGACACGCAGTCATAGCTCTTCACATCTCAGCCCTGCCTGGCCCTTGGTGCATCTGCTATGTCCTGCCCTCCTCCTGCTCTGAGATCCAGCCACACAAATGCGGTCCAATTGCTAGAACCCACTACACTCGGTCTCTGTTGGGCTTTTGTACGTAATGTTCTCTCAGCTTGGATCAGTCTCCCCCACAACACCCTCTCTCCTGTCTTCATCTGACTAGTTCTTGGCATCCTTTGGGTCTCAGCTTAGACGTCCCTTCCTCCAGGAGGCCTCCCATGGCCTCCAGGATTCTAAGTATTACCATGGGGTCATCTCGGGACTCTGCCGCAGGTATGTTCCCTGGTGCCTCGTGTTCTAGGACAGCAGGTCCTGTGAGCAAAGTCTTGTCCATGTTTATCCCAGCTCCTAGAACACTGCCTGGCTCAGGGTAGGTGCTCATGACAAGTTTCTGATGAGTGAATGTGTGTGTGAATAAAAGCATTGGAGGCTTCAGTCGGAAGGCTGATGAGACCTGGGAGGTATGGGGACTGGCTTCCTTCCACCCCTCCTTTAACCTCATCCTTGTCTTTTGGCTTTTCGTGTCCCCCAAAGTTATGGGGAAATGAGGATACTCCAAAACGGGGATAGGGGCCATACAGATGAAGCATAAACCCTGGAGTTCCTTGGGGAACTGTTCCAAAGCTCTGAATTATCAGGATATTTGAATTTATCTGGCCATCCCCAATCTCATGACCCTGAGTAATGAAGAGTTTATAGCTTCTTCCACCTTCTCTGGCTTCCCAGATTGTGCACAGTGATTGCTTCTGTCCCCTCTGGCCCCACCCCCATTGCTAGGAGACAGCTGTGACCTATGGCCATTTGCCTAGGGGCCCCCCTGGCCTAGAGGCCCAAGGCCCCAGGCACAAAAGTGATGCACCTCTCAGAGCTGGGCTCTAACGGGCCATTCTCCATGGTGTGTAGAGATCTGGCGAGACAAAATCTCCCCTGCAGCATCCTGAATCTTTCCCCCGCAGCAGAGAAATGGCAAGCCCTGGATCTGGGAACACTCAGAAGGGAAGGGCAGCAGTTCGGGGAGAGAAGGGCAGACAGGGGTCCGCCCCAGTGCCCGCTCTCCCTAGGCCCCAGGTTTGTGTGCACCACAGCAGTGCCGTGCCACAGAGCCCAGGCCGTCTCTGCTCCCCAGCGCTCCCAGCCTCTCCTGTGGCAGGCCGTGGCTAACCGAGGGCACTGTGGTGGGGGCCCACAGAGCCCAGCCCACCCTTCACTCGGCCCCAGGCACTGTGGCTCCCCAGCTGTGGCCCGCTTCAGGACCTGGGAGGGTCGGACAGCACACCCAAGGCCTCGCGCCTCCTTTTCTGGGCATCAGGAGCCACACTGCAGTTTTTTGGCTGCCCTGGGCCTTTGTTGCTGCACTTGGGCTTCCTCTAGCTGCGGTGAGCAGGGGCCACTTCCTCTGGTGTGCAGGCTTCTCACCGCAGTGGCTTCTCTCGCTGCGGAGCCAGGCTCCAGGCGCGTGCGCTCGGTGGCTGTGTGCACAGGCGTACTTGCCCCACAGCATGTGGAATCTTCCCCAGCCAGGGAATTCCCTGCACTGGTAGGTGGATTCTTAACCTTTGGATGGCCAGAGAAGTCCACATTACATCTTAATTAGGAAGAAATCTGAGGCAATTAGTATGGGCTCTCCTACGAGGAGCATCTTAGCAGAGAGTGACAACCACCTCCACACACACAGGGGTCTCAGAGCGCTTCACCTGGGCTCGTGTGACGCTATTGTCGGCCGAGGCCTGTGGTCTTGGCCCAGGTTACCAGAAGCGGACTTTGGGGACCTCCTGGGTTGCACACAGATGCAGCCTCCTTGGTTATCTCTTTGCACTGGGGACTGGAGGGGATGGAGGGGGTGGTCCAGAGGTCACCTCACGTGTAGAGCTCAGCTCAGCCTGCAAGGTTTTTCCAGTAAAATGAGATTCAGTTACAGCCAAGGTAAGAAAGGAAAGGTCCAGATAGGTGAGGTGAAGTCAGGCACTCAACAGCTGTTCTAGAAGATTACTCTGCCACATCACATACACACACACACACACCCCACAGCTCCACCCCAAAAGAGACAGTTGCTAAGCATCACAGACAAACCAGGAATGGCCAGCTCAAAGGCAAGCTCTCCTGCCTCCTCTCTTCCCAGCACTTAGATCCAGAGACTAGACTCACAGATGACTCAGGCCAGACCCAGGGGGTTTGCAGTTCTTACCCTCTCATAATAGTTCCTGCTTTGAGCTAAGCACCACAGTAATTCACCTACACAGGCCAGAGCAGTGGAAGAATTTCTCTTGCCAAAAAAGTTAATGGGAGGTGAAAAGGCATTAATAACAGTATAGTGTCTAGACAGGAGGCAATGGTCTGGAAACTCTCTTCCCTGGTCAGGCCTCTCCTTGCTCAGCCTAAGAGCCACACACAGAGGCCACTGGTAAACCTGGGCTCCCTTCAGCAAGACCTCCAGAAAGTGGGGTGGGGGTCTAGAGGGAATCCTTCCCCACTTGCAGCCTGTGAAAGCCATCTTCAGATGGCTGAAGGCAGAGGAGAATGGTTCTCAGCAGGGTCAGGATGGACACTCAGGACAGGGCCTGTGAGTTACAGGGAGGTGGGTTTCCACTCAAAGGAAGAAAACCGTCTAACAATCAAAGCTTCTAATGATAGCCCTGTCATCTCGTGAGGCGCTGAGACCTCTGTCACAGCATGTATTCAAACAGAACAGCGTAGTGCTTAGGAGCTTAAGCTATAGACTCAGATTTATCTGGCTTCAGTTCCTTACTACCACTTACTAATTGTGTGACTGAGAGGAAGTTAATTGAAATTGTTTGCTCATTGGTACATAAGCATAATAATTGCCTCCTCAAATTTTGAGGCATATACAAGATTAGGACATGTAGAGTACCTCATAACCATGAATACGCATTGGAAGGACTGATACTGAAGCTGATGCTCCAATACTTTGCCCACCTGATGCAAACAGCCAACTCTTTGGTAAAGACCCTGATGCTGATGAGTCTTCCCTGATGGCTCAGGTGGTAAAGCATCTGCCTGCAATGCGGGAGACCTGGGTTCGATCCCTGGGTTGGGAAGATCTCCTGGAGAAGGAAATGGCAACCCACTCCAGTACTCTTGCCTGGAGAAACCCACAGATGGAGAAGCCTGGTAGGCCCCAGTCCATGGGGTCACAAAGAGTCAGACACAACTGAGCGACTTCACTTCCACTTCACTTCCTGATGCTGATGCTGAACAAGATTGAAAGCATAAGGCGAAAAAGGGAACGGAGGATGAGATTGTTGGATGGCATCAATGGACATGAACTTGGCCAAACTCTGGGAGATGGTGATGAACAGGGAGGCCTGGCGTGCTGTAGTCCATGAGGTTGCAAAGGGTTAGACATGACTTGGCAGCTGAATAACAACAACTACCACCTCACAGTAATAAGCACTTGATAAGTTTTAGCTACAACTATTCTTACATATAATAACAAGCAGAAATTAGCCTCCCCAGTTGGGGGAGGCTAACAAAGAGAGTCTCAGAATGATTAGAGACGGGAATAGATAATCTGAGATCCTTTCCAACTCAAAGGATATACAGAGGCCACTTATTCATTTTTTTCTCTTTTTCTCATTCAACAAATGAAACCACTGGGTGATAGAAACTATGCTAGACTCTGAATAGACAAAGGATCAGAGGCTGCCTCACACTCCTCCTTCCCTCTGAGAGCTCTTTAATCATTTCTTGCCTTAAAGTCCTCCCCAGCTGATCAGAAGATGAGATGCAATGCACATACACACACACACACACACACACACACACACACACCACCACCACCACCACCACCACAGTGCTTTGCCCTCACCAACGTGACACACGCTGAGCCCTGCTCACAGGCTGTCTCTGGACACTGTTGATGACTCAGCCCTAACAGTAAGATCTCTCCGCCACAACCTGGCTCACCAGATACCTATTCCTTGGGTAAGCAAGCTAAGGGCTGTAGATTCCNCCAACGTGACACACGCTGAGCCCTGCTCACAGGCTGTCTCTGGACACTGTTGATGACTCAGCCCTAACAGTAAGATCTCTCCGCCACAACCTGGCTCACCAGATACCTATTCCTTGGGTAAGCAAGCTAAGGGCTGTAGATTCCACCATTACAAAAATGACCCTGGTTAGCAGGGACCCTCTTTCCTCCAGGAACAAGTGTCTGTTCCAGGAGAACAAACCGTAGCCTCTCCATGGATCAGAAGCCATATTACATCTCAATTAGAAGGAAATTTGAGGCAATTATCTGAATTAACCAACCTAGCCTAAAGCAGCTGACACATCCCTCTAGATTATGGTGCAAGTCAGGAGCTCAGGGTTGGCTCCTGCTTTTGGAACGCTGGGCATTTAATGATGGCAGTGATCAACTTAGTTCTGATGAGAAGACGTGGCTGAGCTATGCCAGGCTCAACCCATTCACCATGGTTACTCTGTTTACAAGCCACTGAACAAACACTGGGGGAGGCTGAGGGGGAATCCAAATGCGTACAAAGTGAACCATCTTGTCTACCTGATGACCAGTGGGAGCTTGGTAAAATTCAAGCGGAACATAAATATTTTCACATTCCGTGCACATTCTAAGAGGCCCAACCACACACCTTTTTTCTAGACTTCCTTCTTTGTCACCAGTTCTTGAATCTTATCCCTTCCAAGTTCATGACCAAACCACACGAATTAGGCCTTAACTCAGGCCGTCCTTCCAAGTAGAGTTGTCCAGCTCCAAGCACTCGTCCTGGGCAGCATCTGTCCCCGTGTGAGGGCCACTGCAGAATGAGCTGCGGTGCGAGGGGAGTCCCTTCAGCTGGAAGTCAGCGTATCAGGAAGAGATCCTCAGTGCAGTCTGGGCTGTTCTCCTCCTCGGTCACCTCCCCCTGAGGCCGCAGGGGTCAGCTGAGGAAGAAGCAGCAGAGAAGCAGGAGTAGACACCCCCGGTGCTTGAGTGACTCGCATGAGAACGCAGGTGAGCCACGGGTGTCGCTCAGCCCAGGCCCGCTGACAGCACCTGCAGCTGATTCCAGAGTGCCGCTGGGCAGGCCTGAATTCATGGCTCGTCAGTCACGATGAGTAACTGTGGTTGCAAGGTCATGTGTTATCCTGTGGTCAGAGATGTAGTCTATCAGGGCCGGCAACAAGCCAAAACTATTTCTCAAAAGAATAGTGAGCTGACAAAGCATGTGTTCATTCCCAAAGCCTCAGAGGACAGACTGCGTTTGCCATGGGACCCACAGAGCATCCCAAGGTCGGTCTCCAAAATCCAGAGACTAGCTTGGAGTCAAGATGAAGCAACAAGGGCAGGATTTACCCTCCCACCTAAAACGTCCAAACACCAGACAAAATTTATGAAACAACTATTTATAAAACATAGCATACCAGGCAATGAAGGACAACGATCCCTGTGAAGTGGGAAATAAACAAGGTCATCCCTGTGACTGCCCCAGCTTGCTATCTTAAGAGAATCTCCAGGCAGCCTAGGGAGAGGGAATCCGTATGGAGCCTGATGGGCTGGCTGAGTCAAGGCAGTGAGGCTGAGAGTGCAGCAGGCTGAATTCACAGGACAGAAAACAGAAAGGAAAGAATGCACAGAGGAAGAACTCTGGAGACCTAGAGCGCATCCCTGTCGGGTACTCAGCTGAGTGCTGATCAGCACGTACACGTGAGGGATCTCTGTGAGGCTGGGGAAGAGTAAACGGCACTCACACAAGCTGGGAACAGTGCTGATTCCCACAGGCCAGACTGGCAAACCCTGCGACTCAGGAGCACTGAAGAGAGGGGGAGGAACTTGCCCTAGGACCTGGAATACGCATTCTCGGCTTTCTCAGCTGACATTTTGGGCAGGATAATGCTTTATTGTACAATAATTCTAAACACTATATGCCTTATAACAGAGCTTCAAAATACATGAAGCAAAAACTAATAGAACTGTAAGGAGAAATGGGCAAATCCACAATTAGCGATTTCCATACCTGCTCTTAACAACTGATAGAACAAGTAATCAGAAAATGAACAAGGATACAGGAAATTTGAACAACCCTCCATGAAATTAAAAGACGCTTACTCCTTGGAAGAAAAGTTATGACCAACCTAGATAGCATATTCAAAANTGGGAAATAGATGGGGAAACCGTGGAAACAGTGTCAGACTTTATATTTTGGGGCTCCAAAATCACTGCAGATGGTGACTGCAGCCATGAAATCAGAAGACACTTACTCCTTGGAAGAAAAGTTATGACCAACCTAGATAGTATATTCAAAAACAGAGACATTTCTTTGCTGACTAAGGTCCGTCTAGTCAAGGCTATGGTTTTTCCTGTGGTCATGTATGGATGTGACAGTTGGACTGTGAAGAAGGCTGAGCACCGAAGAATTGATGCTTTTGAACTGTGGTGTTGGAGAAGACTCTTGAGAGCCCCTTGGACTGCAAGGAGATCCAACCAGTCCATTCTGAAGGAGATCAACCCTGGGATTTCTTTGGAAGGAATGATGCGAAAGCTGAAACTCCAGTACTTTGGCCACCTGATGACAAGAGTTGACTCACTGGAAAAGACTCTGATGCTGGGAGGGATTGGGAGCAGGAGGAGAAGGGGACGACCAAGGATGAGATGGCTGGATGGCAACACGGTCTCGATGGATGTGAGTCTGAGTGAACTCCGAGAGATGGTGATGAATAGGGAGGCCTGGCGAGCTGCGATTCATGGTGTCGCAAAGAGTCAGACACGACTGAGCAACTGAACTGAACTGAACTGAACCCTAAATTCAAAGTTTCCTTTAAAAAATCTAGAACCTTCCTATTTTTGATATTCATTAGAGCTTCAACTTACTGGTGTGGAATACTTTATAAAAGTTTTACCTGAACATGGGTCTCTTTCTGCTCTTAAAAGTATAATTTATGCTAAACTTATTGTACTTTGCATATGTCCTTATTCTTCCCTCTTTGACTAAACTGTTTACATCCACAACACTTCAGTAAAGACTTCTAACTCATAAGACGCCTGTGTATTTGGCACAGAGAAGAAAAATATTAAATGCAAAACAAAGAAAAGACTCTCTTTCCCAAGGGAGAAGACAGTGAACACCAAGGTCCAACATGACCATCTCCTTCATCTGCACTTACTCCTTTGCTTCCTTTGCTCCTTTCTCATAGTTCAATTGCTAGAATCACGAATCATTCCGAACCCTTTCCCCTCACACACACACTTGGATTTTAGAGTTATTTGAGTACGATCATATTTTAAGGTCTTAAGTTTTTCATCTTTAACATCCTGGCACTTTGCTACAATAGGTTGAAACAAGCACCAACCTTCTTGATGGTTATGGCCTTCTAAAACTCTACCCCCTTTTTAGCCCTGATGTTACTATAGTGTCAGAGTTAGCTTTCTCAAATTGAATCCTGATAGTATTAACAATAAAATAATATCATTAATGCCGTATAAAGATTAGTAATTCAATATTGCTCATTAAGTACATAATAAAACAGGACAGTCACAAGGTAAATAATAACATTCTATGTGAACACTTTGTATTACATTTTACAGCTAGTCTTAAATGCATACAACTGAGAATCTATATGATATATAGTTTGTTTTATAATATAGTCAGATTTATAGTAGATAAATCTATAAACAAAAAAATCATAAAGTTTTTATTTCTCATTTGGTAATGAGTTCAAAGTAGAACAAGAAAGGTGATGTAACTTCTCAGATAATCGTATGATTTCAAAAGACCCTGGAAACCATCTACTTTAACTCTCATTTTATGAAAGGATATTAGAAAATCAGAAAGATTAAGTAATAGATTCAAGGTTGTGAAGATAATTAGCAACAGAAGACAAAGGCATAACTTACAAATTTAAAATCTCCCGGCCTTTTCTCCCCACATTCTACAAGAACAAAACTGGGAAGTAAACAAGACTTTTTAATTATCTGATGAGTGTGTATGCTTCTGTGTGAGAGCATAAAACATCTGTGGTTTGCAAGGAAGGATGTTATCTCACAGAAAATCACAAATTTCAAGTATTTGGATCAGACTATAATATCACAATCAATGTTAATTGTTTATATTATGAATAAAACTTCATCCATAGCACTTTGTTTCTAAGAACAAAATAAAATATGAATAAAAAGAGGTTGTGAAGAGAGGCCTAAGAAGCTTTAACTTCAGAAATGGTATAATTTTTAAGACGATAAAAAGTCAAATTTTTTGGATATGACAATGCACAGTCTGTATAGTAATTTTGTTTTAAATGTGTCAACACATGCTACGAGGTAACTAATTGTAACTCTATATTTCTACCTTTTTTCTAAGTAGATCATCAAAATAAAAAAGCTTAACTTTTTTTTTTCTTTGTCTTCACCAATATCACAATAAAAATCTGTATTTACATCTTAGTGTTCATAGGTTCTGTTTTATTATTTTGGAAATACATACAGGGATCCATAGGAGAAAAACTCCCAGATTTAAAACTAAAATAAGACTTCAGAGAGATTTCTCAGGGAAAGTTACAGGGACAAGATGCATGTAGGTATAAAAAACACAGGGCATTACAGACAGAGAAAAACATGTGTGCAAATTCAGAAATCAATCAATAAAAAAAACAATACCTTTTGTACAACTAAAGAAAAAGGTATAATTAGGGCAATGGCAGGGGTTAAGACTAGAGAGATGAGCAAGAGTCACAGCCTTCAAGTACTCATGTGCTCTACTTACTGATTTAAATTTCAGCTTAATAACAATGGGGATTGGTTGATAGATTTTAACAGTTCCCACAGCAGACAATACTTTGCTGTGTCTCTGTATCATTGCTTTTATTGTTTTTTCTGCTAAAATACCTCATTTTCCTTCCTGTCCAAGTTAAACTGCACTTGTAATTATACTATGATATATCCAGATTAACTGTGCCTCTATACGAATGCTGTGAGGGCAAAAAGCTTATCTTGTCTTATATTTCTAGTGCTTCCCAAAAGGAAATTTAGTAAAATTTTGCTAAAATGATTACTTCCATAAATTTTTTATTATTAATGTTAAATATATCATGTTAAGTTATATTAAAATATATATATTCACAATTAAAAAATAATTTTATTTGAGAATGGGTGATTTAATATTGTGTTAGTTAGATACAACCTTGAATTCCATGAAAATAGACTGAGTATCAAAAAAGTATTCCTTGCCAGGCATCAGTTGTTTTATAATGATTTGCTTTATATTTGGGGGAAGGGACTGAATTTTATCTTTACATTTTAATAAATACTTAATAGTAGGGCTTTAACTCATACTAAGATTAAATATTTACTTAAGTTAATGCAGTTACATACAAGAAGACTTACAGACAAAAAGTAAATACTATCTAATATACCTTCTTACTACTTTTTAAAAATCTTTTNGAATTTTATCTTTACATTTTAATAAATACTTAATAGTAGGGCTTTAACTCATACTAAGATTAAATATTTACTTAAGTTAATGCAGTTACATACAAGAAGACTTACAGACAAAAAGTAAATACTATCTAATATACCTTCTTACTACTTTTTAAAAATCTTTTGTTTTTGTCCTCTTCTGTTTATCAATGACTGAAAAAAAAAAAAATTCCCCCAAACAAAACCACTATAGACTATGGCTCCTCTTACTGTCTAATTCTTTGGCTAGTTTAATCAATTAGATAACTAGTATATAAACAGCTAATTCTTCTGCTAGTTAATTCATAAATCCTCATTTTGAGAGTCAGTGTTATTGAAATTTAGAATTGAGGTTGTTTATTAGAAAAGAATAAGACAGAAAATCATCATTGCTTTTAGTGTTATCATTTAATTAGGTTCACATGTCATTGTTGTCATCTGGATCAGCTTGTAAAATATGTCACAATCTATATGTTTGTGTTCATGATTTTCTAAGAGCATCTTTTTCCAAAAGTAATACTGAAAGCAAAGCCTCACAACTCTTCAGTTCAATCATCAGCTCAATATGAAAGACTAATTTTCCTCCAGAAAAATAGCAAGTGTCATTATTCTAGGGAAACATAACATTATTGTGGCAGGTAGGATGGAGGTATATGGATTTTACTCTCTGCAGGTCCCACTTGATATTTAATCAACCATCATAAGATGGTCTTCTAGTGCCTAAACCATCGTCTATAAAGAAAACAGTGAGACTAAGTCAAATAAATGCCTCATATCACTGAAAAGACCTGTATATTCAAATTCTGAAAATGCCACTTTGTTTCCAGGAGTAGAATGCAATTTGATTTAAGTAAAAACCAGTTAGACTACAAGTTACTGTAAACAAAGGCTTATCAAGGCAAATCAGTGATATTACTTGCAAACGAGAACTTCAAAGTAAATTTAAAATCTCACTCATTAAATAATAAAGTTGTCTAAAAATATCAATCATAATATGCATACATATATAGATTAGACATCTGTTTAGCACAGCACATCAATGATAGTCAAGGCTATGGTTTTTCCTATGGTCATGTATGGATGTGAGAGTTGGACTGTGAAGAAGGCTGAGNCTGCTGTCTCAAGACCCAGTCCAAGGCTGAGGCTGGCACAGGCAGGGCTGTGGAGGAAGGCAGGCCACACTAGGCTGTGTCTCACTGCCAGGCCCTCTGGCTGGAGTGCCGCCCAGGCTGTGTGAGGGGGGCGGGAGGGGGCCGTGGGGACCGGGGGTGAGCCTCCACCTTCGCTCTGGATTCCAAGCAACAGATTCCAAGACCAGATCTCTCTTCCCCTCGCCCTGTGATCTCTACCGATCCTTGGTAGGTCTCGAGTAGTGTCTTCTAAATCTTTAATTACAAAAAAATTTGCAACCCAACCAGTGAACACACGAACGCTGTTGATAAATATTTAAAATTGCTACAGCAGCAGATCTGAAGGGATTAAGAAAAGATATATTGGAGTGACAGTTATTAAACACTAAATCCCAGTAAATGTTACTGAGCAGATAAATAATGCAAACTCCTGACAGCCGCTCTGCTGCTGACAAGACAGGAGAGATATCTGCTTGGGAACATGGCATCGGGGGAAGAGAGGCCCTCCCTGCTGTGGCAGGGGTGTCCGGGGAGGGGGCAGCATGGACCAGCTCCCTGCCCTCCAGGCACGCTCTGCCTTGTGCTCCTTCAGCGCCACTGTCCTCAGAGGCGTGGGGCATGGCGGGAAGGGCAGACAGAGAAGCCTGCAGGACGGCTGCTGGAGGCTCTGGGGCTGGACCGCTTGGGCTGCCACCATCGCACTACTCTGAGGAAGAAAAGAAAGCCGCATCCTTTCCTTCAGTCACATCTCCCCACTCTCGGAATGACCATTCACCTATCGCCCCAGAATTGCCCTAAGAGAGTCACTCACTGGCATGTGCATTCTTTCACACATTCGTTCAGTTATGCGTGTGCTAGTTTACTTATTAGTTACTCACTGCACAAACATTTGCTGAGAGCTTGTTATAGCTGGGGGGACATGGAGCTTAGCAAGACCCAGGCCTCGCCCTCAAGCTCTGAAAGCCAAGGTATGGGGTGGGGTGCAAAGCAGAAAGGTGTAAATATAGCCACCCAGTAGACTCGGCATTTGCAGCTTCCATACTTAAAGTCTGACCACTCAATAGACAACCACAAAGGTCTGTGACCACCAGAGATGTGCCCTGTAGTTGAGACACGTTTGAATTACGTGTGTGCTGAGACTGGTGTGTGGGAACGAGGAAGGTACCTCAAAAGGTCAAGAGAAGCAAGCAGGGAAGCAAGATGGCGTTAGACACCACCTATATGCCAGACACTTTGCTGTATGACTGGATGGTTCTTTTAGTGATCAAAACAATTTTCCAGCCCATTTTGAAGATTAGGAAATCAGAGATCAGCTTGTCCAAAGTCACAATGATAGTGACAGCCTATATAGAACTAGAGACTGCCTGACTCCAAAGTCAGTGTGCTTTCTACAATAATACCCAGCTCCAGCGAAGAAGAGTGGGAACATTTTCTCCTGGTAAGAACAGCAAGGCAAGGTTATTCAATAAGCTTAGACAAATGTATACAACCATGTAACCAATATCTAAATCAAGACATAAAATATTCCCAACACCCCAGAAAGTTCCTACCAGAAGCAACCATTATTCTATTTTCTATCACCATAATTTGATTTTGCCAGTTCTTGAACTTCATCTAAATGACTTCAATGTATAAATGGCTTCTTTCCCTTAACATAACAAGAGAAAGTTTTAAAAAGGGATTTTAAAAAAAAGAAGTTAAAGAGAAGCCCTCCGAAATACCCAACACAATGAAGTGACATATTACCAAGTTCTGACTGAACTGTAAAAAAGGCGGCGAGATGGGTTGGCACTGCCCAGGCCAGTCGAGATGCCCAGTTCTATCTGCTTGCCCAGTCGTCTGTGGAGCGGGTCCAGGGAACCCCACAGAAGCTCGGAAGGCAGCCCCTGTGCTCCGGGTCGGGGCGCCTCTGGCCCTGCATGGCCCGCCTTGCAGCGGGCGCTCGGGCTGAGCTGCCGGCGCCTTCTACCCTGGGTCTCAGCGCCACCCCGCCCCCGGGGGGCGGCCCGTTCCCCGCTGGCCTCCAGATTGGCCCCTGCCTTTTAGACCGCCCCCCGCCTGCCTGGCCATGCCTTCCTCGCGCCTCCAGGAAGCAGGAATCCGGTTGTTTCCGGGATTCCCGCCCTTTCCTGGGAGTTCTGGCCACCATCTTGGCTCTGGCTTTCTAGGTGCCCAGCCGCCTCCACACTGGACACCGCCTTCTCAGGAGGCTTCTGGCTTTGCGAGAGAGTCTCTGTGGGCCGGAACCTGCTCTGTGCCTCTGGTCTCTGTCAAGCTTCGTTCTCTCTCTAGAGGACCCCAAGTCCCTGTCTGCCATATGAACAGTGCCTCTCTTAAAGACCGGGGACCACAGAAATGTCCTGGAACGAACAAGTTAGCTCAGGGAACCCGTGCTGTGGATTGCAGGGATGACATCCATGTGTGTTCCCCAGGGAGGGGCATAGCATTCCTGAACACTGCGCCATTATATTTTCAGCATCTGGGGGATCTCTTTCACACATGACAACTGTATAGCAAGCTTTTCTGACGCAGGGTGACTGGGGAAGGTGTGAGGGGAAGGAGTCCCAAGTGTCTGCAACTGCAGAGACCCAGGTGTGGTCAGGACTGGGTCAGGTGAGGAGCAGGGCAATGACCTTGGTGCCTCTTGGATGCTCCACTGTGTTCCCTTAAAAGAGCTGTGGCTGAGCCAGATGACTGATGGAATCTTTTTAACTGATGTCCTAGACTTCTCAGCAGTAATTATCTCCGGCTTAGGCTGTCTCTCCCTGAGGCAGCTCAGTACTAATGCGCCTTGTGGCAGGCTTCCAACAGCCCCTCACAGGGAACTCAGGCTTTGCCCTGCCAATTATCTGCAGGCGCCCCTCACCCCAGAAGGGAGCAGGGGCTGGGACAGAGTAACATCTCTCTCCCGGAGTCTGTTCATCAGTCAGTCAACAACCACTGAGGAGCCCTTCCAAGGCAAGTGCCTGTTTCATTCACTCCGATCTTTAACCACCTGGTCTCCCACACTATTTCTTAGTTGTCTCCTTCTCTTTCCCTCTGACATATTCATTCAGCAAAGAGGTAGAGAACTTGAGAGGCAATCCAGTATGATAAAGGATACTGACTTTGAAGCCAGATATTCTGGGTTTGACTCCAACTATTTCCCTCACTAGTTCTGTGATTGCAGACAAACTGTACCTCAGGATCAATAATTGACAGTTATTGCAGACAGCAGATGAGTTAAATATATTACTTGCTTTGGAGGGTTTCTGGCACACAGTACTATAGATGCATTTGTAATTAAAATAATAATCATTACTGTGTTCAAAGGATGCCACTAGCTCTGGAGATAAACAGTGATCAAGCAGAAATTTCACCTGGCTTCATGGACTTTAGCAGGGAGCTGCCTCTGACTGTGACAGGTGCAAGCACAGAGGCTGAGAGATGTAATAGGGGGTCACCCAAGCTGAGCTACCCCGTGAGGAAGTCACACAGAGATGTAATCGGGGGTGACCTGAGCTGAGCTCCCCCCGAGGAAGCCTCACTGAGAGATGTAATGGGGGTCAGCTGAGCTGAGCTCCCCTCTGTGGAAGGTGCACTGAGCTGACTCTCCTGGATGGTAGGCATTAATGGAGAACAGCTGAGGAAGGAGGGAGCCGCAGGCAGGCTGAGGGGGGAGCACATCTGAGGAAGCGAAAGGCCTGCATTAACAAGTTTTCCAAGGGAGGGGCAGGGAGCAGGTGAAGAACCTGGGGTCAGGAGACCTTGGTGTGCGCCACGTAAAATTAGACAACATGGAAAGCATGAGTCATGAAAGAAGAGCTGGGAAGCTGGACGTGATGAAAAAATATAAACTTCTGCCCTGTGCAAGACACATCCGGAGAATGAGAAGTCAAGCTAAAAATGAAGAAATTATTTGCAAAAGATACATCTCATAAGGGACTGTTATCCAAAATACGCAAAAAACTCTTAAAACTCAACAATAAAAAATAACCCAATTAAAAGATGGGCAAAATATCTAAACAGACAGCAAGGAAGATATACAGATGGCAAATAAGTACACTAAAACATACTGTAGGGAATTCCCGTGGCCCAGTGGTTAAGACTCAGGGTGTCCAGTGTAGGGCACATGGATTCAACCCCTCATCGGGGAACTAAGATCCTGTATGCTATGGCACATGACCAAAAAAATAAATCTTTTTAAAAAGATACCCGATGTCATATGTCATCAGGAAAATGTTAATTAAAACACAGAAACACCACCACACACTACACATTAGAATGGAAAAAATCCAAGATACTGACAACACCAAATGCTGGCAAGGATGATGCAAAGTAACAGGAACTCTGGTTCATTTGTGTAAGAATGCAAAAATAGACAATCTGGCAGTTTCTTACAAAACTGAGTTCTTACCATGTGATCCAGCAACTGCATTACTTGGTACCCAAAGGAGTTAAAAACTTAAAGTTACACAGAGATTTGCACATGGATGTTTATAGCAGCTTTATCCATAACTGCCCAAACTTGGAAGCTAACAAGATGCCCTTCAATAGGTGGATGGATAAATTGGGGTATATCCAGACACTGGACTGGTGGGGTATCCAGCATGCACTTACGTTTGTAGCTCTGAAAACAACAAGGTCCTACTGAGAACTACATTCAGTGTCCTATGAAATACTGTAATGGAAAAGAATATGTTTTAAAAGGATGTATATACTTTGTGTATATAAATATACATATGTGCAACTGAATTATTTTGCTGTACAGCAGAAATCAACACAACATTGTAAATAACTATACTTCAATTAAAAACTTTACAAAATTAAAAATTTATGTCTCTTAAGTTCAGAGATGAGGGAGGCATCCACATAGAAAAGATGGTTCGAGCGAGGAGAGTGGAGAGATTGTCCAAAGTGAAGTGAAGTGAAGTCACTCAGTCATGTCCAACTCTTTGCAACCCCATGGACTGTAGCCCACCAGGCTTCTCTGTCCATGGGATTCACCAGGCAAGAATACTGAGGTGGGTTGCCATTTCCTTCTCCAGGGGATCTTCCCAACCCAGGGATCAAACCCAGGTCTCCCACATTGCAGGCAGATGCTTAACTTCTGAGCCACCAGGGAAGCCCAAGAGATTGCCCAGGGCCACATGAAAAGACAGAAGCAGGAGCAAAGATTACACAGGGTCCCTCTTGTGCAGACCAGCCACACCCCGAGTCCCGAAGCTGTGCCTTCTTACCATCAACATTCAGGCAGCAGCTCTGGCTCCACCTTCTTGAGGAAGAAAAAAAAAAAACGTGGTCAGACTTCAGGGCTCAAAGTTTAGGTAGAGAGGGTTTGGCGGACTGAGAGAGGGCATGGAGGAGTCAGATGCTTGAGGGACAAGGGAACTGTGGCCCCAGCTGGGAGTGGAGGGAGGCGAACAAGCAGGAAGCGAAAGCGGTGGTGAGCGGAAGGAGAGACAGGCCACAGCAGCCCAGCGTCAATAGCTCTAAAGAAAACAAAGATCTGGAGGCTAGCATTTACCTACAGTGGGAAAGGGAGCTTCCTGACAAATACATGAGTGCAGGTACGAGTGTAGGTGTAGGTATGAATATGGATGGTGGCCGACATAGAAACGGCCGTGGATGCCGACGTCATCGGAGATGGAGGCACGGGGCTGCAGAGCACATCTTCATACGGAGAAGAATGGGGGAAGGGCCACAAATGAGCAAACTGCCTGTCTATCACCCTCACAAATCTGGTTTCATGTCCTCGTGTGCTTTCCCTGGCCGTATGCACGTGTGTGTAAGATCTTACCTCCCCACGTTCTTAATGAAGACGGGATTCTCTCTTCTGCTCCCCCCATGAGCACACACATCTGAGAAGCAAGCTGGGATTCTCTCTTCTGCTCCCCCCATGAGCACACACATCTGAGAAGCAAGCCTCGCTGTAGTCGGCTGCCTGGGCGAAATGCGCTAGACTCTAACTCGTTAGAGTCAGTTACCAGCTGAGGGAAGCCAAGGCTTGGACCCCAGAAGGCAAATTCCCCACTAGTCACCTCCCTCTCCTGTCACGCCCCCCGCGCCCCTCCTGACCCAGCAGCCTGGCCCAGCTCTGGGTTTGTTCTGTCTGCTCAGACTTGCCCCGTCCTCCCTGCTCAGAGTGCCTCTCTCTGCCTCCCGGGCTCCAGCCACTGACCCCTCCCCAGCGCGGCAGTGCCTCGCCCAGCCCTCGGTTCCTTAGCTGAGCTCACCTGTCCTGCAGTTGACAGGCCCTTGGCGATCCCTGCTCTTCCCTCCTGCTCTGAGCGCCCGGGAAAGCAAAGGCCCAGTGACTCTGCGGCATCTCGCGTGAACTCTTTTCCGTGTCACGTGCAATCTGTGTGGTCTCACTTTCACCCACTGCAGGTCCTCTACCCAACCATTGCCTTAGACTGAAAATACAGGGAATTACTTTAAAAAAAAAAAAGGTGGGGGAGGGTTGTTCCCTCCTAGGGAACCTGAACAATGAGAAAGGGTGCACTTCTTCTGATCCTTGGGCAGGTAAGTCCTTGAACTATCTGCTCTGCTGAGACCCAGAGACAGTGGAGTTGACCTGTGTCCTGTCTTATCCAACCTCTTTTCCCACAGCTCCATGGGAAGTGTTGGGGAGGGCCTCAATCCCATGGACACTTGGGTCCCCACCACTGGATGTGCCACATTGCTTCGTAGCAGGCCTCAGGAGCCTCCCTCCTCTAGTCACCATGAGGACGTGAAGGGCTGGTCATGTTCTTAGCTCTCTGCCCAGCCCTCAGCTCAGTGCCTGATGCATCATGACAGGAGTGCACAGAGCAAACACCAGATGAACACCTGCTCTCCGCCAGGCACAGATGTCTTGCACATACTAGTGCAAGCCACTAGCGTGCCCATTTTACAGATGCTGAGACTGAAGCCCAGAGGCTAATTAACATGCCCACAGACATACAGATAAGAGAGACTCAACTCACTTGCAAGCTCCTGAGTTTCTAGTGAAACTTATCTGAAATAATCATATAGGAGGAGAAATCTGGAGCTAGCTCCAGGTCTGGGAGGGAGGGCTCAGAGGAAACACTGCCCCTGGAGGTGAAGTGATAGTGAAGTGAAATGAAGTGAAAGTCGCTCAGTCGTGTCCGACTCTGTGCGACCCCTTGGACTATACAGTCCATGGGATTCTCCAGGCCAGAATACTGGAGTGGGTAGCTTTCCCTTTCTCCAGGGGATCTTCCCAACCCAGGGATTGAACCCAGGTCTCCCGCATCGCATGCAGATTCTTTACCAGCTGAGCCACGAGGGACACCCCTGTTGAAGTGAGAGGTGACTTATCGAAGGTCACAGCACGGTGAGGGCAGGAATGGCATCTGTGAGCTGGAAAGGCTTTCAGAAGAGGATGGAGCTCATCTTTGCCTGGGGAGGAAGCCTCCCTTCAGCTGTTTGCCGGTGGCTCGAGGCACCGGAGGATGACGCCTCTGTGCTCAGGGCCTGGGTCTCATGCCCAGTGCTGCCCATGCACCAGCCTGTTCCTTCTTGGAGGCAGAGGCTGGATGGCTAGCCCTCAGGATGGTGCCCATATGGTACAGACCTCCTGTCTCTCAGTGGCTACGCACTGCAAAGCCAGCTTTATGAGGAAGGACCAGCAGTGTTTTCCCACCTAAACACTGCTATGGAGTTGCAAATGCCAGACTCTAAAGTGGACTCACTGGGCTGGACCTTCTGAGTAACTCTGAGAGTCAGTCATGGAGAAACTGGCCCTTCCACCCAGAATGTGGCTGAATCCAGAGCCTGGATGGCACAGCAACGTTATCACCAGACCTTAAGTTCAGTCTGAGCTGCAAGGGGGCACCAATGGAGACAGGCAGGCCCAGCTCTCAGGAGTGTGTGCAGTTGGGGGTCTGTACAGCTGTGCATGTGCACACCTGGGAAACACCCAGCAGCTGTAGGGGACTCCTAGAGGGCCGGCTGCCCAGCAGCTCCTCCTCCAGAAACTGGTCACAGGGAGACTCCCAAGTGTCAGTGCCTCTCCCTCGGCCCCGACTCCCAGCCCATGACTGGACCAGCAGTGCAAGTCCATCTTAGCTGGGCCACTCAGAGTTTTCCCCTGAGAATTTGGATTTAGAATCCAGAGATCCCAGCGAGGTCCGTCTTTCTCATAAACAGATGTTAGTCACTCAATCGTGTCCAGTTCTTTGTGATCAGGACTGCAGCCTGCCAGGTTCCTCTATCCATGGAATTCTCCAGGCAAGGATACTTGAGTGCATTGCCGTTCCCTTCTTCAGGGGATCTTCCTGACCCCGGGTCTCCTGCATTACAGGTGAATTGTCCTGAGCAAGAGGGTTTGTAAATTTCAGAAATGTTGGTTGCTGGCCATTTTCTTCCATGTAGGCAAGGATACAGAGGAAGCCAGTCGGCAACAAGAGAAGAGAAGGAGTCAGACCTAAAAAGAGAAGGTCCAGTAGCACCTATACCTTTGGGTTCTGCACTAATGTAAGGTTCTTCTAACAAAGTTGCCATTTCTGCATAGAGTTGGTTTCTGTTACTCCCAACCAATACAGAGTTAATATAATACCATTCAGTTGTTCTCAACTGGGGTGATTTGTTCCTCAGGAGATGCTGGCAATGTCTGGGACATTTCTGGCTACCGTAGCTGCAGGAACACACCCTGCAATCCACAGAACAGCTCACGCCACAAAGAGTTTTCCAGCAAAAATGCCGACAGTGCCAAGGTGGGGAAGCCTTGCTGGGGCTGAATGTGCCATGTACGCCTAAGGCAGGAGCATCATCACAGAAAAGTAAGTTCTGTGTTTCAGTTCCTCTTGAGCAAAGATTGCTTTATATTAAATAATAATTTTCTGATGGTGAGAATTCTCAAGCCTTGAGAGTGAGAGGAGTGTGGGTTAGTGCAACTTCGCAGAAGAATTATTTAACAATATGTATATCAAGGTCCTTAAAATATTCACTCTTAGATCCAATAATTGACTTTGTAGAAATTATTCATCAGAGAAAATCTTAATACAGAGATATACATAAAGATTTATGTGGGAAGAATATTCACTGCAGCTTCTGTTTTATTGACTATGCCAAAGCCTTTGACTGTGTAGATCACAATAAACTGGAAAATTCTGAAAGAGATGGAAATACCAGACCACTTGCCTGCCTCTTGAGAAACCTGTATGCAGGTCAGGAAGCAACAGTTAGAACTGGACATGGAACAACAGACTGGTTCCAAATAGGAAAAGGAGTACGTCAAGGCTGTATATTGTAACCCTGCTTATTTAACTTACATGTAGAGGACATCATGAGAAATGCTGGGCTGGAAGAAGCACAAGCTGGAATCAAGATTGCTGGGAGAAATATCAGTCACCTCAGATATGCAGATGACCCCACCCTTATGGCAGAAAGTGAAGAAGAACTAGAGTCTCTTGATGAAAGTGAAAGAGGAGAGTGAAAAAGTTGGCTTAAAGCTCAACATTCAGAAAACGAAGATCAACAAAAAAAA
>SJYV01031204.1:206472-259451 GCA_006410875.1 Neotragus pygmaeus | reverse complement strand
AAATTTGCTGGCATATTGAGTGCAGCACTTTCACAGCATCATCTTTCAGGATTTGAAACAGCTCAACTGGAGTTCCATCACCTCCACTAGCTTTGTTCGTAGTGATGCTTTCTAAGGCCCACTTGACTTCACATTCCAAGATGTCTGGCTCTAGATTAGTGATCACATCGTCATGGTTATCTGGGTCATGAAGATCTTTTTTGTACAGTTCTTCCATGTATTCTTGCCACCTCTTCTTAATATCTTCTGCTTCTGTTAGGTCCATACCATTTCTGTCCTTTATCGAGCCCATCCTTGCATAAAATGTTCCCTTGTTATCTCTAATTTTCTTGAAGAGATCTCTAGTCTTTCCTATTCTGTTGTTTTCCTCTATTTCTTTGCATTGATCGCTGAGGAAGGCTTTTTTATCTCTCCTTGCTATTCTTTGGAACTCTGCACTCAGATGCTTATATGTTTCCTTTTCTCCTTTGCTTTTCACCTCTCTTCTTTTCACAGCTATTTGTAAGGCCTCCCCAGACAGCCATTTTGCTTTTTTGTATTTGTTTTCCATGGGGATGGTCTTGATCTCTGTCTCCTGTACAATGTCACGAACCTCATTCCATAGTTCATCAGGCATTCTATCTATCAGATCTAGGCCCTTAAATCTATTTCTCACTTCCACTGTATAATCATAAGAGATTTTATTTAGGTCATATCTGCATGGTCTAGTGGTTTTCCCCACTTTCTGCAGTTTAAGTCTGAATTTGGTAATAAGGAGTTCATGATCTAAGCCACAGTCATAGGGCTTTGGAGACGCTAAATTGTGGCCCTGCCACTCATCACTGTGTTGACATCTCGCCTGTATCCAAGGGTCATTCTCCTTGCGCACAAAGTGAAGACAACAATTGTAACTGGTGAGGTGGTGACGCAAACGAAATAAAACGAATGGAAAACGTAGAGCACTAAAAAAATACTCGACAAGTGTAAGTTCTTTTTACTTCTAGGACCCATCAAAATGCAGTGCTTCTCAGCCGAGGGTGGGCCCTGGGCCTGATGGTGTGTCACTCAAGACATCTCATAGGCCCCACCCCTCCCTCTGGTCTTTCTGTTTTTCCTGGCATCTCAGGAAAATTATGAGTGCTTTAAATAATGAAGCCCAGAGCTCNCAGCCGAGGGTGGGCCCTGGGCCTGATGGTGTGTCACTCAAGACATCTCATAGGCCCCACCCCTCCCTCTGGTCTTTCTGTTTTTCCTGGCATCTCAGGAAAATTATGAGTGCTTTAAATAATGAAGCCCAGAGCTCCCAAGTTTTGTAGGTACATTTAAGAATCTCTCCCATCATCTGGGTCAAGAATTAGCCTGTGATTAATTTAAAGATATCTGAAAAGAGAGAATGGTCCCATTTCAGCCTCTGATGCTGTGAGGCACAAGAGGGCAGGTGTGATTATCCCAGATGAGGAAACCAGGTCTGCAGAGGGAACATGACTCGCCCACGGTAATACCGAGAGCTGGCAGCAGAGTCCAGACCAAATCTACTCCTGTCTCTGCCACGTAGAGTGACTATCTAACAAGCCGGATGCTAGGGCTGATCAGAACCTGCACCTAGAGCCACCCTCCGTAACACAGAGAATGATTTGCTGGGTTTGGGGAAGATACTCCTGGGAGATGATGGGAAATGTCTAAAACCCTCAGCAAATACATCTAGGTCTTAGCTCTGCAACTTCAAGCTCTGAGACACTGCGCATGCGCCTTTCCCTCTCTTGGTCCTCTCTCCTCCTCCTTGTGGAAAGAGGCAATTTTCCTTGAAGTCTCCAAGATGCCTTTGCCCTGACTCTTGTGGGCTCCCAGCCATTCAGCAGAGGGGACGTAAGGCTAAATATCCCACCAGGACCCCACTGCCTTTCACAGGACACAGGTCTCAGGGAGAGCTAAGCCTGCCCCACCCACTCCCCTCCCCTCCTNTAATAAGTATGTGAAGTAGGTATCATAAAGTCTCGTTTTATGGATGAGGAGACAAGACTCTCAAAGAGGGCAAATACCTTGCTCAAAGTCTTACAGTCAATTAGTGGCAGGCTTAGAAGCCCATATTCTATATCACTAGTAAAAGTTATTATCCCTGTTTTCTTCATCTATTTCAACTCCTCTACCAAATTATGTAATAATCTATTCTGCATACACTTTAGTTTTAATTCTAACACATGTTTCTTGTCTCTACAAGTTCATCTTTATTTTGTATTCATCATTTGATTTATTAAAATTTAGTTTTTATCCAAGTGATCCAGAGTTTAAAAAGTCAAACAGTGCTAAAAGACTAAAACCAAAACACCAGTCATCACAAAAGCAGCCACTCTTTTCCTTATGGTATTTAATTCCATAATCCTAAAGAAGATGTTTATGCTACTATGTCTTCCCCTCTCACCCCGCTATATCTTCACAATACAGGCCCCAATTCTAGAGCAAGACTGTCTGGGCTCAAATTCCATTTCAATCATTTCATATATGTACGTTGGAGAAGTTACAGAATCTGTGTATCTCAGTTTCTGCATATGNTTTATGCTACTATGTCTTCCCCTCTCACCCCGCTATATCTTCACAATACAGGCCCCAATTCTAGAGCAAGACTGTCTGGGCTCAAATTCCATTTCAATCATTTCATATATGTACGTTGGAGAAGTTACAGAATCTGTGTATCTCAGTTTCTGCATATGTTAAATGTGGATTCATTGCATTCACTCTACAAATACCCATTCAATATCTAGTAGGTGCCAGGCAGTATCCTTAGTGTCTGAAATATATAAAACAGATGGAAATATTTGCTTTCATGGAGCTTATAATCAAGTGGAAATAATAACTTTCCCAAGTAGAAAGACAGTCATCATGTGTAAAATACTTAGGATGAACAGTATCTGGCTCAGAGGAAACAAATGTTAGCACCAAATAATATGTCATTTTTATTTTTTTCCTGGAGATCTGTCTACATCCTTCTGTTCCATTCCAAATTGGCTTCTGTACAAGTAAATACAACCCTTGGACTTCCATTATTATACTGGGAATTCCCTCCACTTCTTTAAGTAGGGCTCTCTGTTTCCCTGAAACCCATGTGTTCCTTTCCTAATTTAAGAAAACCTCTGTTTTGTTGGAGCACACTGTGGGATCTTTCTCAGCAAAGGTTCTTGGTTAGCATTTTTTTTAAACTTTTGGGTGTCTGAATCTATCACTTATATTTCCTTGAGAGCTTGATCCCTCTTATTTCCTCACCTCTGATAGCAATTATTATCAACTCTACCTCCAAAATAAGTCCCGGGGCATCCACTTTCCATTATACCCCCTGCACGACTACCATTCCAGTTAGAGTATTTCATGTGTACATTCAAAGCAGTCTGTACAGGTAGTGGGATTTTAAAGTATATTCCTGGATTTTATTTGTGACTATTTTATGTACAATTCTGATATCTATAATTAATAAGTGAACTTAGTAGTTTCCATTCTTTGCTCTATCTTTATTGGGCTTTCATATTAAAGTTACAGACTTCCCTTGTGGCTCAGATAGTAAAGAATCCACCTGCAATGCAGGTAGACCTGAGTTCAATCCCTGGGCCAGAACGATCCCCTGACAAAGGAAATGGCAACCCACTCCAATATTCTGGCCTGGAGAATCCTATGGACAACGGAGCCTGGCGGGCTACAGTCCATGGGGCTGCAAAGAGTCGGATATGACTGAGCAAATAACATTAAACTTATGTAATTTTCTAGACTGTATTGTAGATCGTCCATCTTTTCAATAGCCTGGAATTGAAATTGCCTACTCTTCTCCAAGCCAGGCTTCAGCAATATGTGAACTGTGAACTTCCAGATGTTCAAGCTGGCTTTAGAAAAGGCAGAGGAACCAGAGATCAAATTGCCAACATCTGCTGGATCATCAAAAAGCAAGAGAGTTCTAGAAANCCTGCTTCCCAAATGGATCTGCCCCCCTCCCCCAGTTGTCAGTCGTTGGCAGGGAGGGAAAGAGAGGCCAGATTCGCAACAGCCTTGCTGGGGTCTGCCACACGGTTGTTGTGGACGATCTACCACATGTGTTGACCCATAGGCGTCACCTCCATCCGCCCCCTCACTCTGCATCTGCATCATCTCCAGTCACCCCTCTCTCCCTGCACCCCATGCCCCAACCACAGAAGCTTCCAAAGTCAACAGCTCCTTGCAGCTCGACCCTTTGCTACGGGACAGGAGCCCTCAGGCCTGGGTATCGCGGGGAGAAGGCGCCTTGGGCCTCTGCTTGCTGGGTCTCCTCTCTGTCACCTTTGTCCCTGTGCACAGGGTAGGGAGGACAGTCACCAGTCCCTTTACCTGATACATTAAGGGCGATGCAGAAGTCTGGGCTAGTGTTCCCAGCAGGAGCAGGAGGAGGAAGCCACTCACTCAGCGTGTGGTAGCCTCTTGGCCAGGATACCAGGCCTCCCTTGCCCCCGCCCCACCCCCTCCATAGATGCGGGGAAGGGGAACTCTGTCTTCTAACTCAGCGTGCTGTGCAGATTCAAGGAGAACTCAAATTCCAAGACTGGGATAGGACTACCCTGGTGGTCCGGTGGTTAAGAATCTGTCCTGCAATGCAGAGGACATGGGTTTGATCCCTGGTCCAGAAAGACCCCACATGCCCCAGGGCAACTAAACCAGTGTTCCAGAACTTCCGCACCCATGCAAACGCAACTACCGAGCCCAGGTGCTGCAAATACCGGAGCCAGCGCGCCTGGAGCCCAGGCTCCACAACAAGAAAAGCCACTGCAGGAGACGCCCGCACACCTCGGCGAGGAGCAGCCCCCACCTGCCCAACTAGAGAAAGCCTGCGCGCAGCAGCAAAGACCCCACAGCCAAAGACCAACATATTAATAAACCAACCTGTACGGCCGGATCCCGGGGCCTCGATGGGCCGCCCCTCCTCTCTCCCGCCGGCGGGGAAGTCCCTAACGGAAAGAGCCTCCCAGATCCCGGGGACCAGTTACAGCACACTTCGCCAGCTAAAGTCGCCCACCCCAGCCTCGTAGAAGGACCGGGCCTGGCGACCTATCCGAACCCCGTTCACTAACCATACCTTTTTGGGCGATCTAGCCTGACCATCCCCCCGCAACGAACGCATATATACCCCTCCCCAGCATAGTCCCGCGGACTTCCTCGACCCACCTCGCTGGGTCCGGGAAACCNGGGCCTGGCGACCTATCCGAACCCCGTTCACTAACCATACCTTTTTGGGCGATCTAGCCTGACCATCCCCCCGCAACGAACGCATATATACCCCTCCCCAGCATAGTCCCGCGGACTTCCTCGACCCGCCTCGCTGGGTCCGGGAAACCCGCCCCGGAGCGCTTCGCCATTAAAAGGCCTGTTAGACACTCTTGGTGCCCTGGTCATTTTTTTTTTTTAATCTAACATAATCAATTAAAAGAAAAGAATTTGCCTGGCAATGTCAGGGATATGGGTTCAATCTCTGGTCGAGGAACCAGGATCTTCCATGCATCAGGGCAACTCAGCCCACACATCTTAACTGGAGTCCACGTGCCACAGGGAAGGATCCATGTGAGGCAATGAAGATCCCATGGGCTGCAACTAAGACCTGATGAAACCAAAAAAAAAAAAAAAAGTTAAGATAAATCAAGACCACATCTCCTAAAGAAAGGAGGCATCTGATCCACAGATCCATTCTTCCAACCGCTTGCCAGCACCCAGTGCCTGGCCCAGCTTCCACTGCTGCTGTTGCTGCTAAGTCGCTTCAGTCGTGTCTGACTCTGTGCGACCCCACAGACAGCAGCCCATCAGGCTCCCCCGTCCCTGGAATTCTCCAGGCAAGAACACTGGAGTGGGTTGCCATTTCCTTCTCCAGTGCAGGAAAGTGAAAAGTGAAAGGGAAGTCGCTCAGTCGTGTCAACTCCCGCTGCTACTGAATCTTTAACTGAAAGAACAGACTCACATGGGGACAGGTCACCAGCTGCACAGCTCATCTGCACCAGAGACCATCCTTCCTGGAGGGTTGAGACATATAAAGCTCTCTCCATGGAGCACACACTCTCCAGGGGAGCGAAAGAAGATTTGGAAAACAAACAAACAAAAAAGTTGAGGAAAGAGAGGAGAGTTGGAGAGGGGCAGTATTTGAGGAATGCTGGCCAAGGAGAGCACAGGCTTCCAGGCCACACTCTCCCCTTGGGTCTCCTGGCCTCAGTGAAAAGACAGTTGTCCTCAGCTCCAGGCCCTGCAGTGAGCCCCCGACTCTGCACCTGACCCAGTGAAGATCCCGCCTGTGACTTCCTTCCGTCTCTTTCCCCAGTAGCTTACCACCCTCCCCGACCACCCGCCTTCTCTTTCCGGCTTCTCAGCCTCTGCTGCTTCCTCTGCCCAGACTGTCCCTGGGTCAGGTTTCTGTCCGTTGTGATCGAGAGTCTAACATAAGAGGATGGTCAACCTGGGGGCGGGGGGCGGGTGTGTGTGTGTGTGTGTTCAGAATGGGTAGTTGGTAAGTACGTGGACTTTGGAGGGAAATTGCCAGGTTCAAACCCTTGTGCCACAATTTGCTAGCTCTATGACCCTGGGCAAGGCCTTCAGCTTCTCTGTGCCTCAGTTTACTCGTCTGTCAAGTTGCATTGTAACAGGACCTACCTCACAGAGTTGCTGTTAGTGAGTTAGTCTCTGTGACTCTCTGATTAGACGGATGTGCCGTGTAGACACAGGCCATCACCACTGCTGTGGCCATACCCCACTGGACTGCCTAGCAAGGGGGCCTTGCCAAAGCAGGAATTCAAGTTCCTCGTTCAGCCAGTTGGCCATNAGTTAGTCTCTGTGACTCTCTGATTAGACGGATGTGCCGTGTAGACACAGGCCATCACCACTGCTGTGGCCATACCCCACTGGACTGCCTAGCAAGGGGGCCTTGCCAAAGCAGGAATTCAAGTTCCTCGTTCAGCCAGTTGGCCATTTCTGGTTCTGTAAGCCAGGAGCATGCCTTCCAAGGCCACATCTCAGAGTGGGAGGGTTGGGCCTTCAGCGGGGGAGAGGTTAAGTGGGAGAGGACCGTGGAGGGAGGGCGAGGGGGCGTTGGGGCATGAGGGAGCATGCACACAGAGCATCTCAGAAGCCCTGTCCTCCACGTGGTGCCAGGCAGAGGGCACTGCAGGTCTGCAGAGGGCAGGGCTGAGCTCTGGGCTCCTTGCAGGGGGGCCTCTGGCCCTCTGAACACGGCTTCCTGTGCCACAGCAGCTGGCTTCCTCCTAAGAGGTATTCAGTCAAATGTACCTTGCCACCAGAAGGTCAATTTCTTTTCAAAGCTCTCATTCACATTCCTCCGTTTCTCACGACTTTATTCTGTCTCACAAGAGCTCAGACTCCCGGCCTTATTTTGCAAGTAGAGCATTTGACCTCATCCTTCACCTTACAAATGGTTTACAAATTTGCTCCTCAAATTGAGCAAAATTAATTTGCCCTGTATGGGAAGGCAGGGAGGCAAGTGGGGGATGGCGTGAGGTGGGGGATAATTAAATAAATTCTGCTACAACATGAAAGAAGGAAGAGCAGAAAGCATTTTTAAGGTGCTGTGAATTAGCACAAACAATCCCTCTCTTCTATCTGACACTCAGTAAATATTTGCTGAATGAATGGCCGTTAACAGCATGTGATTCTGTCTTTCTTGCCCGCCCTGATAACTTAAAAAGTCCATGTGGCCAAGTCAGCATTAAACCTAGTTTATACGCAGTTTTGTTTGGGGACTCCAGGCCAAGGTGAAAAAATTAGTTTGGGGCCCAAGACCAAGGCTGAAAAGAAGTGAGACTGTTCATTCGCTGTCTGTGTTTGGTAGGGGGAGGGTTTACCTGGCTTGGTGTTGGGAACTGCAGGGTGGCCTCCCACTCCTGCAAATGCAGTTCTGTTTCCAGACAAACCAGGTTTAGGCTCCCCATCCTATGCTGGGACCCCACAAGCAGCTCCAGTGAGTCACCACCATATGGGACTCATTGCTTTCTTGCTGGGCCCAAAAGTGTGCGGGAAAAGAAGGAGCAATGCAGGCAGGACAGGTTCTGGCCTCAGCAGGGCCCTGCCTTACTCATCACAGGGATTCCGGGCCCTCTCTAGTGCTGCGGCTGCCCTTGGTTCCACGGGGGAGTCACACACGGATCCTGGCTGCTACCTGGACACTGAGCATGCTGGGAGATTCTAGGGACAATAATTTCTGAGTAAATTACCTAAGTGCAGAAGGGTCTACCACGGCAGCTAGGGGCACACAGAGCAGGAACAGGAGGTGGTTTGTCGTTAATCACAAAGCAATCAGGGGCCCTGGAGTTACTTGGTCTGTCCAGCTGGACTCGGTGGAGGGAAAGGTCACGCTTGCCCATCCATCACCGAGACACCCCCGCACCTGGCGTCCATGTGCTCAGGCCTGCTGTGCTCTGGCTCAGCAGAGATGCCGCACTGACCCGGCTCTTGGTCCTTGATCCTCGGGCCATTCCAGCGTCGCATGCCTGGCCACCAGGTCCCCTGGGCCAGCACAGTGCAGAAGGGGTGTGGCCTCGGCCAATTGCCCTTTAGGAGGCTCTTTTGGGGTCTGGCCCTCTCCAGCTCCCGAGGTGTGCAGCCTCCTCTCCCTACTCCCTGCGTCTTCCTGCCTGTCACATGCCAGCGAGACAGCAGGGTGCCCACTGCTCTCCCCCCAGCATGCTCGGCTGACCTTCCCCAGCGCCCTCCTGGTTCCACCAGCTCCACGCCCCCCTCAGCTCAGTCCTGTGCAGCCCCGAGGACCCCCAGCCCNACACCGACTCGATGGACATGAGTTTGAGTGAACTCCGGGAGTTGGAGATGGACAGGGAGGCCTGGCGTGCTGTAATTCATGGGGTTGCAAAGAGTCAGACATGACTGAGCGACTGAACTGAACTGAACTGATGTCTAGTATATATAAATACCTTTGGGGCTTCCCGGATTGTGCTAGTACTGCCTGCCAATGCAGGTTAGATGTATGACACTGCATTCCATCCCTGGGTTGTGGAGATCCCCTGGAGAAGGGCATGGTAATCCACTCCAATATTCTTGCCTGGAGAATCCCAAGGACAGAGGAGCCTAGCGGGGTACAATTTATAGGTTCATAGTGACTTACCACGGCAATAAGTAAATGCCTAAGTTTTTAAGCAAATGCTAAATATTTTATGACCTGTCTTCAGTGGTCAATCAGATCATTGTTAGTTTCTGGTTAAGGCTGTGTTTGTCAAGGGGCTGGGAAAGACTGACAGTGCAGTGCCTGGGATAAGAGTTGCATGAGATGAAGCAGATTTAATGATAGGTGATGAAAGCAGTGGGCAGGAGAAATTCTGTCAATTTTAGATGCAAATTTTAAAATTTTGAATGAGAATTAAGTATCAGCGTCTTAATTCTTCAAAGTGTTCTGAAGAGCAGCAGCAGCAGCATCTTTCTAGTCTGGAAGCATGTAAGGAATGCAAAGTCTCAGATATCAGGCTAAATCTGCAGAATCAGCATATGCTGGATTCTGAGGGGACTGGAGAAGCCCTGCCCTGGAAACCATGTCTGAGAGGCCCTCAGTGGAATTGAGCTCTGGTTACCTACTGTTGTGATAAGATGTCCTTTATTTTCTGTCTTCTGCTTCTCATCTCCCATCCTGACTTCCCTCCTAGTATTTCCTGGAATCATCAGCCAAATCCAAAACTTGCATTTGAGTCTTTCTTTCTGGTCTGTTCTGGGGAAACTTAAACTAGGACATTCTATAACAGAGTTCTGGGCTAGCGTTCAGCTCTAAGTTCATGCAAATGCTTGAAATTTAATTTTTTTTTCACGAATTCTTCTATCTTTTTTATTCAGATGTATTTTATTCTTGGCTATCCCAAGTGTGTAGCTTCCCAGGTGGTGCCAGTGGTAAAGAATCCGCCTGTCAGTGCAGGAGACACAAGGGATAGAGGTTTGATCCTGGTTTGGGAAGGTCCCCTGGAGGAGGGAATGCAACCCACTCCAGTATTCTTGCCTGGGACATCCCATGGACAGAGGAGCCTGGCGGGCTACAGCCCATGAGGTTGCAAAAAGTCAGACCTGACTGAACACACATGCACACCCGGTGCACACACAGACATCTCGAGTCCACGCTCAGACATATGATAAATCTGCACCTGTATGCTGTGGCTGGCCCTGACCTGTATGCTCTCAGCTGACAGGTGACCACTCACAGCACTGCTCTTGCCTCCTCCCCCTGTCACCCCATTGTTGATGGCCCTTGCGACTGGAATGTTTCAAGCAGTTCTTGAAGTTTCTGCTAGTATCTCTTTCCATCTCCTGCCTTTACCCCATTCACTAAGAAATCACCCAATTAGAAAAGTCATTTATTCGGAGAAGGCAATGGCACCCCACTCCAGTACTCTTGCCTGGCAAATCCCACAGATGGAGGAGCCTGGTGGGCTTCAGTCNATTTTTTTTTAATAGTAAGCCTTGGGATCGTTTATTCACAAATTATATCTCTCAAACACAGGTTCTTCTCTTTCAAAAGATGATAGTACTTCATACTAGAAGAATTGTGAAGCTCTAGAGGGACTGCATAAATTTTAATTGCACTCCAAAAATCAGTGTAGATATTGATTCAAAGCATCATTTTTTCCCCCAGAAGATTACTTGTCGTTTAAAATTTGCTTAAATTATTTACAATAGAAAGTCTTTCCTGATGCAGCTTACTCTCCATAATCAAAGAAAGAAAGATATGTGCAGACTTTTTTAGGTGTACTGCCTTCAGTTTTCGGAGAAGGCAATGGCACCCCACTCCAGTACTCTTGCCTGGAAAATCCCATGGACGGAGGAGCCTGGTAGGCTGCAGTCCATGGGGTCGCTGAGAGTTGGACANTGCACTGCCTTCAGTTTTCGGAGAAGGCAATGGCACCCCACTCCAGTACTCTTGCCTGGAAAATCCCATGGACGGAGGAGCCTGGTAGGCTGCAGTCCATGGGGTCGCTGAGAGTTGGACATGACTCAGTGACTTCACTTTCACTTTTCACTTTCATGCATTGGAGAAGGAAATAGCAACCCACTCCAGTGTTCTTGCCTGGAGAATCCCAGGGATGGTGGAGCCTGGTGGGCTGCTGTCTATGGGGTTGCACAGAGTCGGACACGACTGAAGCGACTTAGCAGCAGCAGCAGCCTTCAGTTTTGGAAGATCTCATATAATCCAGTGGTCTTAATCTGTTTACCAGTTAGAGAGCCTGATGAAATGAGACTCAGAAAATCATCTGGTTCCTAGTCTGCCTCCCATCTTTAAGAAGAACCAAACTTGACTCTAATTCCATTTTCAAAAGTATTCATTGATGAACCTTCTAAAAAATTTCCTTCAGAATTCATATAGATTCCTAGCTGGTAGATGGGGATTCATAGGAGGTGAATAAAATGTCACTAGCTATTTTTTAGGTCCAAATGTGTTGCCACAAATAAGAGTATTTTACTCTTTTTTATGGCTGAGTAATATTCCATCATATATACGTACCACATATTTATCCGTTCATCTGTTGATGGACACTTAGTTGTTTCCAGGTCATGGCTATTGTAAATGATGCGCTATGAATATAAAAGTGACTGTATCATTTTTAATTTGAGTTTTTGTCTTTTCCAGATGTACACTTAGGAGTGAATCACTTACTTTGCTGTATTCCTACAACTAACACAATATTGTAAATCAACTATCCTTCAAAAATAAAGATTAGAATTTATTCCCCAGGCTGTTCTTAAATAGAGTCATATTTATACTGTTTGTAAAATGAGTCAGCTATAATCATTCAGTTGGTGTGGTACTGATGTCCTTAACTAAATGCAAAATTTCTTGAGGACCAGTTCCTCTTCATAGGCCTTCTCATAGAGCTGACACTTAGCAGAAAGATGGAGAGGTGGAAAATTTTCAATAAAGGCATTAGAATGGTTGTAAACAAAGAGCCTCTAAATATTTGTTTTCTAGGCACAAGGTTTTAGTAGAGGTTATAGTGTGGATGGGAAAGTAGAAAAGAAGGAAACTAATGCTTATTAAGTGGCTACTACCTATCAAGTATATATATATCATTCTTTATTATCTACATGTAGTGTCTCATTTTATCTTATCATCACTAAAAAGTAAATATGACCCAATTTTGTAGGTAAACTAATGGTCAGAGAAATGACTTATTCAGAATCACACAGCTAGTTGGTGGCAAAGTTAGAAGTAAAATGCAGGTTTGCCTGATACCTGCCTATGTTCTTTTCCTGTTAACACAGTATTATACTATATAAATGTTTATTGTACATCTTGTATGACTGTACTACTGGGGATGTTAAGCAGGAAAAGATACAGTTTTAGAACTATAAAATTAACTAACCCTGTGATTTTTCTCAAGTCAATAACAAAGCCTAAACAAATGTTGATGTCTCTATTGTAATAAAAGACTTACAAGACATTACAGATTATTTATATAAATCAGTTTTATTTCAGATCTGGTGGATGGTTTGCATGGGAAAAACATTAAAATGGGTGGGCTNGCCTAAACAAATGTTGATGTCTCTATTGTAATAAAAGACTTACAAGACATTACAGATTATTTATATAAATCAGTTTTATTTCAGATCTGGTGGATGGTTTGCATGGGAAAAACATTAAAATGGGTGGGCTTCACTGTAGTACAGTTCAGTTGGGGAAGTGGACTTTTATTGGGAAAACCTTTCAGCTGTTCAGTGTCTGCTCGGAAGAGCATTCCAGTCTCCTGAAGCAGCTGGCAGTGTTCTTTGAGCTGAGCAGGGAGACAGCAGGCTGGAGGGGCTGGGTCTGCCTGCTGTCTCTGATCCTGCCCCTCTGATGTTCTTTGACTTGCCGCTCACTGGCACCATCTTCTGCAGGTATTTGGTATTAATATTCTTAGTTCTGCTCTGCTAATTTTTCTCCTATAATTCTGCTGACAGCTTTTGCTTGCCATTATTATTTCCTCTCTCATCTTCTTTGCCATTGCTGACTTTGTTTTTAATTCCTGTACTTTAATAGATTTCATTTCCCGAAACAGTAGAGATTAAATATATGTGTTCAATGTAATACATAAATATATATGTATATTATATATATTGACTATGTATATATATACATTGATACCAAAGAAATGTATGTGTGTGTATGCACACATACCCTTCCTTATTCTGAGGTTTCTTATTTATATTTAAGTTCCTAATTACTTGTCTAATTATTCTGTATTCCTTCTCTTCTTCCTGTCCCATAACTTCCATGTCTATATTCTCTGTCTTAAACCCCCCAAGTGAAAAAGTGAAAGTTACAGTTGCTCCATCATGTCCAACTCTTTGGAACCCCATGGATTGTATTCTCTGTCCATGGATTTCTTCAGGCAAGAATACTCCAGGCAAGAGTGAGTTGCCATTCCCTTCTCCAGAGGATCTTTCCAATCCAGTGATCCAACCCGGGTCCTCTGCATTGCAGGCAGATTCTTTACAGTCTGAGATACCAGGTAAGCCCAGAACCCTCAAAGCTTGCTTTCAAAGCTTACATTCTCAACTCTCCAAACTGACTCCTATTCTGATCTTTGAGTCTCAGGCTTCTGTGTCCAGTCGTTCATAGGACATCTCCATTTAGATGAACTGTTCTTGATCTAAATAGCTAATACTCCATAATATCCTTACAAAAGTGGCACCTCATTTCCATTTTTGTATTGTCACTTCTAAATAATAATAATAAAAGTAATTACAGTAAACATTTACTGAAAGCCACCTGGGCCAGCCATTATCCTAGCTTCCTTTTCTAAGGAAACAGCTAGTAAGTCCTAAGTAATGGAGCTAGAATTTGAAGTTGGTCTTCTACCTGACATGTGCCCTTATCCACACTACTTTCCTTGTTCCTTGTCTTTGAGTGAGGGAACTGAGTTTCGCTATCCTTTGTCAGAGTGAAAGATGTTTATTTAAGCTGGTTAGTTGAGACATTGCCTTGCACATAGGAGATAATCAGTTTATTTCTGTTGTATCCATCCTCTAAGCATATCTCAGTATGAAGACCTGTTTTAAGCCACATATCTCATACAGGTATGGTGTCCAACATTAGTAATGAAAATTGCTGTAGAAAATATCTGTCATACAGAGAGCTATGTTTGCAAAGTAAACACCATTTTTATACTAATCTAGTTGAGTGCATGGAAGAAGGAAAAAGAAGTAAATACTCACTGTATTGAAGCTTTCCATCCCTTTATACTCTAATGTTTGCTGTTAGTTCATGTATGTTCATTGAGTTTTATGCCTCCCAGTTACCCTGTTGTCTCCTTTCAGGTTTAAATCTTTTGAGAATATCTCTTCTCTTTAACTCACTCTGAGTGTTATATAGGGCACAGCATGGCCTCACACCAAGAACAATGAGATGCTTCTAGACAATGAATAGCATTCAAGTAGAGGAAAGGGGATGCAATGATTAATAAGTGAAATATATGAAAAATCACATTTGAAAACTGGAAATGTTAACTTTAACTTTCAAAAAATTTTGTAGCAAGGAATCTTTAGGGATCTAGGTATTAAGACCCATATTATGTATATTTCTTTATCCTTTAATTACTTTTTCATCTGGGTTTGAAAATGGAATCCTTTCTCTCTCTGTTTCTGGGCAGTGGTTAAGTTGCAGAGGACATCAGGACAGGAACTAATGGAAGTGACCTGGTATCTTTATTCCACAGGCAGTGAGTAATGAGGAGTCTGTTGGTGATTTATGTTAATCTAAATGTGAGACAGACAGAAAATTATCTTGCACTTCACAGTCCATGCCAGCAATGCTTCCATTTCTAGAAATATACAATTATCCATATGTCTTTTTCATGAAAACCTTAATTTGTATAGTCATTTGATGGCAGTTTGGTTTTGTTCACAGTTTGCAAAATTGACTTGTCATAATGCTCCAATAAAATCTATCCTAGCTGAAAAAGTCTAATGGCTTTCTGTGCTAACTAGAGGAATTTACACGTAGAAGTCACATCATTTTTGCCCAAGATAATGAAACAAGCCATTAGCTTTATGTAATACAGGATGGCTCAGTGGTAAGGAATCTGCCTGCAATACAGGAGACCCAGGTTCGATCCCTGGGTCAATAAGATCCCCTGGAGAAGGGAATGACAACCCACTCCAGTATTCTTGCCTGGAGAATCTCATGGACAGAAGAGCCTGGCGAGCTACAGTCCATGCGGTCACAAAGAGTTGGACACAACTGAGCGACTAACACTTTCACTTTTCAATATATATTTTTACTTCAAGGGTTACTGTAAAATTGGTATTAAAATTCAGAAAAATAAACATAAAACATTCTAGGTAAAAAGACCTTTCCTTGTTCTGCACTTGTTTTTTTCTTTTAGAAGAAAGAGGAAAATATTTTATACAAATTAATCTGATATTGGGACTGAGAGGGCTTCAAAACTGAACATTTTTCTGCATCATTCATTGTTGTTCTTGTTCAGTCACTCAGTCATGTTCGACTCTTTGTGATCCCACGGATGGCAGCATGCCAGGCTTCCCTGTCCTTTACCATCTCCTGGAGTCTGCTGAAACTCCTGTTCAGTAAGTCAGTAATGCCATCCAACCATCTCATCCTGTGTTATCTCTTTCTTCTCCTGAGTTCAATCTTTCTCAGAATCAGGGTCTTTTATAATGAATCGACTCTTTGCATCAGGTGGCCAAAGTATTGGAGTTTCAGCTTCAGCATCAGTCTTTCTAATGAATATTCAGGACTGATTTCCTTCAGGATGGACTGGTTGGATCTCCTTGCAGTCCAAGGGACTCTCAAGAATCTTCTCTAACACCACAGCTCAAAAGCATCAATTCTTCAGTGCTCAGCCTTCTTTATGGTCCAACTCGCACATCCATACATGACTACTGGAAAAACCATAGCTTTGCCTGGACAGACCTTTGTCAGCAAAGTAATGTCTCTGCCTTTTAATACACTGTTTAGGGTTTTCATAGCTTTTCTTGCAAGGAGCAAGTGTCTTAATTTCATGGCTTCAGTCAGCATCTGCAGTGACGTTGGAGCCCAAGAAAGTAAAGTCTGTCACTGTTTCCTCATCTATTTGCCATANTAATACACTGTTTAGGGTTTTCATAGCTTTTCTTGCAAGGAGCAAGTGTCTTAATTTCATGGCTTCAGTCAGCATCTGCAGTGACGTTGGAGCCCAAGAAAGTAAAGTCTGTCACTGTTTCCTCATCTATTTGCCATAAAGTGATGGGACTGGATGCCATGATCTTCATTTTTTGAATGTTGAGTTTTAAGCCAGCTTTTTCACTCTCTTTTTTCACCTTCATCAAGAAGCTCTTCAGTTCCTCTTCTCTTTCTGCCGTTAGGGTGGTATCATCAATGTATCTGAGGTTATTGATATTTCTCCTGGCAATCTTGCATCATTCATACAGGAACTTATTTGTTGAACCTTGTGTGGTGGGAGCTAAGGACACCAATCCTGTCCACAGAGTATTCTCCCCAACTGTCTCTAATCCCAGCTCTCTCTGATTGCCTGTTTTTATTTCAAACTTTTAAAATAGGTATGTGGCAGGGAAGGGACAGAGATGATGCTGATGTTTATAAAAGGGAGGCTGTAATTCACAAGGGTTTCGGCTCTGAGTTCAGTCTACCTGCATTCCAGTTTTGCCTCCTTTATTTTTGACCTTCACCTCTCTGTGACTCAGTTCCACACCTATAAAATGGAAAAAAAAATCAGTGCTAGTTAATTCATAGCATTGTTTAATTATTATGTGAAAGGATGCGCAGTTAAATTTGGTTTCCACAGTATATTGATCAGCATTAAGTTTCCTTCAAAAGAGGCATATAGATATCCAAAAGGCACATGAAAAGATACTAAACATCTCTAATTATCAGAGAAATACAGACCAAAACTGTAATGAGGTATCACTTCACACCAGCTAGAATGGCCATCATCAAAACATCTGCAAACAGTAAACGCTCAAGTGCTGCGGCCACTGTGAAGAACAGTGGCTCTTAAACCGAAGTTCTTTTGAAAACTAAAAGAAAAGCTACCATATGATCCACCAATCCCATTCTGGGGATATATCTGGAGAAAAACATGAATTGAAAAGACACTTGTTCCCCAATGTTCATTGCTATGCTATTTACAATAGCCAGGATGTGGAAGCAAGCACCGTGTCCGTCAGCAGAGGCACAGACGGATCAAGAAGATGTGGTGGAGAACAGACTTGTGGACACAGCGGGGAAAGGAGAAGGTGGGACAGATCGAGAGAGTAGCATTTTGCTATATATACACTGCCGTATGTCAAATCGATAGCCAGTGGGATTTGCTGTGTGACACAAGGAGTTCAACCTGGTGTTCTGTGACAACCTGCAAGGGTGGGAAGGAGGTTCAGGAGGGAGGGGACATATGCATGTCTGTGGCTGATTCATGTTGATATATGACAGAAACCAACACTCATTGTAAAGCAATTATCCTGCAATTAAAAATTTTAAAAAAAGAAGATCTGGTATGTGTATACTATAGAATATTACTTAGCCATAAAAATACCCAATTAAATAATGCCAAATAATAATGGATGGACCTAGAAATTATCATACTGAGTAAAGTAAGTCAGACAGAGAAAGACAATGTATGATATCACTTATATGTGGAATGTTAAAAAATGGTACAAATAAAACTGTTTAAAACATAAATAGAGTTACAGATGTAAAAAAAACACAACAACTACTTATGGTTACTAAGGGGGAAATTGGGAGGGCAAGTTAAATTGGGAGACTGGGACCAACATACATATATATACTGCTGCTGCTGCTGCTGCTACGTCGCTTCAGTCGTGTCCGACTCTGTGTGACCCCATAGACGGCAGCCCACCAGGCTCCCCCGTCCCTGGGATTCTCCAGGCAAGAACACTGGAGTGGGTTGCCATTTCCTTCTCCAATGCATAAAAGTGAAAAGTGAAAGTGAAGTCACTCAGTCGTGTCCGACTCTTAGCGATCGCATCGACTGCAGGGGGCTCCTCCATCCATGGGATTTTCCAGGCAAGAGTACTGGACTGGGGTGCCGTTGCCTTCTACTACTGTATATAAAATAGATAACTATTAAGGACCTACTGCATAACACAGGGAACTCAATATTCTGTAATGACCTGTATGGTAAAAGACTCTAGAAAAGAGTGGATATATGTATGTGTATAAGTGATTCACTTTGCTATACAGTGCAATTAACACAACATTGTAAATCAACTAGACTACAATAAAAATTAATTTAAAAAATGATACCACCTTGTAAAAAAAAACAATTTTCTGATAATTATAGATGTTGCATGAAGGGACAGCAGAAGAGTATTTTCAACATCCTCTGTTTCATAGCTTGTTTGTCACAAAAGACAAAGGCAGCAGTGCCTTCCCGTTATCTTGGTGCTAGTGTTTAGGGAACAATCAGGTCTGGGCAAATATCAGCCTTTCTTAATGGAATATCTGGGTAATATCTTACTGTGGGTCTTTACTGCATGTCTGCATCCCAGCAGCTGGGAGCTGCTCCAGGGCATGAGGCAGTCCTTTTATAACTGTGGCTTCAGTGCTTAGCATAGTACTTTATATGCATGGCAGCCACTTGGTAAATGCAAGTTGCTCAGATACTCCTTAAAAAATATATCTTTAATAAAGTACCAAATTACTATGTGTTTGTGAATAATCTAGAAACTAGAGTCAAGTTTTAAAAAGGAAATCATTCATAATCTTACTATCCAGAGATAACCTGACATTTTATTATGTGTCTTTCTGCTATTTTCTATGCATGCCTACTTTTGTTTTGAACAAAAAATGGAACACTATGGTAAAGACTTTGGGTAGTTAACACTTTCATGAAATAATATACAATCAATATGACTCTGTCATCACATACTCTTCTGCAATATTATTTTTAATTAGTATATACAAATTACCTAATGTTTATTCTTTAGCATTTACATCGCACTCCACTTTATGCTTTTATGTGAAAATGTCTGTGTTTGTGTTCTGTCATGCTTGACTTTTTGCACCTTTATGGACTGTGGTCCACCAGGCTCCTCTATCCATGGGATTCCCCATTGTTAAATGTGTCCAGACATGCTTCTTCCTGTTTCCTCCCTCGCCCCCACCAATGTGTTCCCATGGTACCCTTCACTTTGCTTATCAAAGTCCCCAGTACAGGAGAGTCTCCTTGAATAAATATCTTTTGATCTTTTTGTCCTTTAGTTTTTCCCACCAGGCCCTTTCTAGTTTCACCATGATAAACTTAGTTGCCAGTATACTGCTTTGCTCTTAAAAGGTGCTCAGTGTATGTTTGTTCAGTAAGTATGGGATAGATATTATTTTCATCTGAAAATGCGGAAAGATCGATTCTGAAAGTTCCTATGAAGGTTTGTTGTTTGGAGCTGAGTGTGTTTGATATGATCCTGCAGGAAGAGTGTGAAGCTAGGTGGGGGCCAGGGCGCATTGGGGAGAATTCTGAGCTAAGAGCCGATTACAGAAAGACTCTGGGAAGAGGAGTGAAAATATTTCTTTTGACTCATTCTTTCCTTTTACCCTTTCCATCAAGAGCTTCAGCTCATCTCCCTGACCTTTAGAATAAAATTCTTGGAAGCAATGGGAAGGGAAACAGAATCTTCATTTATTTATTGGGTGATTAAGTAATGGAGACATGTATCCTACCTGAGTTATAGTCAAAGAATCCAATTTCAGGCTTCTGACTTAACTGAAAACATTCCAGCTCTATGTCTGGCACATGGTATTAAGAAAGGGAAGGGACTAATATTTATAGAGTGCCTATAATATGCTAGTGATTTTCCTCCATCATTGCATTCAGGCTTCTCAACAACTCTGAGAAGTAGGAATTATTGTGGAGGGACCTGAATTCAACCCTGGACTATATGACTCCTGAGTCTACTTTCCCAGGTCAAAATATTAGAATGAATTCTTGGGTGAAATGAAGAATTGACTTATAGCTAATGTAAACAAATTCTAAATTCTGTTTCACAAGGAAACTTTGAGGTATATCTTGGATGATTCTGATTTATGAATTAGTAAGAAAAGTAGAAAATTAAAACATTAATAAAGAGAAATAAAATCACTTAAAAACCCATTTTACCAACACCTGCAGGAGATGTATTAAAAATTAAAAGAATTTTCAGACCAAAAAGATTGTGTTTATAAAGAGGTCATTCAGAGGTGGTTAATTAAATGGCCTCACACTTTAAAATTTTAGTGAGAGTGTCTTTTTCATATTAACTTTATTATTTTAATCAGAAATGTATGAACCTAACAGAGGTTATAAAATTTTTACTTTATTGTTTTTCAATTCAATAAGAGTTTTTATTTCTTAGTTACTAAATTTCAGGCCAGAACTAAGGTTTTCTTACCTCCTTGCTGGGAAGTTGCCAGCCAACAAACAGAGTTGTTCAAGCCTGTTTCTGCTTATAGGCTTTAATAAAAGCTTTTTTTTTTTTTCCTGTTGGCATTCTTACTCTACATGCTGTGCTCAACTTAGTGAGACAGTTACAGACACATGCTTTTAAACTCAATTCTCAAATTTAAGTTCATTTCTAGTCACTACTACCATCTATGCAGTATGAAAGAGGGTTTTCAGGTGTTTTGCATAAATCTTACAGGCAGTTTATTGTCCACTGCCCACATTTGTAACATCCTTTTTGGTAACTAGAGATGAAAATTATTAGTAGTGTTATTAGAGTTTGGCTTCTAGCTAGGAGAGTTCAATGATTTTAACAGAAGGGGTAATAAGAATCATATGTCAAATTAAGTAAGTTATTCTGTGTTTTGAAAATGATCCCAGTGTTTTTCATTCATTTTAGTCTGACTTTTTCATATTTTAAGAGAATCTTCTGGAGGCATCCTAACATAGTTTTAAAAATCATCTTTTACCCTTATAATTAGTCTTCAACATTGTCATAAGCACTGGCCTAATTTTGTAATCTTTTAAAACGTTATCCTAGGTAGTTGGAGTAGTTACAGGGAGAGCATGAAGCGTGTTGTACTCACACTGGACTTTATATTTTGTGCCTTGGCATCACGTTATGTTTTCTTTTTTTCTTCAGAATTTATTCTTTCATTTTCCGGGAAGAATAGAAAGTTTGCTTTCTGAGACTGGATTTGGAAGAACCCATCTTCCATGTTCTCACAGAGCATGTAGTAGGAGATGAATACTGTGTGTCTGTGGACTGGCTGGGGTTCTACTGAGCTTCACCGAGGATTCGGCTTCAAGCTGTGGAGATCAGAGGCTCTGCCTCTCGCTGAAAGCCCGTGTGTCATCGGAGCAGTTGGGCTCCACATGAGTCTCCTGGTGATGCTGGAAATAACAGTGCAAGCCCCAGTATGCATGCATATTTCATGTTTCCCATTACATTGTATCTACTATTATTCCATTGGCCAAATCAAGTCAAATGGCTGAATCCAAAATCAGAGGTCAAAGAAGTGTACTCTGTCTATTATTGGGAGAAACTTAAGTCATGTGGGGAAAAGGCATGGCCACAAGAAGTGGTGCCCTCGATCTTGGTTTGCTTTTAGCTTTGTTTTTTTAGAACACAGTACCTTTGAATAAACACAGACTCAAAAGGAGACGGTAAGTGGGGTCTTGAAACGCAGTGTTTTTCAAGTCCTTCAGCTCACTTGTGGTCATGAGTGGGGCAAAAGAGGAGGAGAGGGCAGCTCTCCCTCATCTGAACCAGAGCCCCAATTTTAGACCATGTTCTTGGAGCGAGAAGTGAAGTGGAGTAAGCATTTTTCCCCTTTTTATACGCATCGAGAGAGACAGCTCATTTGGCCAGGAATCCTATGCATGGTTCTCTCTGTCTCTGAGATGTTTCTTCTTCTCTACCCTTTTAATCACAACACACCATTCTCTCCTAATATTTTGACTCATGGAAAAATAACAACTAGTAATGGTTTAATCAGAAAAAAAAAAAAAACCTGGAAACCCTTCCCTGGTAAGAAAATGCTTTCACCCATTATAATTATGCCTACAGTACCTAATTTGTCATGCTAAACCCCTTAACCAATCATCAGACTCTCAACACTTATAATAATCCCCACTGCCTCAGGTTAAAACCCTAATTTCTTAAAAATTTTTTTTATTGAAATATACATATGTATGTATTATTTTCATATTCTTTTCCATTATGGTTTATCACAGGATATTGAATATAGTTCCCTGTGCTATATAGTAGGATCTTGTTGTCTATCCATTCTCTATATAATACTTTACCTCTTAAAATCCTAATTTCTTATTATGGCATGATAACTCAAGATACGGTTTATCTTTAGCTTCCCCTTTTTGCACTTTAGCCACACTGAGCTACTTTTATTCTCTGAATGAGCCATACTGTCTTGTCCTCAACAAGTTACTTAACGTTTCAAAACTTGGTTTTCTTGTCCATAAAAAGGGACCGTTGCCCCATATTTGCTGGTGAGAACTTTATTAGGGAGTGTTATCAGGATCTGTATCTGTAGAGGAGAGAAGAAAATAGGCTTTGACTGAGAACGACATCCCCTGACTTGCTGTTTAATAAAGGCCCAGCCAGTGAGACAGGGAACACTTCAGAGTGCCTGAGTAGGGACCAGGGGACTAAGCCTTTATACTCCTCATTGATCAAGCAGATATGGCAGCATTGGGAAGCCAGGGTGACCTCGAGTGAGGCTGTTCTCTCCAGCTGAGGGCTGGTTCCCAAGAGGGACTCAGCTGAAATCTCGTGGCATCAACACCCCCAGCAGCTGGGGAATAAGTAAATGCTTCTGTTCTGGAGCAGAGAATCTGAGGGTTTTACCACTGTGGATATAAATAGCTATCTCATAGGACAATTGTGATAAATCCTACTCACATGCATGCATACACATGGTCATTCGTTAGATCTTTGCTTCGGTGTCACTTCCTGTGGAAACTTTCCCAGCCTATCCCCCTCCCACCCGAAAGTAAGCTACTGGCCACCCCACTGGCTTTCTTAGTACTATATATATTTAATCCTATTATAGTAGTTATTAAACAATATGGCAATTTCCAGTGTTGGCCTCTTTCCCCGTTAAAATGCAGTGGACAAGAACCACCTGTCTTTGTACTTTTCTTACTGTTAAGCATTTTTCCCACGATATTTTGATTGGCTGCTGAATCACTTGTCTTCCCCCTTTATATTACAAGCTCTACAAGAATAGAGTGAGCATCTGTTTTGTTTGCTACTTTATCCTGTAGCATAGTACCAGGAACGTAGTCTGAGACTGATAAACACTTTGCTGGAGGGAGGTGGTGAGTGAATGAATGAAGGATGAAATGTCCCTCAGGAAGGGACGGTAAAGACAATGACATGGAATAGGGAGGCCGTCCAGACAGCCTCAGCCTCCTGATAACATTCACTCCCAGTGATCAGAGCTCCTGAAGTAGGATATGCAGAGGGGAGTAAAACTAGCTGTCCTTACTCTCAGCCTAGTGTTTATCAAAGCATTTTACATGGCTCAATTCATTTCATCCTCATAACAGCTCTGTGAAGAAAATACTATTGCTATCTCCATTTTACAGATGATGAAACTGAGGTGTAGAGAAGGTAAATAAATTGCCCAGAGGCACACAGCTGCAGTGGCAGAAATGACAGACTTTTACTCTCCATGATTTTCATTCACACCAATGATAAGATTAATACATTGACTCATATTTTGCGCCTTTCTTTCAGTAAACGTTCTGAATCTCTCTGATTCTCTCTCTATATTGGGGTCCTTGCCTGTGCTAGATTCCATGTGGATGAATGTGCATGAACTGGGTTGTGAGAAGGTCACATGGATGAGTTAATGGAAGACCTCTGTTTTTCGGAAGAGTTTTGGTGAATATATTCCTGTGGGTGTGAGAGATGCTGAATATGTGGTAAGCCCTGTGATTAGGCGTGGAGGGTAGTAGGGGCAGTGAGATCATGCACTAGAGTTCCCCAGACACTCATAGGCTCTTCTTCCGGTCCTCTGGAGGCGCTCCCCTTGAAAAAGTTATAGGAGATTCCTACATCAAAAACCTAGCCTTAGGAACTTTACCTGGTGGCCCACTGGTTAAGAATCTGTCTGCCAATGCAGAGGACCTGGGTTCAGTCCCTGGTCTGGGAAGATCCCTCAGGCCACACAGAGCAGCTTAAGCCCGTGTGCCAGAACTGCTGAGCCCACACGCCCTGGAGTCCTTGCTCCACAGCAAGAGAAGCCAGGGCAATGAGAAGCATCTAGAGTGTAGCTCCCACTCGCCACAGCTAGTGAAAAGCCCTCACACCAATGAAACCCCAGCACAGCCGTCAGTAAATAAGTCCCTAACCTTAAACGTTTTCAGTAAGAGCTCCATAGGAAAAGAGAAAAATATTATTATTATTATTTTTTACTGGAGATGAACAGGAGAGCTGTATTTGCCACGACAGATAGCTCGCCGACTCCTGTTCTTACGGAAGGCAGGCGGTGATGCCTTGAGTCAGTCGTGACCAGCGTCAAGCTATCCTAGTACCTTATGAAGTGTTGGGCTGGGTGGGATTGTGGACAGAGTTCTTCTACGGCTGTTTCTAGGCATCCCACTCTCCTCCAAAATGATATCCCTTAAGGAAATCCTGAATTGATTTCCAGGAAATACTTTGAAAACTGGATGGCGTTTGAATGCCTGATGACTACACCATTAAAAAAAAAAAAAAAAAAGTCCTGGAAGCCAAATGTCTGGGGATGGATTTTAGCTGATTGCTTCCAAGGAAACCCTGGAGGAAATTATTAGGCCATGCTATGATAATTTAATGTATTTATTTAGTACCTCTTCCTGTGGAAAGGGATGTATGTAGTTTTTTTAAAAAATAGACATTTTTTTGGATGAAAATTACATCCTAAAACACATTTAATATGTTTACTTTTACTTATTTTTACTGCTTGGTGAAATAAACAGTGAAATTCACAGCAGTGATCAAAAAACCCTTCTAGGTCATGCTTAGAAACTGCTAGAAATCTGATTCTGAAAAATCGGATTGAACACTATCGGACTGTCTTTTATTTAAATTATATACACGTATTTGAAAAGCAATTCTTGTTTTAGAACTGTCATAGAGAAGTATTTTAAGGTCCTAAGTCCTACCACTATAAAGGAGCTATTTTAATTTTCCACAATTTTTATCTCCTGTCCTGATCCATGTGAAACTGAAAGTATTAGTCGTTTAGTCCAGTCATGTTTGACTCTTTGCAATTCCATGGACTGTAGCCCACCAGGCTCCTCTGTCCGTGAAATTCTCCAGGCAAGAATACTGGAGTGGGTTGCCATCTCCTTCTCCAGGGGATCTTCCCAACCCAGAGATCAAACCCGGGTCCCGTGCATCGCAGGCGTGTTCTTCACTGTCTGAGCCACCAGGGAAGTGCGATGCACCTGTGCACGTCCACAGGTGTGCGATGTGCTCGTAGTCTCTATGAAGCTTGATGCTTAACTGGTTTAAACTAAACACCATGTCATAAAAATTGTTTCTACATTACCATAGTTTTTATAAGTACAATTTTAATGCATTCATAATTTCCACTAAATCAATATGTCTGACTCAACAAATCCCTCTGTACTCATTTATTTATCATTTAAATAGGTAATTTAAAATCACCAGCAAATATATAATTTTTTCTACATTTAAGACTTGAAAAAATATTCTTAATGTGGAAAAGTTATAAAACTCCATATGGCCACATAGGCACTAAAGCGATTCTTTCACTAAGCAGTGTATTTCGAGGCAGACACTACGCTTTCCCGAGGGTGGTAGCGCCAGAACATAAACCCGGTCTGAGATGTGCAACCACAAAAACCAAACAGTTTATAGAATAAAAGAGCACATGAAGATACTTTCCTGTCTGTAACAGTGGTTGACAAAGGAACCTTCCTTCGATTAAGCTCTGAAGATTGTTCTTCATCTGCATCAACAGTGGGGTTAATCATTTTAACACCTCAAATCAGTGCTTTCTGACTATTTGACTGAATTGCTTTAGGAGGTCCTCTGCGCGGAGCCCCAGATGCAAGAGCTGCTCATTGAAAATGTGAACTCTGATTGGAAGTTTGGAATCTGAAAATCCAGNCACCCTCTGCCTGTGCTCTGGCCTGTCAACACCCGTTCCCAGGTTTAGATCAATTTGTTTCAGACATTATTTTCACAGCAAGCGTGTTAGGCCTTGAAGGGCATTTCCATTTTAACAGGGGCACTGTCTGCCCATGTGTAGCACTTGGCAGTGGAGCTCTGCAGCGGGGACCGGTTTGGGAAGGAAACAGTCTTGACCAGAAGGGCTGCTTCACGGCCCACACCCGCAGCTCTGGAGTCAGGCCCTAGATTTCAATCTGGCAACAATTTCCTAGCTGTACAACCTTGGGTCAGTCATTGAACCTCTTCTGGTTCCTCACCAGTAACAGGGATAGACATATCCCTCTCACGAATCTGAGGAATCTAATGGTGTATGTTTAAGAAGCTGGTCCAAAGTTGAAACCATACCCCAGTGCACGGTAAGCTGGTGCTTTTGGTATTGGACATGGGTGAAGGGAGGGGAATAAAACTGTCCTCTGCAGCTGAATGTCAGCAGGGCGGGTTATTTTAAAGGCACTTGGCCCCAGGTATCTGTAACCCAATATCCCTCTCAGCACCATTATGGTCATTCTTCCAGGTAGACATTACTCTTTCCTTAGGGTCCTCTTTGGAAATGCGAAAATCCTTGGGGAGTCAAAGTCACTAATACTATAATAGGAGAAGCTTAATCAAAAGACTTACTTTCTTTGTGAAAAGTCGGGTGCCCTGGGGCTCAGAATCCAGAGGAAGCAAGGACTATCCCCGCTTTGGAAGGCACATTATGTGCCAGGCCCTGGGTCAGACCCTCACTCACCCATGATCTCATTCTACCTCACGACCACTCTCAGAGCTGCTTATTGTGCTATGGAACGCTTTTAAAGGTAACATCAAGACCCTTGTACAAATATAAAATTAACACGTCAATGATATCATTTAACTCATCAATTAAGGAGGGATCTAGTAAGCTGCCGCTGCTGCTGCTGCTGCTGCTGCTAAGTGGCTTCAGCCGTGTCTGACTCCGTGCAACCCCATAGACAGCAGCCCACCAGGCTTCCCCGTCCCTGGGATTCTCCAGGCAAGAACACTGGAGTGGGCTGCCATTTCCTTCTCTAAGTTGTTACAACTCCCCAGAAGAGAATCCAAAGAGCAGGTATACAGAAGCCACCAGAGACGCCGTCATCAGTTTATGTGACATGCGACACTGGCCAGTACCCACAGAGCGATAACCGACCACATCGCCACCGGAAGCCATCTGCGCTTTCATTGGCAGAATCATTTGCATTATCATCAGTTTTCTACAGTTTACCGATTGGTAAAATAGCTCAAAGACTATGAAAAGCAAAGGTAATCCAAAGGGAAGAGGACACCTAATAAGTACCTTTTTTTTGCCCATTTCAAAGTCTCTCAGAACTTTCCTTAACGTGACAAAGCAGAAACAACAGAGGGAGGCGCAGAGAGTGGAAGGGAAGCCGTCCAGGGTCAGCCCCATTGGACTGCTGGGGGAGCCCGTACATTGGTGCTTCAGGGGTGGAATTAGGAAAGCGAGACTGAGACAGCTCTCTCCACAAAGCTGCAGAATTTCCTTCAAAGGACTGTACTTTATTAGAGATTATCTGCTTCACACACTGGCGACATTAAAATGTCCTTTCCTTTATGAAAGGATGGTAGTCATCTATGGTAGCAGTAATTGTTTTTTTGGATGTAATGTTTCATGAAATAGAGGCTGGCAACCATGTGTAAGTCCCCATCTTAAAAAAAATGTCGATTTCCATTGTTGTGTTTTGTTAGTTTTAATTCCATTCGTCTATAACAGCCAACAGTTTGGAAATGCTGACCCTGCTCACGATTCTGAAATTTTGTGCTGGAGGTAAACTCCTTACAGGATGATTCCTGAGGAATAGTACTGAGGTCCCCTAGCCCTTGAGAGCTGTCCTCGTAGTAGAGGAAGAGAAGTTGACTTGGCTGGGGCATCCAGATATGAGGCTGAATGGAGAAAGAAGAAACTCTGACCGACGGGCTGACTCTCGGGGATGCTAGAGGGAGGCTGAGATCCAGGAGAGCCGGAGAGCCCCCTTCCCCGGTGCTGGCCTCAGAATCCGTTGTTTATGGTGCTGCATGGCCTGTCAACAGCCTCTGCCTACACTGTCCTCCTGTCTGCAGCAGAGAAGCTTCTGAGGATCAATAAATCCTGGCCTATGCTGGATACGATCCAGGAAGGACAGGCAACAGGGCTGGGGACCACCTACCTTCTGAGAGCCCACCCGAGGGCCCAGGGCATAGAAATGGAAGCAAAGCCAGGAAGGAGGGCTTGCGTTCTGACGCCCATGACTGATGAGACCCGGAGGAGCGGACCAGAGGTTTCCTGGCGTGTTTGGTATTAATATTTGCAGCCTGGTTTTCGGCTCCTCCGCATCGGGAGTTTGGTTGGGAAAGCCCTGCTGCCTCCCACACTGTTACAAGTCAGAAACAGCAGCGGCGCAGCTTGCAAAGGTGCAGCTCAGAGAGCAGGACGCCCTGAGAGCCACCCCCGGCGCCGGAGCAGGGCCCCGTGCATCTGGGGCTTCCGTCCCGCCGTGACCCCGAGGGAAGGCGGGCTGAATCCCTGTGGCCCCGAGGGAAGGCGGGCTGAGTCCAACAGAGCGCCCAGCCTGCTCTCAGTGCCTGCTTTTCGCCAGGCTCAGGCAGAGACAGAAAGTAGGCAGGAGGAGACAGCTCCCGAAGGTTTTCTTAAAAAGCGCATTTAAACTTAAGCCTATGGTGCCGCTGAACAGCTGGGCTGGAAAATCGGTTGTTTAGTTCTGCAGCTGATGTCAGGGGCCACTGGCTGAGAGAGAAGAAAGCTGTTTGAGTTTGTAAACTGCCAGAGCTGTGAACCGAGGCAAAGGGCCTCTAGGGAGCGGGGACTCAGTGACCTCTTTGCCCATGTCTGCACATCAAGGGGCACGACAGCACTGAGTGAAGGAACCATCGCCAGGGGCCGGGGCTGGTGGCATGACAGGCAGTGGCCAGGTTCTAGAGTTTTCCTGTTCCCACCTCTACCTTTAACGACTCACAGGCCCAGAATTCCAGAGTCTCCGATCCGGAGGGGGCCGGAGCATGCGCAAGAATGCCTGCTTCAGCTCCCCGGATAGATGAGCCTCGGGCCACTGTGGAACCCAGAGCCCCAAGGAATGCTCATAGCTCCTCTGCAGGCCCATCTGATGTTTGCCAGCTCAGGAAGGTAGTAAATTCCTCCTGTGTGTGCTGAAAACCACGTCCTTTCCCCCAACTAGCATGCTGGGTGTAGCCCTTAAATGGGAATGGTCCCACAGATGACCTGACCCACAGCTCATAAACTACCCAGTTCACCTGCAGGCCTTTTTTCTTGGCCTAAATAATGCTTTAAACTCTTCTTTTAAAATCCAATATTTATTCCAGCCCCAGCACTCCCTGTTGTCCCCTGACCCAGTTGCTTTTCTTGTCTGTGAGACCCAGGTGGCCTCCAGAGGTATGAGCTTGTGAGGCCAGACCTTGCTCATGCGTCGAGTTTTGGCAGTGACCATGTACAGCAAGCCTCCATGCCTCACTCCCTTCCCTTATCATTTAGCCCCTTCCCTCCACAGCCACCCCTACCCCCGGGATTACCTTCCTCCTGACCTGCTCTTATCTCCATCCTGTGACCTCTGTTAATGCAAAGTCTTCTCTACTGCTCCTTTTCCGGTGCGGTCCCAATCAGCAACAGCATCACCTCTACTTTACCTTCTGGGATTCGGAAAAACTGAAGGTATTATCATAGTGACCGAGGCAATGAATGCTTGGGGGGCAAAGATGCTAAGTATCCTGTTGTGCAAAGGACAGTCCCCTTAAAAAAAAGCCACTAACCCTCATGGGTACTTTCCATGTGGTTCAGTGCTAAACAATCCACCTACCAATGCAGGTTTGATCCCTGGGTCAGGGATCCCTGGAGGAGGAAATGGCAATCCACTCCAGTGTTCTTACCTGGGAAATCCCATGGACAGAGGAGCCTGGAGGGCTGCAGTCCATGGGGTTGCAAAGAGTTGGACATTACTTAGCAACTAAACAACAGCAACAAATCCTCATGGAGAAACACTTATTTAAATGGACCTGACTTACTTTTTTTCCCTCTATCTTTAATTTCTTTCTCTATGCTTCCGTCTATGGGGTCACACAGAGTCGGACACGACTGAAATGACTTAGGAGCAGCAGCAGCAGCATGCTCCCTTAAAATGGGGATAACATATTTCATTCATGGAACACTACAGTTCTTTCACAGGGTTTTTGTGAAGATTACACAAGATAAAACAAACAGATGCTGGGCACATGAGCACATAATACATGTTGGTGGTGATGGCAGATTTAAAAAATTAAATGGTGAGACAAGAACCGGTGTGTCTACCCATGGATCTGAAGTCTAGTTCTGTTAGAATAGCTAGTCTGCTATTAACCAACCGTGTAATTCTGACCAAGGCATTTCTCCTCTCTGAACAATGAGGAGTAGGACTAGATTTCTAGAGACCCGTTCTTCCCAAACAGTCTATGATTCTGTTACTAAGATGCACGACCCACCCTTTGAGGGCTCCCAGGCCCTGTCTGGGCCAGTGCCCCTGGGAACAGTGCTGAGAGCTGACCTGAGCTTGCATTTCTTCCTCTATCAGATTAAAGGGCAAAGAAGACAGGTAAAGAAGAAACCGTGTGTACAGGACCAACAGACACTGGCTCTCGTTTCTTCCCTGTCATCTGTGATGTTTTGTGGAAGGCTGTGGTGGCTGGCGGCCTCAACTGTTTCCAATTGTCTGCCTTCCTTAAAGGGAGAAAAAGCTTTCTCCCCAGAACACATCCTCTCATGGTGGTACCTACCGATCACTAGACTGTCAGCACAAAGGGATTCAGGGAAGCAGCTTCTAGGCTCAGCAGTGAGGCAGAGGCTCAGAAATCCATCCCCACCCTCCCTTCCCGCCAAGGGTTGGGCAGCTGTACATCAAAGGGACAAAAACAGCAGTCCCGCTCATTTGAATAAACCAGGGAGAAAGGCACTGCAATAGCCTATTACTGAGAGAATAATTCATAGCTAGGTTACAGATAACCTGAGAGGATGGAGAATGAATGGCAGAAATGGACCAAAAAAAACCCAAAAAAAACCCCACCAAAACCCAGAAACATAATCCTCTTTGTGCCTGGTATGGAGTTAAAATACCATTTACTCCAAATTTCCTACTTCAGATTGCCCTCCTGGATATTTGAGGAATGTTACAAACAATTCCTCCAAGCACTAGGAAGAATATTTAGACCCGAACCTAGGGGGTTATCCTCAGGCAGATTCAAGGTGCTGTTTTAATGAGGACCTTCCCTTTAGACTTTACAGAGCGCTGGGGCCCTCTGGTGGAAGATAAAGGTTACATCTGCTGGTTAGAGGCCACAGATTTGACCGGTCGCTCCCCCAGTGAGCAAGAGGAAGAGGAGCTATCAGGTACTAAGGACCTCACACGCATTACTTCATTTGTCCCTCAGCGCTCTGTGTTCCAGATCAGTGGCTGAAGCTCAGAGACATTAAGTGAATTGCCTAAGGTCACTTGCTAAGTAGCCAACTGGCAATCCTAATTCAGTGCCCAGGATTCCAGAAATCCTGCTGGTTACACATTTTGAACACACGTGAACACACATACACACCAAGAAGAATGCAGATGCAGTTATCCCCAGATTGTGTCCCATATTTAGGGAACAGCTTTATCCAGTTCTAAGCAGTGTACTTTGCTGGAGTTTGATTACGGTTTTTCAATGTCGGGCACCAGGAGTTTCATGTTTCTTTAAATTGATTTGAATATATGGCTTATTTCTCACTTTTTCTTTAAATGTTAATGATGAAGGGAAAAGAGCCACAGAGGGAGAAGCAGCAAGATGGGGCTACAGGTCAAATGTTTTAATTAGCCAAGCAATGTTCACACCGCTTCCCCTCTGCAAATTAAGGGTGTTCAAGGAAATGATCTTTAAGGACAAGTTAACCTAAAAGGTTTTCTTTGCACATCTTGCCCTAAACCTGAAATGAGTTGCTCACTCCTCTCTCCCTTCTTTTGTCCACCCCTGCATGGTTCTCTGTTGGGGGGTGAAGGGGGGAAGCAGAAACACTTGAGTATCTAACTGAAATCTAGGAGTCTAGTAGGACAGAGCAAAAATGCATTCTTCTCCTCATGATCTTGCCTCCAACAATTTCCCACTGTTCCTCTTCCCTCCAAAACATTCTACTATAATTAGACTGCAGCAGTGACCCTCAGAATGGGGTTCCTAGACCAGCATCACCTGGGAACCTTACAGAAAAGCAGGTACTTGGGCCCATCTACACACATTGGTGAAAACCTCTGGAATGAGGCCTAGCAAAGCCCTCCAGGTGATTTTGATGCTTGCTAACTTTTGAGAGCTCCTGCTGAGAACAAGCACTTCCCCAGTGGCTTGGCAGTAAAGAATCTGCCTGCAGTGCAGGAGATGCAGGTTCAGTCCCTGAGTCAGGAAGATCCCCGAAGGAGGGCAGGGCAACCCACTCCAGTATTCTTGCCTGGAGAATCCCATGGGCGACAGTCCATAGAGTCGCAAAGAGTCGGACACGACTGAAGCGACATAGCAAGCTTGAGAACAGTCCAGAAACTGTTCACTTCAGTAGCTCAGTCGTGTCCGACTCTTTGTGACCCCATGAATCGCAGCACGCCACGCCTCCCTGTCCATCACCAACTCCCGGAGTTCACTCAGACTCACATCCATCGAGTCAGTGATGCCATCCAGCCATCTCATCCTCGGTCGTCCCCTTCCCCTCCTGCCCCCAGTCCCTCCCAGCATCAGGGTCTTTTCCAATGAGTCAGCTCTTTACATGAGGTGGCCAAAGTACTGGAGTTTCANGGGGCGGGCTGTCCCGCCTCTCGCCGGCGCTGGCTCGCGAGCTTGCGTCCCTGGGTGTCTCGACCCATCTCCAGCTCTACCCTTGTGTGCGTCTGATCGGGTGGCTGGCGCTGTCCCCTCGGCCCGGGGGTCTGAGGGTCCCTGGAAACGCGTGGTGCCCTGGCTTCTGTGCCTTGGCCCAGAGAACGTGCCTCCCTGCGGGTACCTGTTCCCTGCTCGCAGACCCGCCCCGCCTGCCGCCCGGGTACTGCCCTGAACCAGGGGCGGCTGTGCCCGCCCCTCTGTGGACACTTTCTCTTGGACTCCGGGGGCTGAGCTCCCTGGGAGCTGCTGCGGTCCTGGCTGGTGTGCCCATGCCCCGGTCCGAGTGTCCCTGGGAGGCGCTGATCCTTTGCAGCGGGGGACCCTCTTCAGAATCCCCCACGCAGGAGCGTCCCTGCAGGTTGTCCTTGGCTTGGGGTAGGGGGGGCTTCCTCTCTTGGGCATTCCCAGGACGGCCGTGTCTCTGGAGCTGTGCGAGCCCCTGGGGCTCGCTCCTGCGGGGGCCCTCTGTGCGCCCACCATTCCCGCACCTCACCCCCTCCGCCTATCTGCGGAGCCAAGGAAGTTGGCGGCCGGCGGCGGCTCACGAGCGGCTCAACCCCTCCCCGAGACACGCCAACTTTGCCGGGACGCGCGTGCAGGGGGTGCGAGCTGTCTCTTATACACATCTGGCCTGNTATACAGCCTTGACGTACTCCTTTTCCTATTTGGAACCAGTCTGTTGTTCCATGTCCAGTTCTAACTGTTGCTTCCTGACCTGCATACAGATGAACTACTTAGGACTCTGTAATTCTGTTTCCTGGTAAATATCCCCCGGCTTGCACCCACAAACTTTCCTTTCTTCCACGTCTTTACCTTAAAAGATACCTGGCTTTCCTTCAAAGAATCTTAGCAGTGATTTCCCCACAACTCACCTACCTTCATTACAGGAGATGGGCCTCCCCTGTACTGCACCCAGACCATTATCCCTCTGCACATAAAAATCTCTGCTCTTTTGAGGCTTTCACCTTTACTCCTCCTTTATTGTATCACTTGCTAACCTTCCAGATACCTGCCCTCTTTCACTCTGACTTCCTACAGTCCTGCCATCATCTTGTGTGACAGCAATGTCATATGAATGGCTCAACCACAGCCTCACAGGATTGCCACTGAAACCTCAACATCAACAAATTTCACCTCCATAGCACTTCAACTCCTCACCCCATGCCATGCCTGGGGCTTGTCCTTGCTTGAGATTGTACCAGACGGCTAAGACAGTTACAGAGTGGTAACAAATACCCCTGACCTGCCTCTTGAGAAATCTGTATGCAAGTCAGGAAGCAACAGTTAGAACTGGACATGGAACAACAGACTGGTTCCAAATAGGAAAAGGAGTATGTCAAGGCTGTATATTGTCACCATGCTTATTTAACTTACATGTAGAGGACATCATGAGAAACGCTGGGCTGGAGGAAGAGCAAGCTGGAATCAAGATTGCTGAGAGAAATATCAATAACCTCAGATATGCAGATGACACCACCCTTATGGCAGAAAGTGAAGAAGAACTAGAGTCTCTTGATAAAAGTGAAAGAGTAGAGTGAAAAAGTTGGCTTAAAGCTCAACAATCAGAAAACAAAGATCATGGCATCCGGTCCCATCACTTCATGGCAAATAGATGGGGAAACAGTGTCAGACTTTATTTTTGGGGGCTCCAAAATCACTGCAGATGGTAATTGTAACCATGAAATTAAAAGATGCTTACTCATTGGAAGGAAAGTTATGACCAACCTAGATAGCATATTAAAAAGCAGAGATTTACTTGATCAATAAAGGTCCATCTAGTCAAGGCTATGGTTTTTCCAGTGGTCATGTATGGATGTGAGAGTTGGACTACAAAGAAAGCTGAGCACCGAAGAATTGATGCTTTTGAGCTGTGGTACTGGAGAAGACTCTTGAGAGCCCCTTGGACTGCAAGGAGATCCAACCAGTCCAACCTAAAGGAGACCAGTCCTGGGTGTTCATTGGAAGGACTGATACTAAAGCTGAAAGTCCAATACTTTGGCCACTTCATGCGAAGAGTTGACTCATTGGAAAAGATTCTGATGCTGGGAAGGATTGGGGGCAGGAGGAGAAGGGGATGACAGGATGAGATGGCTGGATGGCATCACGGACTTGATGGACAGGAGTTTTGAGTGAACTCCAGGAGTTGGTGATGGACAGGGAGGCCTGGCGTGCTGTGATTCATGGGGTCGCAAAGAGTTGGACACGAGTGAGCAACTGAAGTGAACAAATCCCCAGATCTCATTGGCTTCCAATAAAATGTTTCTCTGCCCATTTTAGGACAGTTTCAGCTCTGCCCCTGTTCTCGCCAATCCTGGAGCAGGCTGATGGAGTACCCCTATTCTGGGGTGCACTAGCCTCTGTGCGGAGAGAAAGGAGCAGGCTGGCCTCTGCAGTGGCCCCCGAGTCTCTGCTCAGAATGCTTCTTTCCCACTCACGTTTCACTGACTAGTCTGCTGTGCGGGGGCAGGAGGAGCAGTCCTCCACAAGGCCTGGTGAGAGAAGAGGCGCATGTCTTTGAAGTCTCACTAGACCATCAGCCTCTCAGAATGTGACGACCTGTCCCCTCCCGGCAACAGTGAGAGTAGATACCCGAACACTGAGTAAGTGCTGACTTGACATCTGTTGTCTTCTCAGGTATTTCGGCCTTAGAGAAGTGACATACCTGTCTTCCCTTTCTTCCCCTTAGTGACTTGTAGATTAGAACCGGCACTGCAACTGTTAGGGAAACTGAAGGACCAGGTAGAACTGCGAGCCCAGGTCGGGCACCTGGAGGTGCAGCAACAGCAGTCTGCAAGCTGCGTGACTTTCCTCCAGAAGCACTCAGCAGCTGGACCTACCGGTTCTCAGCTGGAGCCATTCTCTCCTTAAGTGACACCTGCCAAAATCTGGAGACACGTTTGATTGTTATAATCGGTTGGGCAGGGAGTGCTACTGGCTGCGGGCATCTAGAGTAGAGGCCACAGGTGCTGCTAAACATTCTCTAGTGCACAGAACATCCCCTCACCCAGCATTTTCCAACCTGAAATGTCAGTGGTGCAAGAATACTGGAGCAGGTTGCCACGCCTGCTCCAGGGGATCTTCCTGACTCCAACCAGCGTCTCTTATGTCTCTTGCATTGGCAGGCAGGTTCTTTACCACTAGGGCCATCTGGGACGCCCGGAGATGGCGTACTCTCAGGCAACTGTCTTGCGTAAGTTTCCTACTCTGTTCTCCCCCCTGTTCTCGAGTATCAGTTTTGGACCTTCTCCGTTCTCTTCAAACTGTTGTCCCAGCCGCCTCCTCTATTATACGCCACTGTCTCTCCTTCCATGCTTTCAGCAAGCCTTGTTAGATGTCATTGCTTCCTCACCTTAAAGGCCCTTGCGAGCATGCATGCGTGTTAAGTCGCTTCAGTCGTGTCCGACTGTGCGACTCCATCAACTGCAGCCCGCCGGGCTCCTCCGTCCATGGATTCTCCAGGCGAGAGTGCTGAAGCGGGCTGCTGTGCCCTCCTCCAGGGGCCCTTCCTGATCTCCTCTTAGCTGCAGCGTGCTTCCCTACCTCTTCAAACTGCTTTCCTGCCTTTAGACCTCAGTTTCTCATTTCTTCAAGGTAGTTGTTCCCAGACCCCCAACTAAATAAGGCCCCTCTTCCATATTTTTCATAGCAGCCTGTGTTCTCCCAACGTAATGCTTTACTGCACATATAGTATGTGTTAACCAGTTAGTTTCCCTAAGCCATGAGAGCAGGGTCCACACTCTTCCCTTTCACCACTGTATCCCCAGTACTTAGAAAGTATAAGATACAGCCCAGGTCTCCTGAGCTCCATTTCCATTTGAATCTCCTTATATGCACAAAATCAACACATCTAACTCATCTTTTCCTACCTCATCACCACCTACACTTTTACCCATCTTCTCTGTCTCAATGAATGGCACCACCATCCACCAACTGTCCAAGCCTTCCTTGACACCCCCCTTTCCCGCATACCCACACTCATTCAAGAAGTCTGTCATGTCCATGTTGCTTTCTCTCAAATCCATGCATTTCTTTTGGGCTTTCGTCTCAGATACAATGGTTTCAACCGCCAGCTCTTCAATTCTTACTTGCCTTGAACAGATTAGTTTTGCTAAGTCTTAAATACTTCACGGGAAAATAGATGCCAGGTCAGCACATACTAAGCATTCGGTAAATGTTACCTATTATTCTTCTTTCCAGGTTCACTGCCATTAGGAGTATCATCCTTCCAGCCCAGACTGTTGCCACAGCCTAGCTCTGTCTCTGATCTAGCCAGCACTCCAGTCTCTTATCAACAATGCAGCCAGAATGATCTTTCAAAAATGCAAATAAGATCATGTTACACTCCTCATTAGAGTCCTTTGACAGCTCTCCACTGCCTTCAGGGTAAGGCTCAAACTTGTTAGCCTGGCTTATCACAGCTCTGTCCCCCAGCCCCTCCAACACTCCAGTCCCATCTCTCGTCACTTCTCCAATCACAGCCTTTGGTCCAGAAAGGCGGAACAAGTTTATGTTTCTCCACCAAGCCATTCTCTTACCTGCAGCTCTTTCAATACTGCTTCCTTAGTCCATGTGGAAACTGTCTTATGTTCCTAACTCAACTGCTAGACTGTTAGGCAAGTTGAGGGAGATTCCTTATTCACTATGGTATTCCCAGTACCAAGCAGGCTCTGGCTCATATTAACACTTTGAATTTAACTCATCCTTTATTTTGAAGAGAAAAAAAAAATGTGAAAGGAAAATATTAATTTAGGGTTGAGCATGTACATAGCAAGATTATCCCTCTATCCTCAAACATGTTAACAACCTGAAATTTTTCTAATAGCACTAATACTTGTTTTACCTTTAGAGGGTGGATTTAAGCAAATCCCAGCAAACAAGTACTGGCTAAGGATTTGTCTGTTAACAACTATTTAACTCTGTTACTGGTTTCAGCTTGCCTTCTAACCTCAAGACTACATTCAGCAAAGATTACAAATCTGCAGTACTAGGAATCCAGCCGAGTAGCATATAAAATCCAGGTAACAAAATAAAGTATGCAGTTGTTATTAAAAAGTAACTTTTTAAAGAGGTCACAAAACATAGAAATAGTTGTGTGAACACAGAAGCTGGCTCCATCCTTATCTCCAATGTTCTTTTCACTTTTAAAAAAATGTTAATTTGTGTCATAGAAAAATCTTAGTGGAGGCACATGGGATCCAGTTCCCCGACCAGGGAGTGACCCCTGGGACCCCAGCCTCGGGAGTGTAGAGTCTTGGCCACCAGACCCCTAGGGAAGCACCCTGCTCTCCTTTTTAAAATGCCATCCCTATTTCCAGTGTCACTCCCACCCCCAACCAGGTGCTCCTCACACAAGTGTCTACTACCTATCTCTAAGGCGTATCATTTGTGCTCTCAGAAGTTGTGCAAGTGCCAGTCTGTGCCAACTACATGACAGATGTAAGTGCAGGACAGCTGACCAGAAGCTTTATCCACCTTAACGGCCTTAGCACGTGAGCTAGCCAAACTCTTTATGGACACGTTTCACTTCTCTCTGATATCCCTCCAAAGAACAGAACCTGGGGTGGGGGTGGGGGTGTCACAGACTAGTTTCAATGAAGCTCCTGAAAGTAAATGTGAAACGTACTTTTAACAAGAGATTTCCTAAGTTTCATTAGCTTTTCAAGGAGGGCTAAAATCCCCAAAACTTTAGGATCCCTGCTAGAGACCCCAGCACGTGCTCAGCATACAAGTGGTCAGTGAATACTTTGTGACACGCCCAGTACCTCTCACACAAGCCTCAATTCAAAACCACAATGAAACAGAATCCTGCACTTGGTGCCCCTTCATAAAGGGCAATCCCGGTATCTCTACATCAGTAGCAGAGGGTGGTAGACAGGTTGACGTACTGATGGGTTCCCAAGAGTCGGGCAGTCTTGGGACCAGAAGGCGGCTTGCCTTAAACCACTCTAGACATGCAGGTGCTCTATGAGCTCTAATTCTCAAGGGCTCTAGGAGGAACCTCCACAACTCCCTGCCTTAGCTCAAGTTACTAATAAAAAATACTCTGCAAATTCTGAGGTTTCCTTCAAGATTAGGAACCTAAAATTGAAATAGCCCGCCAGGCTCCTCCGTCCATGGAATTTTCCAGGCAAGAATACTGGAGTGGGTTGCCATTTCCTTCTCCAAAGAATCTTCCTACCCAGGGATTGAACCCAGGTCTCCCTCACTGCAGGCAGATTCTTTACCATCTGAGTCACCAGGGAAGGCTAATAAAAAATTCTCTGCAAATTTTGAGGTTTCCTTCCAGATTGGGAACCTAACAGTGAAATGTAACACTCTATTAATAGTTAATTGTGTGTATGATTGGGGGTGGAGGGATTAAAAGTTGTTTTTAAGTATAATAAATTCTATTGTAAAAGCTACTCTCTTCATTATTAGACCAAATTTGTGATCTGACACAAATTCAAAGACGGAAAACAATATTTTGCTGTATACAAAAACAATTCTGTATTTCCCTAATAATGACACCACAAAATGACAAAAAAAAAATTTAATATACAAAAAAGCACAACAAAATCAAATACATAGTGCAAAAAGATACAGAGCTATCAACTTAGTGATGCTTATAAAGATTAGGCAAGAACTCATGAAAATATCCCCTTTCCTCATGGTTCTAGGCTGGTTTCAAAGTGTGTGTTTGTTTTCCTCCACCATATTTGCTACTATTAATTATGACTACCTAATTAGATGTTATTTGGAAAACTGCATGATATCTATATAATGACTGCATTTTATGCCATCTATTTAAGTGCATGTAAGACAATTTTTTATATCAAGACCATAGCAAGGCAGTTGTAGCTACTACCCAAATTTACATACACAGTTCTCTCAGAACCTAGGGCCAGAACTCTTCTAGACAAGAGATCATGTGAAGCAAAGGATACATAAGCTAGAGGCATGAGTAAAAGGAAGCAACATAGGCTCTGCTAGGCAAAAGCTTAACAACTTCTAGTATCTTCAAGGCAATCAGAGGTTCTATTACTCCCCACACTTAATCCCTCCAACAAACTATGAGGTAGAAAGAGTAGTATGTGAACTCATTTTACAGATGAGAAAAACTGAGGCTTAAGGTCAAGATTTGGACTCATGATGGTAGAATAATTTTATTCCTTATCTCTATCCAAGAAGCACTTAACAGTGCCTACCTATGGACTAGAAGAGACTCCTATTTAAGAGGCTGCCTTGCTAGGTGTTGAGGCGAGAAACATTTCACTCCTCCTTTAAAAAACATTTTCTGTAACTTTCTAAGGAGAAAAAGAAAAAACTAAATGAGGCATTTTGATTCTTTATCAAAAAGAAAAAATGAGGCCAACTGTAGGGGGACAATGTACACAGTTCTATATTAAAAATGGACAACCAATCAGGACCTGCTCTGTAGCACAGAGAACTGCTCAGTACTGGGCGGCAGTCTGCATGGGAGGGGACTTTGGGGAAGCATGGACACATGTATATGTATGGCTGTGCGCCCGAAACTGTCACAACACTGTTAATCGGCTATACGCCAATATACTTCATATTAAGTAAAAAGTTAAAGCAAAATAAAATGAACTCTACTCGACATTATCTAACAACTTTGAGAAACAGCAGATATATGTACAGGTATAACTGAACCGCTTTGCTGTACACCTGAAACCAATGCAACATTGTTAATCACCTACACACCAACACATTGATGAAATAAACAGTTCATGTACACAAATCTTCAGCAACAATTGTTTTTAATAGATAGTAGCTCTGATGTCATGCCTTTGCTTCTTATTGCTAGATTCCACCACCTAATTCTGCAGGAGAAACATTCCCCAGGACTGACAGGAAAAGAGGAATATTATCTAAAGACACTGGAGTTACAGCTGTCCAAGGGGTGATACAGAGTGGCCTTCGGTATAAAAGCAATATCCAGAAGTAGGTAATAACTTTGAATTCCAGGGAAAAAGAACAACAGGATGGAATGAGAAATGTCTGACAACAAAGTACTTACTGTTTAAAAACAAAAACCAAAAAAGCCTTGGGATAAGAAATTAGACATTCTGATAAAATGTTTTAATAATATTAGTAAACCATTTTTACCAAACTACAGCAACTACAACAAATATTTTTCAAACTAGGGCAACTGAGAAAGCAATTGCTCTGACAGCACTATCTGGCCCTTTTTAGGGTTCTTGACCCATCCTGCCCCAAGAAATAAGCAGTTCTACCTGCTGGGCTATCCTCCAAGATGANAAACTACAGCAACTACAACAAATATTTTTCAAACTAGGGCAACTGAGAAAGCAATTGCTCTGACAGCACTATCTGGCCCTTTTTAGGGTTCTTGACCCATCCTGCCCCAAGAAATAAGCAGTTCTACCTGCTGGGCTATCCTCCAAGATGACATTTAATAAAGATCCCCAGTGAAGAAAAACAACCTGCAGAAGGAGCATCTTGGATTTCAGGTAAGCTCCCAAGAAATACTAACTACGTCTTTCTGAACACTTTCTCTGTAACATTCCAGTCATTCAAAAGGCTCTTGAGAGAAACCCCAAGTGTAAGCTTATTATAATATTTTAACACCACCACATTCACCAACAGTGGCATTATTTGGGATTGCACGTTCATTGCATTAAAAGATCTCAAAATACTAATAGGACATTTTCCCACAGAAGAAAAAGAGATCTGGTTGCTAAAGAAAGAATATAGCAATGGCAAGCAAGGAAAGCTCTATCAACAAAAAGAATATCTCAAGATGATCTGGAAAAAACTGTTCCCAGATTAGGTCTGGGGGTCATCTGAACCACCACCTCAGATAATTTCCATTTCCAGTTTAGCTTTGGAGTCTCCAATATTTCTCCTCATATGCTAAACTGCAACTCAGCTAATCACAAATGTGGACAATTCCAGTAAAGTAGGCTCAGGTACCCTATGGCAGTGCACAATTCTAGGCATTTGTAAACACTGTATGTGGTATTTTTGGCACAGGGGAGAGCTTGCAGGCTTCTTTATCTGTGAAGTGCAGATTCTAACATCACCCGGTCTTCAGCCAGTGTTAGCAAAAGCAGTAACAGTCTTGATAGTGTATGTGCATACATAAACACCCATGAATGAGAGAGCTGTCCAAATGAAGCTTCTTTAGGACATGAGCAATTTAAGCAGGTATTTGGCTAAATGGAAAACAACAGATTCACAGTATCTAAAATCATTAGCTTTCACGGGCTTCCCTGGCAGCGGTTAAGACTCCATGCTTCCGGTGCAGAAGGCACGGGTTCAATCCCTGGCTGGAGAGTTCCACATGCCATGAAATGTGGCAAAATAGAAAGGAGGAAATTATACTTTCAGAAGATTATAATAACTGTCTGTGGGAAGACCAAATAGTTGGTTAACAAGTTTCCTACTTTCTAAAAGAAAACCAAGCAATAACACAATAGCTCTGTAGATACACTGATCCAACAGTTCACATATTTCTCCTTAGCAACTGTCAAAGAAGCCAACATTGCATTGAAAGAACATTTCAGAAAAAGGCTACCTAAAAATAAGATCCTAATCTTTAAAAATAAGTTCTTACAAAATAACATGGTATAAAGCATTACATATAGCTTTAATACATAAATTATTATTAAAACACAACTGAATATTTCAAATGCCTGGCAGTGATTCAATCTTAAGACAAGTTTGTGGCAGTTTAGTAGCTGGTCTGTCTGGACGCTGATCCATTGTTCAAGTCTAGGATTGGGAATCTATGATATTCCATAGATGGACTCTGAAGAAATGTTAATATCAACTTAAAGCGTTGCTCTAAGATAAAGTCTGATTAAGTATAAAATACAAAAGCATACCAAGGACTGTAAGTACCAGGCATACCAAGTATTATAAGTACAGTGCAAGTAAAATGAATTAATAAGAGGCAGGAGACATTTTTAGCTATAAATTAGAAATTCATTGCTTTTCTAAGGATTTGTCATTTCTGGTCTGAACATTTTGTCTGGGATAACATGGTCATAAATATTAATTTAAATAACTAAAATAAGAAATCTGATGCTAATGTGGGATGATCTCATTAATCACAAGTCTATGGTGTAACTCAGTGGAAACAATAAACTCCACTGACACCTAACAGATCTTTTCCACACAATTAAGATTTCAAGCTAAGCATGCCTTATCTATAACTAGGACCTTAGTAATTTAATGTCTAAAAGAAGACATTTGAAAGGGAAAAGGGAAAAGAGAAAACCTGTGTAAGATGCTGAAAAACAGGAGTAAACTGGCCTTCTCTCCAGAAAACCAGAGCTTTATAATTACCTAATTACAAACTAAATGCTAGTGTTTGGAAGTCAAGAGTTTCATCATCATATAGCAATGAACTATGAAGTCTTAACATACAAACCATGTCTTGCTTATCTGTACCACAGTGACATTGAAAAAAGAACAAAATCAAAAATAGATCAAGAGGATGATTTAAAAGTTACTGCAGGTAAAGCATTGCTCTGATAGCTTTATTTGGCCCTTTTTAGGATCCCTATGGCTTTTCCTGTGGTCATGTATGGATGTAAGAGTTGGACTGTGAAGAAAGCGGAGAGCAGAAGAATTGATGCTTTTGAACTGTGGTGTTGGAGAAGACTCTTGAGAGTCCCTTGGACTGCAAGGAGATCCAACCAGTCCATTCTGAAGGAGATCAACCCTGGGATTTCTTTGGAAGGAATGATGCTAAAGCTGAAACTCCAGTACTTTGGCCACTTCATGTGAAGAGTTGACTCATGGGAAAAGACTCTGATGCTGGGAGGGATTGGGGGCAGGAGGAGAAGGGGCTGACAGAGGATGAGATGGCTGGGTGGCATCACCGACTTGATGGACGTGAGTTTGAGTAAACTCTGGGAGTTGGTGATGGACAGGGAGGCCTGGCGTGCTGCGATTCATGGGGTCACAAAGAGTCAGACGCGACTGAACTGAACTGAACTGAACCCATCCTAATCCAAGAAACACAAGGAGTTCTACTCGCTGTGCTATGCTCCCAAACAACATTTAATAAAGATCCTGGGGGATGGAAGAAGGTATTCCATGAAAATGGAAATGCGAAAGAAAGCTGGAATAGCAATACTCATATCAGACAAAACAGATTTTAAAATAAACACTGTGATAAGTTCCCAGGTGGCACTAGCGTTAAAGAACCCGGCTGTCAATGCAAGAGACACAGGAGACACAGGTTTGATCTCTGAGTTGGGAAGATTCCTTGGAGGGGGGCATGGCAATCCACTCTGGTGTTCTTGCCTGTAGAATCCCATGGACAGAGGAGCCTGGTGGGCTGCAGTCCATGGGGTCGCAGAGTCAAAACTACGAAGCAACTTAGCACTCAGAGCACGTAAGAGACAAAGGATGACAATACATAATGATCAACAGAGCAATCCAAGAAGACACTGTAAATGCAGAACAATTATAAATATATATGCACCCAATATAGAAGCACCTCAATACGTAAGGCAAATACCAAGAGCCATGGAGAAGGAAACGGCAGCCCACTCCACTATTCTTGCCTGGAGAATCCCACGGACAGAGGAGCTTGGCGGGCTCCTGTTCACGGGGTCACAAAGAGTCAGACACAACTGACAAACATGTGGAGGCTAAATAAAATGCTAGTAAACCGCCAATGGATCACTGAAAAAAATCAAAGAGGAAATAAATATCTAGAGACAAACGAAAATGAAAGCACAACAATCCCAAATCTATGAAATACAGCAAAAGTAGTTCTAAGAGGAAAGTTTATGGAAGTCTTACCTCAGGAAACAAGAAAAAAAATCTCAAATAAGCAACCTAACCTGATACTCAAAGCAACTAGAGAAAGAACAAACAAAACTCAAAGCTAAAAATTCCTCAAAGATAGTAGACAGGAAAGAAATCACAATGATCAGAGAGAAAATAAATGGAATAGAGACAGAAAACAACGGCAAAGATCAATGAAACTAAAAGCTGGTTCTTTGAAAAGATAAACAAAATTGATAAACCTTTAGCCAGACTCATCAAGAAAAAAAAAAGGGAGAGGACTCAAATCAGGAAAACTAGAAATGAAAAAGGAGAAGCTACAACTGACATCACAGATATACAAAGGATCCTAAGTGACTACTACAAGCAACTGTATGCCAATAAAACGCATGACATGGAAGAAACGGACACATTCTTAGAAAGGTCCAGCATTCCAAGACTGAACCAGGAAGAAATAGAAAATATGAACAGACACAATCACAAGCACTGAAATTGAAAACTGTGATTAAAAATTCCCAACAAATGAAAGTCCAGGACCTGATGACTTCACAGGCAAAATCTATTCAACATTTAAAGATGAGTTAATGTCTATCCTTCCGGAAACCCTTTCAAAAAACCAGACGGGAAGGAAACCCCCAAACTCATTCTACGAGGCCACCATCACCCTGATATCAAAACAAGACAAAGATACTACAAAAAGAAAATTACAGGCCAATACCACTGATGAACACAGACGCAAAAATCTTCAACAAAATACTCGAAATCCGTATTCAACAATACATTAAAAGGGTTATACACCATGATCAAGTGGGATTTAGTGCAGTTATACAAGAATTTTTTAATGTTCATAAATCAGTGTGTACACCACAGTAAAAAAGTTGAAGAATAAAAGCCATATGATCAATAAAGTGGAAGTTGCTCAGTCATGTCTGACTCTTTTGAGACCCCATGGACTGTAGCCCTCTAGGCTCCTCTGTCCATGGGATTTTCCAGACAAGAATACTGGAGTGGGTTGCCATTCCTTTCTCCAGGGGATCATCCTGATCCAGAGATTGAACCTGGGTCTCTTGTATTGCAGCAGGCAGATTCTTTACCATCTGAGCCACCAGGGAAGTCCAATGATCAACAGATGCAGAAAAAGGTTCTGACAAAATTCAGTACTCATTTATGATAAAAACTCTCCAGAAAGCGTATACTGAGGGAACACACCTCAACATAATAAATGCCATATTTGACAAATTTACAGCTAACGTTATATTCAACGGAAAAAAGCTGAAAACATTTCCTCTAAGGCCAGGAACAAGACAAGGGTATCCACTCTCGCCACTTTTATTCAACAGTTTTGGAAATCCTAGCTACAGCAGTCAGAGAAGAAAAAGAAATAAAAGGAATCCAAACCGGAAAAGAAGTTGAACTGTCACTGCTTGCAGATGACACGATTCTATACACAGAAAATCCTCAAGACACGGCCATAAAACCACTAGCACTCACTCACGAAGCTCATAAAGCTGCAGGTTACAGATTAATACACATAAATCTTTTGCATTTCTATACGCTAACAACAAAAGATTAGAAACAGACTCAAGAAACAATTTCACTTACCACTGCAACAAAATGAATAAAATATCTTAGGAATAAACCTCCTTAAGGAGACAAAAGACCTGTGCTCTGAAAACTGTAAGATGCTGATGAAAGAAGTCACAGACACACACAAGTGGGAAAACGAGACACAGTTTGTGGCCTGGAAGAATCAACAGTATCAAAATGACCATACTACCTAAGGCAATCTACAGATTCAATGTAGACCCTATCAAATCATCAACGGCATTCTTCACAGAACTAGAACAAAAATCTTAAAATCTGTAGAGACAAGATTCTGAATAGCCAAAGTACTCCATGACTTCACAATATTGTTAACTGACCACATTCCAATATAAAATAAAAAGGTTTTAAAAATAAATAAATAAGTGAAGAATAGTGTTTGAACAAATGCTGCTGGGACAATAGGGCATCATAGACAAAAAAAAGAAAAGAAAAATCTTCATCTAATTACCACAACTTATACAAAATTAAAGCAAGATGAATCACAGATTTAAATGTAAAATATCAGACCACGAAACTGTTACAGAAAACAGGGACAAAATATTCCAGATTTGGGGCTAAAACAGAATTTTTAGACTTGACAGCAAAGCACAAAATATATACAGAAAAATTGATAAATTGAACTTTATCAAAACTACAAACTCTGAAATGGATAAAAAGACCAACTACAGAGTGGGAGAAAATATTTACAAACCCAATATACAGCAAAGGACTAATATCTAGAGCATAAAAAGAACTCCATGTCCATCCTGAATATTCACTGGAAGGACTGACCTTGAAGCTGAAACTCCAATAATTTGGCCACGTGATGTGAAGAGCTGCCTCATCTGAAAAGACCCTGCTGCTGGGAAAGATTGAGGGCGGGAGGAAAAGGGGATGACAGGATGAGATGGTTGGATGGCATCACCAACTCAATGAACATGAGTTTGAGTAAACTCTGGGAGTTGGTAATGGACAGGGAGGCCTGGCATGCTGCAGTTCATGGGGTTGCAGAGTCGGACACAACTGAGCAACTGAACTGAACCCCAAATTCAACAGTAAGAAAGCAATTAGAAAATGGGCAAAAGATATAAACTTTACCAAAAAGGATGTACGTACAGCATACAAATGGTTCAGGTTCACTGTCTCAGGTTCAATTAAAAGCTTGTTAGGAAAATTTTAATTAAAACCACAATGGGATATCATCACATATCTATCAGAATGACTAAAATTAAATATTATATATAGAGACTGAAAGCACCAAATTCTAGTGATCATGCAGAGAACTGATCACTCTTAAATTGCTGGTGAGAAAGTGAAATGGCATAGCCATTAAGGAAAAAGCATTTGGCAATTCTTAAAAGCTAAAATTCATTTACCACACGTTCTTATCAATTGTATTACTAAGAATTTATCCCAGAGAAATTAAAACCGGTTTGTCCAAAACTATGTACACAAATGCTTATAGCAGCTTTTTTTTTATAATGGCAAAAACTAGAAAGAATCTAGCTGTCATTCGATGAGTGAATGATTAAGCAAACTATAGTATAGCTATACCCTAAAATGCTGCTCAGCAGTTAAAAGAACAAATTGTTCACATATACAACTCAGATGTATTTCCAGGCAATTATGCTGAAAAAAAAATCCAATCCCAAAAGGTTGCATACCATATGGTCCCATGCATGAGCATTTCTGAAGTCACAACATCACAGAAATGGAAAACAAATTAGTAATTTCTAGGGCTAAAGAGGGGATAGGGTTATAAGAAACATAACAGGTTTATAAAGGATTATAGGATTCCAGCAGTGATGGAAATGCTTTTTATCCTGACCGTACCAATGTCAACATCCTGGTTGTGAGGTTATACTACAGCTTTTTAAGATGTTACTACTGGGGGAAATTATTACAGATTACAAGGCATCTCTCTGTACTGTTTCCTACAGCTGCACGTCAATCTACAATTACCTTAAAATAAAAAATTTAATTAAAAGACAAACAAAAATGGGCAGAAGACCTAAACAAACATTTCTCAAAAGGAGACACAGATGGCTTAGAGGCACATGAAAAGGTTCAACACTGCTATTAGAGAAATGCAAATCAAAACTACAATGAGGTTATCACCTCACATCATCCAAAATGGCCATTATCAAAAAATCCATAAACAGTAAACACTGGACAGGGTGTAGAGAGAAGGGAACCCTCCTATGCTGTTGTGAGAATGTAAAATGGTACAGCCACTACAACAACAGTATGGAAAAACTAAAAAGAGAGCTATCTATTTTTAGTTTAGCTAAACTAAAAAAACTAAAAATAGAGCTATCATATGATCCTGCAATCCCACTCCTGGGAATCTGTGTGGAGAAAAACAGGTCGGAAAGGACATGCACCCCAGTGTTCATTGCAGTGCTGTTTACAATAGCTCAAAAAATGGAAGCAACTTAAGTGCCCATCAAGAGAGGAGTGGATAAGGAAGATGTGGTACATATACACAATGGAATACTATTCAGCCATTAAAAAGAATGAAATAATGCCATCTGCAGCAACATGGATGGACCCAGAGATATCATATGATATCATATGACATGACAGAAATATCATGATATTCCTTACATGCAGAATCAAAAAAGAAATTATACAAATAAACTTAATTACAAATCAGAAGCAAGCTCACAGACTTAGAGAACTTACAGTTACCAGTGGGGAAAAGTGGGGGGAAGGGATGATTAGATTCTGAGATTGACATGTACACACTGCTATACTTAAAATGGGGAACAAAAAGGATCCACTGCACAGCACAAGGAGCTCTGTTCAAGGTTATACAGCAGCCTGGATGCAAGGGAAGTTTAGGGTAGAATGAAGTGAAAAGTGTCAGTCGCTCAGTTGTGTCTGACTCTTTTGAGACCCCAGGGACTATAGCCCGCCAGGCTCCTCTGTCCATGGGATTCTCCAAGCAAGCATACTGGTGTGGGTTGCCATTTCCTTCTCCAGGGGATCTTCCCAGGGATCAAACCTAGGTCTCCCACATCACAGGCCAATTCTTACGGATACATGTATATGTATGGTTAAGTCACTTTGCTGTGCACTTGGAACTATCATAACATTGTTAATTGGCTTACACTCCGATATAAAATATTTAAAAAATAAAACAAAGATCCTGGACGATGGAAAACAAACTGCAGAAGCAGCATCTTCGATTTCAGATAAGCTACAAAAGAAATATTACCTCCTTCTGCAGATACAATTCTTTGTAACATTTCAGTCGTTCAAGACTCTTGATAGGGGTTCAGTAAACCTAAGGGTATTTACTGAAATATTTTCAGCTCAAATGTGCAGTTTAAAATCTTCTAAGCAAAGTACTTACTGCTAACGGGGACAGTAAAAACCCAGGTGATCCAAGGGGAAAAAAAAGTAGCATAAGAGGATTCTGTGCTAGGCAAGNTTTGCTGCATCTCCTGGTCATTAGACTGGGCTTCCCTGATAGCTCAGATGGTGAAGAATCTGCCTGCAGTGTGGGAGACTTGAGTTCAAAATCTGGGTCGGGAAGATCCCCTGGAGAAGGGAATGGCAACCCACTCCAGTATTCTTGCCTGGAGAATCCCATGGGCAGACTATGGGGTTGCAAAGAGTTGGACATGACTGAGAGACTAACTGGCCATTCCTAACTATAAAAGAAGAATCAGAGTTTCCTCTGTCTTCCTCATGTGTCCTAACTGTTGTATAAATGCTTCCTTATAGATAGGTGACTGACTTTCAATAAAGAGCAGATAATAATTTCTTTGAAGAGGCTTAGAAAGCATGAGATACTGAAAAAACAAGGAGTTTGGGTTCAGAAATCTAATAGTTGTGTAAGAACACAGCACTTACTAAGTAGTTGGCCTTGTGCTTTAGTTTCCTAATACATGTAAGGAATAATAAAACCTAACTCACGGGGGAAGGAGAACATTGCAAGAGTGCTGAACAGTGAAAGTACTCCATAGATCACAAAGGTTTTATAATATTGTTCATTATTATTGGGATGTTTGATTTTGTAGATATCTTTCCATAAAAATTCAGAAAAGTAAGAATTTTCTGGTAATATTGTATGGCTGAAAAGTTGAACACTTTTTACCATTTGATTTTGGAGCAGGGAAAAGCAGAAGGAAAGCAGAAAAAAATTTTCTGCTTCACTCTTCTATGTCTTCCAGGTGATTGCAGTTGGTAGTATCAAAAGTTTAGCATCTAGAAGAATACTAGTTTAATTAACAGTTCTTATTGGTTTCACTTGTATTGCTTGGTCATGGATTTGGGGAAGTTAAAAGCAATGATAACATTAAGGTTCAGAGGAATTATTGCTATGATGTTCAGGCCAAATTTCTGATAGAGTCCTCCAAAAATCTATAAAGGGATCATTCTTATAGAGCCTGCCTCAAAGAATTGTTCTTTATTTGCCATGCAGAACTTTGTAAATATTTAACTCTCTTTAGAGTTTGGAATGTGAAAGTGTGATTTATTATTTCTAATGACTGAAAAGAGGCTTGGTATCAGCAAACAAAGGTATGAATTGAAAGAGAATTCATGATACAATATGTTTCTTTGTAAGTAATAAGCAGACCAGCATTTTAAAAAAGGGAGTGATTCCCAAGATGACTTGTCTCTCAGCAATGCCCAAGATGTGGGGCTTCAAGTGGCAACAGCTTTTATTCTCTGCACATTCACTGTGTGCCAAGCTCTGTTTGGACTAAGTGCTTTATGTGTGAATTCTGCTCTCTGCAACACTGATGAGTAGAGGGTGCAAACTGGATTGTGTTGAGAATGTTGGTGATCTATTTTTGTATGTTATAAATTTTTTTTCCAATTTCTTTAAATAATGAATTCAAGATTCTTGAGAAAGAAAAAGATGAGAGATAGCCATACATACAATAGGGAGAGAGGGAAGGAAGAAAAGAAGGAGAGAAGGAAAGAAGAAGAGAGGCAGAGAGAGAGAAGAGGTAGGAAGAGATTGAGCCAAATTAGTTGTGAGATTCAGGCCTTTGTGGAAAAACATGACTCATGGCAGGTAATGAAAACAGAACTTTATTATTGTCTCCCTAGCCTTGTTTCAGACATTCAGTGAGAGTAATTATCTCTTGCTGCTGACTCAGAGCTTGGGAAGGTTCCATAACTTTTTAGCTCACACTTGGGTATTATGTATCCTACTATCTCTTTTAAGAAATAAGCCATTCTCTGTGAATGAACCAGAGTTACCAAGTCTAAGATGTCAATACAAACTGAATTTGATTCGGCATCAGACTTTTTCCCTTTTCCCAACTCAGGCTTTCTGCTTGTTGATAGAGGTAGTGGGTTTGGCATGGCTGGTTTCTGTCATTCTGTGCTTTGTGTTTTCCTCCTCCCCAGCAATCTTTTGTCCCAGCTTTTGAGTTTGTTCCTGACCCTGCTGAAGTTTTAAAGGGCAGGAGTCAGGCGATAGAAAAGGTTATAAACTGGCCCTCTTGGTTATGTACAGCTCTAAGGTGGTTATCTCCTTGGTGACCAGTTTGCGGTTTTTCTCTCATCCCTGAAGACCTCTCNTTGAGTTTGTTCCTGACCCTGCTGAAGTTTTAAAGGGCAGGAGTCAGGCGATAGAAAAGGTTATAAACTGGCCCTCTTGGTTATGTACAGCTCTAAGGTGGTTATCTCCTTGGTGACCAGTTTGCGGTTTTTCTCTCATCCCTGAAGACCTCTCACTTGTAGGCTTGTTTACCTGTCAGATCCGTCTCTGCGGTGGATGGTCACTTCAACCCCGACCACAGTCACTGAGAATCAAGGTCTTCTACCCTCTCATTCTACCTTTGCTCCTCTGGATGGCTTTACCTCACGTGACCATTAGGATGCAAGGCCAGTGCTTTCTGTCAAAGGACGTGCAACTGCTCCACCAAAAACATTCATACAAACTTTGTCACCTCAGAAATTTGGGAGAGTAGGTCAATCCCCTCGGGACTAACCCATTGAAGAGCTCCTACCACAGGTCACTCGGACTAGCTCACACTTGAGTCAAGCTTCAGTCTTTCATGCCCACTAGATGCAAGGGAATACCTAGTTCTTCAGATGGAGCCGTGAAAGTCTTTCACTTAGCTGGAGAGACGTGAGAACATATCAACACTCTTCTCTCCTGGGTGAGTGGGAAGAAACTCAAACTGCAGCTCTGTCTGACGAAATCTCTTAAATCCTTTTCCATTTTCATTCTCTCTCTCCCTTTCTTCTTTTTGTATTTTTCAAAGTAACTCAGGTGGACTCATGACTTAGGATACTACTTTTCTTAATTTTTTGGTGAGGACAGATTCCGCATATGGCAAACTGCCCCACACTCAGTTTGGCATCTGAAATAGATCGTATTGGTACATCAGTACAAATCAAGGCAAGAGAAATCTCCCTATATTTTAGCAGTAACCGTCTTCACTTTCAAATAAACGTGAAATGGAAATAAGCAAAGTAAGTAATTCTAATGATTTTATTTGTCTTCCCAGCTGACTCAGTGGTAAAGAATCCATCTGCCAAGTAGCGGGCTCAATCCCTGGGTTGGGAAGATCCCCTGGAGAAGGAAATGGAAACTCATGCCAGTATTCTTGCCTGGAAAATTCCATGGACAGAGGATCCTGGTGGACTATAGTCCATGGGGTCAT